>CM053581.1:23460809-23472303 GCA_028627135.1 Pseudochirops cupreus
TTTTCCATCCAACTTTTAGTCTTAGAGAGTTTCCAAGATCACTAAATAGTTAAATGATTTGTCCAGGGTCAGAGAGTCAGTATCTGTCAGAATTCTGAACTCAAGATTCCTGGATTCCAGGTTAGCTCTCTATCCACTGCTATCCACTTAGCAACTACTAATGTTACATGGAAAATTCAACATTAATCATTGGATTTAATTGCTGGAAGAACTCATGACCCTATAAAGGATAAGAAACGTTGAACTATGTCTTTAAGTGTCTCCCATCTCTTTAAATCTATGAATTGATGAAGAGTTGCCAGGACCAATTCATCTTTCCTTTTTGAAACTATTCCCCAAAAGCCACTTGCAGGCAGCATCTCCCTTTGGTCCCCACCCCATTGAAAGATGAGACTACTGGTTACCCATGCCAATGTAATGATCTCTGAGCAGCAGGAGCAGAAGCTGTTTCTGGTGATTAGCAGCATCTGCAGAGGAAATGAGTTGTATTGTTGCAGATGTTGGCGGAAGATCACACCCTTGTATTGGCAGATGGTTCTTTCATTACACAAATAATAAAGAATTTAATTCTTCAGCTTATTCTTTTTTTTATTTGGTGGGGGGTGATTCAGTGAAATACACTGTACATGCATTTGATTTAGGCAAGAAAGATAAGAAAATGAACAGTTCTTTCCACTTTAAGAGATGGCATCACCAAGTTCTTGAATTATTTGAATGAGGAGAGTAGGCATTATACATAAGTTAAATAGTGAGTGGCAGAACTAGCTGGTACAAAAATGTCTTAACATTACAGTTCTATTGGAAAGCTAAAATGTTGGCCAAGTCTTAGAATACCAGAAGGAAGACTGAGAAATAGCATGGATAATAAAATAAGTATGTTTTGTTTTTGTTTTTACTAACAAGCTTTAGTCACAGGTCTATTCCACAATGCCTCTACTCAAGACTACTCTGCTTCCCACTCCCACTTCCCACTTCCCATTTCCAAAAGAGAACAATTTACACAGGGGATAGTTCACATTTCCAGTCTTTCCACTCTTATATAAATTCACATTACATCATTCCAGCTGCATTTACTTTTCAAAGGACCAAGACTCATTCCAAGACAATGAAGTATTGTGTTGCTCTGGCAAACGGCCAAAGACTCGTGGAATTTTATAGCTGGAAGAGGACTTAGAATTCCAACAGTTAAATCCAAGCATTTTATATGAAATATAGGATATTAAATGGTAAAATGACTTTTGCAAGGTCACATAAGTGAGTCTGTATCAAATCCAGAGGGGAGAAGAATCTTAGAGACCTTCATTCCCAATCTCCATTGAGTAGAATTATAGGGTCACAGATCAAGAACTAGAAACAAACAAACCAAACAAAACTAATAAACAAGCAAAAACAAAATCTGTAAATGTAGTCAAACTCCCTCATTGCATAATTGGGGATAATTGAAGCCCAGAGAGTTGAGGTGACTTGTCCAAGGTCACACAGATAATGTGTCAGAGGTAATATCTGAAGTTAGGTGTTCTGTCTCTACAGACAATGCTCTTTTCACTGTACCATGATAACTCCCTGGAATATAAGCTCATTGAGGAAAAGACCTAGTTTATTTTTGATTATTGGTTTTCCATACTACACATGACATGCAATAAACATTTAATGATTTTTTCAAGAATAATTATTACAAACCCCTAACTGTAGAGATGAAAAAACTGAAATTTGGCATAAATATATCTATTATCTATCTATCTATCTATCTATCTATCTATCTATCTATCTATCCATCTGTCTGTCTATCTATCATCTATATTTTATAACGAGTTGTCCAAAGGCCATTTAGGGAGCAAGTAATAGATGTTGGATTTCAAACCTAGAATTTTTTTTTCCAATTCAATGAACTTCCTGCTATAGGAAAATTCAATTTTTTTGAATTTTTCAGTTCATTGTTCTTTTCTTTACACTATAGTGGCCTAGCGGTTTCTGTAAGTTTAACTCTATGTTAATTTATGATCTCTTTAGGTCTCACTTACCTTCTGAACATGGAACCAAAAGTAAAGCAAGGCTAGAGACATATAAGGTCAAGGTTCTATTAATTAACTTCAATACGTTAACTGAAGACAGCTATATGGTGCAGTAAGGAAGACTCATCTTCCTGAGTTCAAATTCAACCTCAGACCCTTATTGGCTGTGTGATGCTGGGCAAATCACTTGACCTTGTTTCCCTTAATTTGTTTATTTGTAAATTGAACTGGAGAATGAAATGGTAAAAAACTCTAGTATTTGTGAAAAGGAAACTCCAGATGGGGTCATGGAGAGTTGGATATGGCAGAAATAACTGAACATCAAAAAATGTTAATATTAAATTATGAGAGAAGCAACTCAAATGGTTAAAAATGATTATAGTAAACCTACAGTGCTTATAGTTTTACAAGAGACCATATATACAGTATCTGATTTGAGATTTACAGGACCTATGAGTTAGATTCTATAGGTAACATGTGTTTTATCTTATAAATTAGGAAACTAAAATTTATAGAGACTTGCCTAGGCAGAGACAAGATGGCCTAGTAAAAGCAAGATCTTGCTTGAGCTCTCGCTCCAACAACCTTCAATACCCATAAAAATGACTCTAAAGACATTTTAGAGCTACAAAACCCACAAAGTGACAGAGAGAAACAAATATCCCACAGAAGACAGCCTGGCAGGCCAACAGGAAGGGTCTATGGCACCGGACTGGGAGCCAAGTGAAGACCAGTGTGAGCCATGCTTGCCCATACCCAGGGAGGCCAAGACCAGTGCCCCAGACTGGCCAGAGCAGACTTCAGGAGAGAGAATCACTGGCAGCTGTGGTGGTCTCCAGACTTCTCAACCCATAAACACAAAAAATAAAGTTAAAGTTCAATTGGTAACCTTGTTGGAACTGGGAGAAAGAAGAGCTCCTAGTCTGGCCCTTGGCCACAGGGCAGCAGAGGTGGCAGCCATCTGCAGCTGCTGTTGTGCTGATGCTTCCAGAGCTCCTGGTCCACAGATAGTGGGAGGACCAAGTGCCTGTCCAGGGGGCACTTGCTAGAATCTCTTTGCTGGTGATGAGGTAGGATTCTCTTACTTTGCCTTGCTTGGATCTAGGTCACAGTCTTGGGTGGTGGCCCTGCAGTGAAGAGCTCTAGTGTGGCAGAGCTTGTTGAGGCTATGGAAAGGCAGTCATCCTCACAATTCTGAGGCAGGTGTTTGGAGGAAGCTCTGACAACAACCTCAAAAAACCCCAGAAGTGTGGAACACAGCATTCTCTACTCTGGAAGCAGAGTTTTACCATGGTAAACAGTTCAAAAGTCAAGTAATTCATTGGGAAGATGAGGAAACAGAGGAAGCAAAATGAAACTATAGAATCAATTTTGGTAACAAAGATGATCAAAATATAGAACCAAAAGAAAACAGCAAAGTCAAAATTCCTGGATAAAAAGCCTCCAAGAATATATCAACTGCTCATAAGCCATGGAGGAGCTTAGGAAGGATTTTGAAAATCAAGTAAGAGAAGTGGAGGAAAAATTGGGAAGATAAATGAGAATGATGCAAGAAAATCATGAGGCAGTGAAGCCAAGATGGTGGAATAAAAGCAGGAACTTTCTTAATCTCCCGCACCAATCACCTGCAATACTTGTAAAATACAACACTAAACAAATTTGAGAGCTACAGAAACCACAAAGTGACAGAGAGAAACAAATCTCCCACTGAAGATAGACTGGCAGGCCAACAAGGTTCCGTCACACAGGGCTGGGAACGGAGCATAGTCCTATGTGATCTACGCTGGCCCAGATACATGGCCCAGACTTCTCAACCCTTAAATGCCAAAAAGAAAATAAAAGGTCAGCTGGGAAGTCTTTTGGAACTAGGGGGGAGAAGAGAATGGTCTGGCCCCTGCCCCTGGGACAAGATGTGGCATTGGCACAGTGGCTGCATCTACTGCCAGGTAGCTGCCAACAGAGCTCCTGGCCTGCAGATCATAGGGGGATCAAGCAACCATTCAGAGGGTAATTGCTCTTGCTTTGACCTGCTTGGAGCTGGGTCGCTGTCTTAGCTGATGGTCTTGGGGTGAGGAAAGCTAATGTGTCAGAGGGTGTGGTGACTGTAGAGAGGGCACCCTCCTCATAGCTCTGATAGCAACTGTGAAAACCCCAGCAATTTGGGACACAGCTCCCTCCACTCTGGAAGAAGAGCTCTACATAGCAAAGAGCTCAAAAGTCAAGCAATTGGCTGGCAAGATGAACAAACAGAAGAAGTACAATCAGACCATAAAATCTTTATTTGCAGACAAAAAAAAAATCAAAACATGGAACCAGAAGAAGATGATGAATCAGCAAGCACCCCAGTATACCCAGGATGGCTGCTAGCACAGGTTCTTAGATCTACTTTTCTACAGGAAAGCAACTCAAAATGAGTTAACAGTCTTACTTTAATTCATCAAACAAATTTCATTTACTTAGTTCAGGGAGAAAAGTCAACACCTTGAACTTCAGAGAATACAGAGAATACAAACAGAATACAAACAGAAGTTACAAGCAGAGAAAGAAACAGATCAGCAGACAGGCTTCCAGTCATCTGACCATTATATCCATACCTAGTTAGTTACCAGTGTGGGAAGCACCAACATCTGGGTTTTCAAAGCCAGGGGTTAGGGGGAGGTGGGGAAGACCCAATGGCTGCCCAGAGTCTCATCTGGACAAATCACATAACTCTTTCCAAAGTAAGCCCCAAAGCAAAAGCTCACATTGGGGTATATATTGCCTTCTCCTGGATTAGAGAATGTCACAACCCTCTTGACACACTGCCCAATCACAAAGTAATAAGGTGTGGGCATTCCTGAAAAACAAGCTTCCTGCCACAGGCTCCATGTGACCACATTCAGCCTATTAGGGGGCAGAGTATATTTTCAAATCAGGGTAGGTTCTCAGAGTCACTTAAGCCTAACAAAGGGCCTAGGGGCAGGGAAGATCTTCAGATTCCCTTAACATTTGGCCCCAAGATCTTTCATGCCCATTACATAGGCAACTTACATCTGAATTAGCATTAACATCTCTTAAGTACAACATAATTCCCACAAAACAGAGACATCATATTTGCAAGATACATAACATAACAGCTCATTACCAGCAATCCAAAACAAAAATGTCCAAATAAAGTTCTCTTCGGGGGAGAGTGGGTTTCCTTCCCCCGATACTGCCCTTGCAGGCTTCCTCCTGGCACTTTTAGGTGCAGGCTCTAGTGAGCCAAGTCCCAGTCTTAACACTGCTCCAGTCCCTGCTTCCAATTCCTGAGGGGTGACTGGGTGAAACAGTAATGGAATTTAAAGATCCCTTCATATTGGCTTGGTTTTTGGGTTGAGTGTTAAAACCTAGAGCTTGTGAATCCCACTTGTAGGATAGACTTGTTGACATGCAGAGAGAGGGATGGACTGGGAGGATCTGGTGCCTTTGATTTAGAGACAGGAGTGAGCAGAGAGAAGGCCCAAGCAGTGGAGGCCAGAAGGAATTTTGGGGAGCAGTATCATGGAGGCAGAGAGAGAGGAGAATTGCCAGGGGCCAGAGTTGCTGAGAGAGAGACTGCTGAAGGCCAGTTGGAGCTGCCCAGGACTTTTGAGAACTGCCACCCAGAGTGGCCAAGAACTGAGGAGGCATGGCCATGATGCCAGTATTTTGTCTGTTTTGATGTTATTTTGCTAGATTCACTGGCTGGTGAAGGACAATGCTGCTGTTGTGGAGATCCTGGAACCTGGCTGTTGGTTCAGAAGCCCTGATGGAGGATTTTCTTGTGCTATGTTTACAGAAATCCTGGAGGAGGGCCTTGCTGATGTTTTCAGCATTCTGGGACTATTCTGCAGGCAGAGAGTGACTTGATGAGGACATTGGCAATGGCTTTGTTGAGCCTTGTTTCCCCAGTAACAGAGATTGCTGAGAACTTGCCCTGTGTGAAGATGAAGGAATGGCCTTTCCTTGGGTTCTCAATGCTGTGATGATATTTTAACCTTGTTGTAGCTTAAGGGTAGATGGTCTTTTGTGCTCTCCTGTCCCTTTTGAGAAAGTGCTTGGCATTAATGGTACTGTAATTCAGTTGTGATCCAGAGTTGGGAAACCTTAGACTTTTTTGTGCTCTGTGATTGACCAAATGAATGTACTTTGTTTATGATTGAAACTAATCTCCATTTGAGAAGAGACTAAATGCATGTACTGCCCAGGAGTGGGCTACTTTGACTACTGGCCAGGGGTGGTTTACTTGGACCTTGGTACTTTGCAATTGAATTGAGAATTTACTTGTTAAATGAATGAGTTACACTGTATTTTGATTTTCTCTGTTCTGTGAATGTTTTGCCTTAATCTGTCACTGAAAAAATGGAGTTTGCAATGCTGGTAATCCAAACCTTGGAAGTTCCCTTTCCTTGGCATTACTTTGGGCAACAAAACCAACAGGGTGGCATCCTTGGGGGTCCATAGCACTTCACCCCACCCACCACAAACAATTCCATCCTCCCCCTGGGTCCCAAAAAATTTAAAAATTATTGGACTACCTGAAAGCCATGATAAAAAAAAGAGCCTAGAAATCATCCTTCAAGAAATGCTAGAGGAAAATTGCCCTGATATTCTTGAACCAGAAAGCAAAAATAACAATTGAGCAAATTCACCAATCCCCCTTGAAAAAGATCTCAAAAGGAAAACTACTAGCAATGTTATAGCCAAATTCCTGAGACTCCAGGTCAAGGAGAAAATATTACAAGCAGTCAGGAAGAAACAATTTGAGTATTGTGGAAACACAATCAGGATAACACAAGATCTTGTAACTTCTTCTTTGAGGGATCAAAGGGCTTGGAATATGATATTCCAAAGGTCAGAGAAGCTAGGATTAAAAGCAAGAATCATCTACCCAGCCAAACTGAGTATAATACTTCAGGAGAAAATCTGGATATTCAATGAAATAGAAGACTTTCAAGCACTCTTAATGAAAATACTAGAGCTAAACAGAAAATTTGACTTTTAAATACAAGAAGTAAGAGAAGCATGAAAAGGTAAACTGGAAAGAGGAATCATACGGAACTTATGAAAGTTGAACTATTTATGTTCCTATGTGGAAAGATGATATTTGTAACTCATGAGACTTTTCTCAGTATGAGGATAGTGAAATGGAATATATATGTATATGCACATGTATACACACATATGTATATATGTATGCATATATGTATATATGTATTGGTGGGTGTGTGTGTACATGTATACAGATACATATGTGTGTATATGTGTATGCATGTATACACAGAGGGCACAGCATGAGTTAAACATTAAGGGATGATATCTAAGAAATAAAATTAAGAGGTGAGAAGGGAATATATTAGGAGAAGGACACAGGGAGAGATAGAATAGGGTAAATTATCTCACATAAAAGAGGCAAGAGAAAGCTGTTACAATGGAGGGGAAGAGCAGGAAGGTGAAAAAGAATGAGTCAACCTTACTCTCATTGAATTTGGTTTCAGGAGGGAATAACATACACACATAACTCAGTATCTTATCCTACAGGAAAGTAGGGGGGGAAGGGTATAAGAGGGAGCATGATAGAAGGGGAGAGGATAATTAGAAGAAAACACTTTTGAAAAGGGGCAGGGTGAAAGGAGAAAATAGAATAAATGGGGGGTGGGTTAGGATGGAGGGAAATAATTAGTCTTTCAAAACTTGATTAATATGGAAATGTTTTGCATAACTACATATTTATAACCTATATTGAATTATTTGTCTTCCCATTGGGCTAGGTGAGGAGGTCAAAGAAGGGAAAGAATTTGTAACTCAAAATTTTAAAAACAAATGTTAAAAATTGTTTTTACACGCAACTGAAAAATAAGATATACAGGTAATGGGGTAGAAAAATCCATCTTGCCCCACAAGGAAGTATGAGGAGGAGGGGATATAAGAGAGGGCAGATTTGGGGAAGGGTATTCAGCATGCTTCCCATATTGGGGTGAGGTGCAGAAGAAAGACAAAGAGAAAATTTGTAACTCAAAATCTTGTGGAAATGAATGTTGAAAAATAAAAAAATAAATAAATAAACTAAAAAATAAAATTAAAGAGACTTGTCCATGGTCTTTATGCAGAAGTGATTTGACCCCATGTCATCCTGTCTCCAAATCCATTGCTCTATCTATAAAGTGAGAATGTTTTATGAAATGAACTGGAAGATGCTTTCCAGTTCTAAATCTGTGATTTTATGATGTACTGTATAGATTAACATCGGTCCCATGGACCTCGTCTGTTTTCCATATGTACATTCCAGACTTCAAAGTTGGAAAAAGATAGTGCAAGATGAATATTTAAAGGCATTGACTCCAACATACTTCTAACTCTCCAGGCCACCACATTTTTGACTATACCTTGCTATCTTCTCTGCAGAGAATGTCTAGGGATTCATTTTGCTATATACACATCAGTGCTTTAACAGAAATTCACAGTGACTTTAGGCAGATAGTCTAACAGAAGAGCCACATTACAATTGAGGACAATACCTTTGTTCTTTGATTTGCTAATTGGATTTTAAAGAACTACAGGCTGCTGTTCTCTGAGGGTTTAAGTCCCTGCTTGAGGGTAAATTAGGTGTTCAGGGGTTTGCATTAACCCCACCAAGACTCTAGGGGGGCACTTAGTACTCAGCGGGATTAAAATAAGTAGTTCATTATCTCTTCCTTGTTTTGCACTCAGTTTACTGATGGTTCTCCTTGTAGACAAGTCACAAAATGGTACTCTGTCACTGAAGTGCCTAGTTAGAGAAATGAAATGTTCAGAAATTAAAGTGAATTATCTTCCCAAGAAAATTTTCTTCTGAACTTTCTTCACCATTTTCCCCTTCCTTTGATGAAAATTTAAACTTTTTGACACGACAATTCCAGAATGGTCCCTAAATTTCTTTCTGACTTCCACTCAGAACCTCGTCTCACTGTCTCTATTTGTAAAATGGTGGAATTTAATTAGAAGATCTTTAACATCTCTTTGAACACTAAAATTCTAGCTGAGGATCACTGCTAAGTAAAAATTTCACTGAAACCAAAGTTTATATTTAATGTGCCCAGTCTTCCCTTTTCATGCTTTTCCTCATTCAGTACATTACTGTAGAGCCATCTGTACTTTCAAAAGCTATTCTGGGTATGACATTGGTCATTTGTTCCTCAGTGTTTACTTATATGATTTGGTTCCCAATCTGAAAGTCTTTGCATTTGCAGCAATCTCTTACTGTGAAAGGCTTTCATTGGTGTGGAAGGATATTAGGTACAGGTAAGCATGGGGCTGATAAGACTTCAAAAGTTCTGAAACCACTTAATTTTGACAATCACATACTTCAAAATGCCTGTAGATCTAACTTTTGTCCACCAACATATAAGAAGTACCTTTTTTAATCAGTGCCAGAATTTATTCCACCCAGGACTTTCTCTCTATGATGTCAATCTCACAAATAGCTTTCTAGACCAAAATATCATTTTATTAAGGAACTTATTGTGTATCTTTTGGTCACAAATATAAATAAACCTTATTTGGACCTACTGATATTAGAATTTCAATTGAGAATAGAATAACATCAAGCATTCTAAACTGGCTGATGTGCATGATACAAAATGTCACCACTGAATCACAGAATTGGGAAAGGACATCAACAGCCATCCAGTTCAACTCATACACAAAGTCAATCTCACAACAATTTTCTTCATAAGTATTTGTGTAGCAACTACTTAAAATCTCAAATGAAAGAGGGTAGAAAACCTCCTGAGAGAACCTATTCCACTTTTTGACAGCTCTAATTATAGGAAGTCTTTCTTGACCTCACATCACTAATGATTCAATACCATCCTGGCAAGTGTTTAGTGGAGTAAATCAGGGACTTTTGTGCATGGTACTGTGGTGTTTCAAATTGGTATCAATTACTTGGAAAGAAGCATATATATATATATCATGCTCGATAAATTTGACAGAAAGCTGGGAGGAATATCTAACACATTGGATGATAGTATTTATAAAATTTTCAATAAACCAAGGCATAGGGCTGAATTAAGTGAGACTATATTTTGGGGGGTCAAATTATAGTCTTGGAGTTGGGCTTAAAAAATTAACTTCACAAAGAACAGATGAGAGACATGTCTAAGGAGCAATTTGTTGGGGAGGAAAAAAATGGTACAAGGGAAGAGGTATAGTACATGGAGATATTAATCTTTCTAGCCTTATTATATGACTCACATTCCTACCTTCTACAAGTCAGCCAAACTGAACTTCTCTAGGATCCTTGCAAAAAGCACCCCATCTCCCATCTCAATCCCCTTTTATTGGCCATCTGCTTTCATGGGAAGCAACAGCAACCACACTGGCATACCCAGGATGGCTGCTAGCATAGGTTCTGCTTTATTAGGAAAGAAAGCTGTTTAAGGGGTCAACAATGTTTCTTTTTTTTTTATAAATTACATTCACTAGTTCAGAGGAGAAGTCGGTACCCTGAACTTCAGAGAAAATACAGAAAATATAAAAGCAGAGAAACAAAGACCACCATATAAGGTTCTGACTGCCTGAATCAATTTTACACTTTACATACATCCCTGGATTGAGAGAGCCTTTATGTTTGAGCAGTTGGGATACTCTGCACATATGGCCACCCAGAATTTTGACCAGGGTATCACAAGATCCTTCTCATAAGTGAGCCCCTAAAGCAAAATACCAACCCAGAATATACATGATCTTCTCAGAGCCGGAAGACATCACAACCCTTGTGACTCAGTAACTAATTAGAAATTAGCAAAAGATGTGAAAGCCTTCTTACAAGCAAGCCTCCCCCAAGTAGGCTTCCTTTAATAGCCTCCCATGAGATCTATTAATGGGCTGGGAAGATCTTAAATCCTATTAACATTACATGGGGATGGACCTCTTCTCCTCTCCCTTGTAAAATATCTCTCTACGTTTAGAATGGGGTGGCATGGGATAGTGAGGAAGGACTAGCACTTCTGGTAAGAAGGTTTGCTGTATATTTTTCAGGGATGATCATCTACCTTTGGTATCCCCTTGTCATTCAACTTTTACTGTCTCCAAGAAACTGTAGTATGTACAGCAGCAACACCCTGGTGAAACCATCTCAGCTGAGGGACTAAACCAGGCTGAGGATAACTTAAGGATTTTAAATCCATCAGTGAGTTGGGGGTGGGGTGACTAGGGCATCTATCCCAAGAATGTGAATACTTTCTTCAATTGAATAGATGAATAAGAACAATTGTTCCAAGGACAATAAAAGCAGCTGAAGCAGGTATTGTTGAGCGTTTAGAGCTTGGTCAGACATTGAAGAAGCCAAGGTCATCCACTGTATCCCAGGCCATTACCAATCATATTGGCTTTTCTCTTGCCACTGGACTTTAATGTCTCTAGAAGAGAGAGTGAGACCAACAGCTTTGTGCAAATCTGATTCACTTAAATCCAATTCAGAAACAAGTCAAAAAATCAAC
>CM053581.1:23472403-23493193 GCA_028627135.1 Pseudochirops cupreus
ACTATACACACAGACATGCACATATATAACTTTATATATGTGTGTACACACACACACACACACACTATACACACAGACATGAACATATATAACTTTATATATGTGTGTACACACACACACATACTATACACACAGACATGCACATATATAACTTTATATATGTGTGTACACACACACACACACATACTATACACACAGACATGCACATATATAACTTTATATATGTGTGTACACACACACACACACACACACACACTTTTATGATTTTGTCTCCCCTGGTTGAATGTAAACTCCTTGAGAACAGGATTTATTTAATTCTTTTCCTTTTTATCTTCAGCACCTAGGACAGTGCCTGGCATTTCTTAGTTGCTTAATAAATGGCTGTTGAATAATTTATTGATTCAGCAATCTTAAGATGTAATTTAAAAAAAACTATTGCTATCTTAGGCCATGTTGAGGGATTTATAGTTTATGAATATTTTTTTTCTTTGTTTTTGTTTTTTGCCTTTTTGGAGGGTGGAATGCAGGGCAATTGGGGTTAAGTGACTTGTCCAAGTTCACACAGCTTGTAAGTGTTAAGTGTGTGAGGCCGGATTTGAACTCAGGTCCTCCTGATTCTGGGGCCTGATTCATTGCCCCACCTAACTTCCCCCAGTACATGAGTGTTGTTGTGGTGGGGGCTCTGCCCAACCAAAAACTGTTGAGGTTTCATGGTGTATTGTGGTGGAACAAATCTCAAAGAATTCAGAGTCAGACCAATTCTAATCCAAGTATTGGCACTGATTGAGATTGATGTCTCTCATAGAGAACGCTAAGTTCCGAGAGGAACCAGCAGCCTTAGAAAAAGCAAGATGGATTTTTATAGGGTAAAGATGCTGATTACACAATCCAAATTTACATAGAATATAGGAATATGGTAAATATTTTTTTTTAAAGCACCAGGAGTTTGTTAAGGGATTAGGTAATGGAGGAAAGATCCATCTATGGATTGGTGGTTAAATATTCTGGTCATACTGCTCTGCAGTTGGCCAGCTATTGTTGTCCTGTCTGGTCAAGATAAATGGTTAAATATTGTTGTCCTGTCTTTAGATGGATGATGTCATTGTGACTGAATACAAGAAGACACCTGTTCAAATATGTGGCATGAGTCTGGGTATAGTTGCTAAGCAGAGGCAGTAGCTGGGTTCCCAATACATGCATGTGCCTGCTGTTCTTTGAGAAATATGAGTTCATGGACAGACCTGCTGTTCTAGTGATCAGTGAGGCATACATGAAGAAGTTAGGATATTGACAGGAGTGGTGGGGGAGGGGGTCTAGCTAGGTATGGTGTGTCTGCTCTTAAGTGGGGCCTGTAATGAAGTTAGAATATTGGGTGTGGGGAAAGCTTTATTAGGATTCCATCATTATTAGGTCATATTTCTCTTGTACTCTGACTTCCTTAGACCAGATATGGAACATTATGTTCAATTCTATAAAAATTCATACCACGCAATGACCTTTTGAAGGATATGGAGATATTTAATCTAGAGAAGAAGACGTAAGAGTGATATATTTCTGTACTCGAGTATATGAAGTCCTTACATTTAGAAGAGGGATTGGACAATTTGTCCTTGACTCAAAGGGAAGGATTACGAGCATATGATGGAAGTTGAAAAAAGGTAAACTTATGATTGATAAGGATAACAAGCAGGATGGTGAAATAGCAAGCACCCTAGCATACCCAGGATGGCAGATATTACTGGCTCTTTGATCTGCTTTACTAAAGGAAAGCAACTTTAAAAAGGTCAACAATCTTTAATTAATTAACACACATACATATATACATATACCTCTCTCTCTCTCTAGATATAGATATAGACATAGCTATAGATATAGATATAGACATATAGATATAGATATATAGATACAGATATAGATATAGGTAGGTAGGTAGGTAGATAGATAGACAGACAGACAGATAGATAGATGTATATGCATGTGTGTGTATGTGTGTGTGTATGTGTGATATTCCTAGTTCCTTTGACCTCAGGAATATCATATTCCAAGCCCTGTAATCCTTTAATATAGGAGTTGCTAGATCTTCTCTTATCCTGATTGTCTTTCCATAATACTTGAATTACTTCATTCTAACTGCTTGCAATATTTTCTCCTTGACCTAGGAACTTTGGAATTTGACTACAATATTCCTAGGAGTTTTCTTTTTGGGGTCTCTTTCAAGAGGTGATCAGTGGAGTCATTCAAATCTTACTTTACTCCTAAGTTCTAGAATATCAGGGCAGTTTTCCTCAATAATTTCTTGAACGATGATGTCTAGGTTTTTTTAATCATGGCTTTCAAGTAGTTCAATAATTTTAAAATGATCTCTCCTGTATCTGTTTTTACAGGTCAGTGGTTTGTTCCAATTTGATATTTCACATTGTCTTCTCTTTTGGGGTTCTTTTGGTTCTGTTTCATAACTGACTTCTCATAAAGTCATTAGTTTCCATTTGCTCCATTCTAATTTTTAAGGCATTATTTACTTCAGTGAACTGAAGAATCTCCTTTTCCATTTGACCAATTCTATTTTTTAATTCATTCTTATCCTCATTGGCTTTCTGGAAGTCTTTTGTCATTTGGGTTAGTCTATTTTTTAAAGTATTATTTTCTTCAATACTTTTTGGGGTCTTTTTTACAGGTTGTTGACTTATTTTTCTTGATTTTTTGCATCACTCATTTCTCTTCCCAAATTTTCCTCTACTTCTTTTACTGGATTTTCAAAATCCTTTTTGAGTTCCTCCATGGCCTGTGACCATGTAATGGCAATGTAAATGGAAAGATCTTTCCCATTCATTAATAGGTCTATGTGACCTCCTTAAGTCACACAGAAGCATAAAACACATGAATTTGAGTCACATAAAGACTGTGGTCAGAGGAGCTTGCTGAATGGGTGGAGCAGAAAGGTTGGAGCAGGAAGTATGGAGGAGAGCTGAGAAGAAGTTGATCAGAGGCCCTAGCAGGGGGAAGGCTTGGGGGTGATGGTGCCCTCTGCATTGTTTTTGTGTATATATTTCTTTGTTGCTATGATGGATTTGACTTTCTGGTGTTGAGATTTGGTTTCCTGATGTTTGAATAAATCTTTGGTTCTGTTTTCCATGTGGAAATTTTGTTATATTTTGCAATTCTGAATTACATTGGCATATTCATAGATACTGTAGGCATTGTGAATACCACTTTGGAGCTAGAGACCAATTCATTTTTTTTCTTTGAGGGTTTTGAGATAGGAGCTTTGGTTTTGTTGTCTTCTTCTGGTTGTATGTTTTGATCTTCTCTGTCTCCAAAGTAAGATTCTATATTCTGATTTATTTTTATGCTGTTTGCTTTTATTCCCAGCCAATTACTTGACTTTTGAGCTCTCTGTTAATATAGGCCTCTGCTTCCGGAATGGAGAGTACTCTGCCCCAAGTTTCAGGGGTTTTGTGCAGCTGTTATGAGAGATACTTACAGGAACCTATAAATGTTTGGTTCTTCTAAGGTGGTATGATCAAAAGAGATGTGTTTACTCCTCTCCTTGCCTGTGCTCTTGTCTGTGAGTGATTTCAAGCACTCTTTTCTGCCTTGGAAATGTAAGGAGGATTCCCTTTTCACAGCTGTCACAAACTCTGCTACACCAGTGCTCCTTCTCACCTCAGGACCACCACCAAAGACTGAGACCCAGATCGAAGCAGGGTAAAGCAAGAGAATCCTGCCTCAGGGCCAGAGAAAGTGATCCCTGCAATCACCCTTTGATCAGCTACTTGATCCCTCCACCAGTTTTGGGCCTGGAGCTCTGGAAGCAGCAGCTGCTGCTCCTGCTGCTGCTGCTGCCACCACTTCCACCTCCCTGTGGTTGGGGCCAGACCACACTCTTCTCTCACACAGGTCCTACAAAGTTTTCCCCCTGACCTTCTACTTTGTCTTTGGCATTTGTGGGTTGAGACATCTGAAAACTAACCTAGCTGCCAGTGATTCAGTGCCATGAAGCCTTAGTGGGCCCAGACTGTGTGGATGTGACCAGTACAAAACTGTGCTCCACTCCCAACCTGGTGAATATACCCTCCCTGTTGGCCTTCCAGGCAGCCTCAGGCTGGAGGTGTGTTTCACTCTGTTCTTCTGTGTGCTCTATAGCTCTAGAATTTGTTTAGAATTGTTTTTTACAGGTGTTTGGAGGCACTTGGGGGAGAGCTCCAGCAAATCCCTGCTTTTACTCTGCCATCTTGGCTCCACACCCCCACCCCACTTCTTACTTCTAACAGCTCTTACTGAAGCCTGGCTTCCTCTGAATGACACAGCTTCCCTGGCCACCTCTTCCAGGACTGAGCAGAGCTCCACTTTCACTCATTCTCCTTTACTCACTGGTAAAGGAAGAAAAGTTGGAATACTACTGACTTTCCATTGACATTTCTAGGATCTCCTTCTTCCTCCAACACTTGGCAAACTCTCTTTTTTCTTTTTCTTTTTAAAATACCTGTTATTAATATCTACCACTCAATAAAAAATAAAAATGAAGTTAAAAAAAGTCTGTAGCTGTTGTCTATAAGTCACTTATTTTCCTTTCTGAATGAGTTCAATATCTAGCTCACATTTTTTTTTCTTTTTTCCCTAACTCCTTCCCTCATAGTAGGGGGCTGTCATATACATATTGATTTTATCCAAAATACAGGAACTACTCAGTTCTTCAATGTACTCATCTCCCACAAGCTACTCCTCCACACCAACTTAGCTATACACAAAGATAGTCATATGCTTGCTCACTAACAAACACTCTGTGTTCTCAAATTCTGAAATTCCTTTATCTGTTTATCATCTGTTTGCTTTTCACCTTACCATCTGCCTTCCTTTGTTAAACCACACTCCATTTATCCACAGTCCATCCTCTAATCCCTTGACATATAAATTCTTTCCCAGGACACTTCCCCCTACACTGGCTATTGTCTCCTTTTTTTTTTTTTCCTATGTTGACCCATTGGAGAATCAAATTAACTCTATACCCACATAGTGCAATAGAAAGGTGGAGAGAATCATGCAAATGTTCTGAGTTCACTACAAACATGTGCTACACAACCTCAATTGGGCCACCACTGCTAGCAGACAATTCTCCTATTGTTGCTGTTTAGTCATCTTCAGGTTTGTCAAACTCTTCATGACACCATTTGAGGGTTTCTTGTCAAGGATACTAGAGTAGTTTTCCATTTCCTTGTCCAACTCATTTTTACAGATTAGGATATTGAAGCAAACATGGTTAAGTGACTTGCATAGGGTCACACAAATAGTAAATATAATATGAGCTCAGATTCTAACTCTGGAAGATGAATCTTTGGGACTCCAAGCCCAATACTTCATCCACTGTGCCACCTGTCACTTCCTTATCAACTCATTATTTCACTCTTTATAGCAGCTCTTCCAAACATTTCATCACCCTTCAAATCTTCCATGCTACCACCCACCCCCAGTCTCAGTTCAGAATCTTGCTTCATATTTTACAGAAAAAACTAAGTCATTTGCTCTGAAAAATCTCTTCTCCTTTCACTCAAATGCCATCTGCCACTATCTTTTCCTTCTCTCTGTCTCACATGAGGTGTCCTAACTTTTCACCAAGGCTAACTGTTCCATTTCATCAAGTCATGCATTTCAATGACTTCTGCTCTAATAGATTTGCTTCCTCTGTTATTCCCTTTCTTTCCTTATTTTCATCCTCTCTCTAACTTCTGGCTTATTTTGTACAGTCTACAAACATGTCCATGATTCTCCTACCCTTAAAAAATCCCTCACTTGAACTTTCCGTCCTCAATATTATCAAATATCCCTTCTGCCCTTTGTAGCTAAATTCCTCAAAAAGACCATCTACAATATACGGCTACACTTTCTCTGTTTTCACTGTCTTCTTAGCACCTTAAAGTTTAGTTTTTAACCTTGTCATTCCGCCAAAACCGTTTTCTGAAAAAAAAAATATTAATGATTTCTTAGTTGTCAAATTCAATAGTCCTTTCTCAATCCTTATTGTCCTAGACCTTCCATCAGGTCTCTTGATCTTTGCCACTGTTGGTCAATCTTTTCTTCCTGATACATTCTTATCTTGAGATTTTCAGGATGCCAACTTCTCTTGGTTTTCCTCCTACCTATCTGATCTCCCCTCCTTTAACTCCTTTGCCGAAACTTTTTCCAAGATCATACCCCCTCGCTATTGCTAGAATTCTGCCCTGATCTCTCTTCTCTTTTCAGTCTATAGTACTTGACTTAATATACTCAAAACCCATGCATTTCATCACCATCTCTAATTTTCAAAGCTACCTTTCCTGTCCCAATCTCTCTACTGACCTCCAAGCTCACATCTCTAACTGCCTTTCAAACATCTTGAACTGGATGTCCAACAGACAAATTAAAATCATTATGTCCAAAGTGGACCTCATTATTTCCCCCCTAAACCCAACTACCACCTCAGGCTTCCAATCTAGGAGTCATTCTGGTCTCCTTATTTCTCACCACCATCCCCCCCTCACCCAATCTAAACTTTTGCCAGGGCCTATTTCACTTTTGCAACGTTTCTGTTTTTTTTAAAACCCCTTTTCTCCTCTGATACTATCCCCACCCTAATACAGGCCTTTATCACCTCATACCTGGACTACTGCAATAGTGTTTTGGGGTCACTTATTTCAAGTCTCTCCTCACTCCAATCCATTATTCCTCCACCCTTTATAGTTATTTTCCTAATGCAAGGGTTTGATCATGACACACCCATTCACACACTCAATAAACTCCTCTGACTTTGTATGGCCCCCAGTATGAAATAGAAACTGCTCTGTTTGCCTTTCAAAGCCCTTCATTATCTAGACCCCTCCTATTTTTCCAATCTTCTTCAACTTTACTCCTCAGCGTATACTCTTTGATCCAGCAACATCAGACTCCTAACTATTCCATGAACAAGATTCCATTCCTTAACTTCGAGCATTTTCTCTGGCTATCTCCCATACCTGGAACCTTTTCCTTCTGGCACTGTAATAACCTCCATGTCTTCCTTTAAGTATTAACTCAAATCCCACTTTCTATAAGAAACCTTCTGTCATCTTCTGAATTACCCTGCCCTCCCTCTTTTAACTGCCTCCTATTTATCTGGTATATAGCTAGCTTTGTATATATTTATTTGCATATCATCTCCGCCATTAGATTGTAAGCTTCTTGCAGGCACAATCTGTCTTTTTCCTTTTTTTGAACCTCAGCTCTTACTACAATTTCTGGCTCATGGTAGGCACTTAGTAAATGCTTATGGACGAAATGAGTAGGATGACCAGTAAGGAGTGACTTGTCTAAGGGTGCAAGGTAGTAAGCCGTACAACTAAAATCTTTGCTCAACTTTTCGGACTTCTGAAAGAATTCTCTTGGCACCATATTATATTCAGTGCACCTTCCATTGGTTCAAAATGTACTGTCTCATTTGATCCTCACAGAAACATTGGCAGCCAAGAGTTACAAATATTTTCTTTGTAAGACTAAGGAATTATTAAACATAATAATCTTTGTAAAGTATTTTGCTAACATTCAAGACTATGTGAATACAAACTGCCATAATCGTTGTGTGCCTTTTTTATAGGCACCCAAGTAATAAATTGCAAAGACACAATTTGAACCCAAGACTTTCTTATTCTAAGTCTAACATTCCATGACGACATACAGGAAACATTTGATTCCTAAAGAGACTGTAAAGATGAGTTCCTAGACACCAGGGTTAATGGATTACAAAACTTTAGATTACCTTGAATATCCTGGATTTGGTGATTCTGGATTCAATGTCTATGAAATGAGTTGGATGCCTCAAAGAAGTAATTTCTCTTTTCCAATCAGAATGTTAAAAGAAAGAAAGAAAGAAAGAAAGAAAGAAAGAAAGAAACCCACCTCTTGGAAGAAGATTGGTTAAATGACGAGTGACTATTGCTTAAGTTCTGCCTGAGTAAACAGACTGGCGCCATCAGTATTATTTAACAGCAAGAGCCTGCAAAATACATTTTTGTCTCATTTTATTTGTAGAAGAATGACACAATTATTTTCAGAATAATTAACTCCTCAGTTTAGTGACAATTACATTCTATTATAATAATTAAAATCACACCCTGCTATTTGGATGAGCTGAATGGAATAATGATTTCTTAGGGGAAGATTTAATCGGATCATTGTTTTTCCCTCTAGCATCAAAACTAACATCATCTATAAACTGTTTCAGACCTGTGCAAGCTCAGGGTGGAGTTTGTTTCTGATTCCATAGGAAGGCCTATTACTTTGTGACTGGCAGAATTTAATGCAACACCGGCCAATTGTTTGATCCACATTAGGGTGTGGTTAAGCAGAGACCTAGACTAGCCAAGAGAAATCAGTGCTAGGAGTAAATCAAATGCAAGCAGATGGGAGGGTCTGTCTGTGAAAGTGAGTGAAACTGAGAGGAAGGTAAAGAGGCAGTAGTTTGACAAAGGATCAAATAGTCTAGGGATGTTAGTCCTTTACTTTTATGGGTCAGAAAATGGAAGCCCAAAATGTGCAGTCACTCCCACAGGGTCACAGATGACATAAGCAGAAGAATTGTTTCAATCCTTTATCGCTTCTTGCCTAGATGACTGAAAAGACTTCTCAGTTGCTTTCTCTGCTTTCAGACTGTTCCCCCGCTAATCCATGTTGAATATACCTTCAGAAAACATCTTCCTAAAGCATGGGTCTGACACCTGAGAAAAGTAAACTTTGATTATGTATTTAACCTGACTCTGTAATTAATTTTGTCCTGTAACAGCCAGAATCATTATTCTTTTACTTTGCACTAAGTGCAAAAATTTCAGCTGATCTGTAATGAGTTAAATACCCACATCTAGTTCTCCTGCTTATTACTGCTCTTTTATTGCCTCGAGGCACTCTTCTGCCTTTGTGGGAGGTGGGTGGACACCAGAGACTCTGGTCTAGTACATTTACACTACCAAGCTATTCTTCAAGGGCTTCTAGCTTGCTATTCAAAGAGGTCTGGCCAAATAGCTTTTGAACTTGTAGGTGGACTCAAACAATGATTTTTTTCTTAGTTACAGGAGGGAAAGACAGAGCTTTTTTCTAGGCCTCATTTCCAACTTCCAAACCAATCATAATGTGTAGCCAGTCATGTTGTCATCTACCTCATGATGTCACTTACCCTGTTCTGTTCCTTTTGCTAACTTTATAAAATGAGTTAAGTCTTCATCGTGTGGTCTTTGGCTCAATTTGAAGAAAGTCATTGACCCCTCTGTTATCAAGTAACTCCCCTGTTAATAAATGTTTATCTTGCTTGGTGAATCTAAGTCTCAGTCTTTGTTGAATTTCACTTGTGACACCATGCTAGCTTCTGACTCAAAAGCTTCAATAAGCGATGGTGGCAAGGTGGTACAGTGAATACAGCACTGATTCTGGAGTCAGGAGGACCTGAGTTCAAATCCAGCTTCACACACGTACTAGCTTTGTGACCTTGGGCAGGTCACTTAACCACAATTGCCCTGCCTTCCCCCCTCCAAAAAAAAGCAAAAAAAAAAAAAGCTTCAATGTCTTCCTATTAGCAATAGTATAAAACGCTCTTATAAGTGTGACCTTTATGTCTCTCCAAAATTTGTTTTCCACCTACCTTGCCAATGTTATTCCATACTGCTCTCTATTATAGCCAAATCGGGCCATTAATTAATCCCCAAATCTGATTTTGTATAACCTACCTAAATTAATTTGTGTAAACCACTGTCAGAAGCCAAAGTCAATTGTCAAATTTTCAGCATGTGTATTTGCACCTCAGAACCTTTTAAATACCACAAATTAAGGACTAATTTAATGTTTGGCTGAATGTCTAGACTTAAGAACATGATGGAGAAAAGATTAATAATATAGATTAAACTTAAAAGTGATAAAGGTGTACATATTTATATGCATGCGTGTACATATGTACACACATGTATGCACACACATGTTTATATGTACACAATACATGTTTACATATATATACACAGACACAAATACATATATACTTACACATATACACATATGTACACACACATATATGTGTGTATGTATACACACATAAACACACCTTTATCTCCCCCTGCAGAGATGGTTATTAAACATTCACCAGAACATCCCTGCTTCTAAGAACATTGGGTTGGCCTTAGGCAAGATCTAAGTTCAAACTCTACCTTCAACGCTACTTATATTACTCTCTAACTCCCATGGACAAGTCAATTAATCTTTCTGACCCTCTGTTTACTCCTCTGTAAAATAAGGAGAGTGACATGTGCATTTTTCCCTTCACAGAGAAATTGTAAGGCAGAAATAAGGTTTTATACATAGAGTGCCAGTCCTACACCATGAAGATTCATCTTCCTGAATTCAAATCTGGTCCCAGACACTTATTAGTTCTGTAACCCTGAGCAAATGACTTAACCCTGTTTAATTTCCTAATCTAAACAATGAGCTGGAGAAGGAGATGGCCAACCACTCTTGTGTCTTTGCCAAAAAAAAAAAACAAAAAACAAATGGGGTTAGAAAGAATTGGACACATCAGAAAAGACACAAGAAAATACAGTGTTGATGGGTGGTGTGATGTAGTGGATAAAGGACAAGTCTCAGAGATGAGAATACCTGAGTCTGAGTCTGGTTTTGGACTCATTCTGACTGTCTGTCCCTGGGCCGGTCTCTTGACATCTCAGGTTCTAGGTTACTCGGTAAGACTTAAAATCAAAGAGAAGATGCTAACCAGAATCAGAAGAAGGTGTTTGCTTAAAGGGGATTTACCTGTACATATGAAACCACAGGTTCAAACCTGATTGCTTAACGTGTTAGCACTCCTAGAGTGCATTTTAATAATGGATTCCTGGAAACTGAGAAGCCTTCAATATTTCCCTTTCAACATACTTAATAGACCTTTTCAGCCGGTCAAAGACTAAAGGGAAGGAGGAAGGAGACAAGCATTTTAAGCACCTGGCATTGTGCCAAGTGCTTTGAAATATTATGTCATTCGATCTTCACAACAGTCCTCTGTTGCTTGGTGATTAGTGGTGTTATCATCATGCTCCTATTACAGGTGAAGAAACTGAGGCAGAGGTTAAATTACTTGCTCAGAGTCAACCAACTAATAACTGTCTGAGGTCAATTTGAACTCAGGTCTTCCTGTCTCCAAATTTAGAAACACTTCATCTGCATCAGTCTTAGAATTTATGACATACCAAAGCTATAAGGTAGTTACTTAAAACTCAGTTCATCTTTTCTGACCAAAGGTGTTTGTAAAGGTTAGCAAACCTAACCAGAAAGTCTAGCCTTGTTCCCCTCATCAGGAACTTATCAGGCAGATACAGGAAACAAAAAGTCTGCAAAGCCAGGCAGCTCAAATCAGATCAGAATATAAAGCCTGATGAGCATTGGAAGGAGCTGACAGATTAATGGATCCAAACCAGTATGAGAGTCAATGTCCAGGAAATCAAAACCAGAGAGAGACAGATATGGAAATCCAAGAGTCGTAGGCAGAAAAGCATGCTCTGGGCTCTATGCTGGGTGTTAAGAACTAGTGGAACAGACCCAGGGCAGGATGGGAAAACAACACTGGCTTGGCTGGAGCATGCAGCCTGGGTGCTTGTAGTGGGCATTGGCTTTGCTGGAGTCCTTGTTGATAGAATGTTATTTTTAGGTTACTGGCCATGCTAAGTGCCAGGCTTAAACATGTGTTATTTCTTTTTCAAAGCTTGCTGCTACTTAATGTGGAATCCTCTATTTCTGCCTGGTCTCACTGCTTCTGCCAAGGCCTATCATTATTCCTTAACTTGCCTCAAGCTAGTGGAGGGAAGACACTTTAGTTGAATTTAAAATACATACATACATACAAATATATATATATATATATATATATGTGCACACACACACATATGTACGTATGTATTTCACTCCCTAAATATCACAAAATAATAAGACTTAGAGACTGAAGAGATTTCAGGGTTTATCTGGACTAACCTCTGAGTTTTAGAGACAAAGACACAGAGTTCCCTAAGGGTTAAGTGTTTTTTGCCCACTATCACACAGGTAGTAATGAGCAGATCAGGAATTTGTCACCTAAATCTTTTGTCTACAATTCTGATGCTTTTTCTGATGTAGGGTCTAAGACCCTGGACCAAAATCCCATCATGGCCTTTTATCACTTGTGTTGTGTGACACTGAGATCAAGCGACTTGATCTCTTTGGGCCTCATCTATAAAATGATGGAGCTGAGCCAGTCAAGTTTGTAAGAAAACTTTTATAGTACCTTCCAGCATTAAATCTGGAACATTAGACTGAATCTAATAAAATAAAAGGAAACAGGAATCAAGGTGAAATCTTGTGCTTAAAAAAAATGGACATAACAGGAAAAAGAGGGAGGAAGAATATGTTAATCATGGTTTAACCTGAATAAAACTGTGTATTTTAGTGTTTTGAGAAGTTAACATGGGCCAGCAATATAACTTGCGGCCAAAAATGCTCATGTGATTTTAAAATATATTGTTTAATATATTAAACCCTCATTGTCCTCTTCTTGCCAGTCAACGACCTTCTTAACCTGATTCCCTCCTACATTTTCAGTCTTACCCACATATCCTGAATTCTAGGGACATTAGTTTCTTTGTTTTTACTCACACAAGATGCTCTACTTCCAAACTACAGACATTTTCCCTGGCTTTCACTCATACCTAGAATTCTATCCCCTTAAATTTTGCCCCCTTACTTCCAAGATTTCCTTTAAGTCACAGTGGAAGCCCCACCTTCTACAAAAATCTTTTGCTGATACCTCTTAATGCTAGAGCCTTCCCTTCCATTTTATTTATCAGCACGAAGTTGTTCGTATGTTGACTCTTCCATTAGAGTTCCCTGAGATCAGATACTGGTTTTGCCTTTCTTTCCTGTCCCTAGGGTTTAGCTCAGTTCCTGATACATGATTAATCAACTACTATCTATAAGGAGCCTTACTAGGTGTTAGTGATAAAATGAAATGATTTTTTTTTGAAAATCGTGTCCTCAAAAAGTGTGAACTTGGCATTTTCAGAATAATCCTCCCTGCCCTGCTTAGATAAAATCTATTGTATTGTGTTCAGTACTGGTTGCCATGTCTTAAGAATGGTATTAATGAGCTGAAAGCAGCCAGAGGAAAATAACCAGGATAGTGAAGGTTTTCCAGATTGCTCTATATAAAACTATCATCCAGAGAAGGAAAGACTTAGTGAGAAACATAAAAGTTGTCTTTAAGTAATTAAAGGTTTGGAAAATAATGTAGGTGAAAAATTTTCTCTGCTTAGCACCAGAGGACAGAACCATATTGCAAAGAAGCAAAATTAGAACTTCAAATAAGTGGAGCTATCATAAAGTAGAACAGATTTCAAGCAAAATCTTTATCCTTTTCTCAGGGATATTACAGATTGTGCAGTGATAAGGTAGGCTAGATGAGCTTCCACATATAATATTTTGTGAGTCCATAATTCTGAGTTTATCATGATATGATGGACATAATTTGGTCTCAGACAGAAATGGAATGATCTAAAAACCCATCTGATTAATGAATGGCCCGTGGTGATCCATATGCAGAATGTGCTGGGAAATGATTGCCAACTGGCTATCAAAACATGTGTTTGTAACACCCTTTTAGGTTTAATCTGTGTTTAACATTTCCCTCATCGCATTCTTATGTCCACAAATCAACAGAACAATAAGTCAATCCTTAATTGGTGGCACGTTTTTGATATGCAAATGGTTACACTTGTTTTGCCACTTTCCTGACACAGATCCATTCTTCTGGAGGGAGGGACCTAATCATCAAATGTCAGAAACATTCATTCTATAACAAGCACGTAGATGTTGAAGGACCTTGGAAGTCATCCCATTCAACTTCTTTTCTTTACTGATGAAGAAACTAAGTCCAGAAAGTTTGTGATTTACCCAGAATCACACTGTTAAGTAGCAGATCAGGAACTGAATCCCAGATCCTCTCCCTACTATTACAGAATTTTCTCTTCTTAACAATGTCAGGTTTTTATTAAACATCTCCTAGTACCAGAACGGAGAAGGAAATCACAAAGCAGTCCAGCATCTTTGCCAAGAAGACCCCAAATGTTCTAAAGAGGAGTTGGGGACGACTGAAAAGTGATAGCACAACAGCAAGCAAACAAAATACTAAGGAGTCATTACAAAGCCAAGTCATCTGGGTGAAGGCAGGCACTGGACAGTGCCCACATGGAGCCAGCCCCTTCGGACTAGACTGAGAAGGAAATTAAAGATTCTAAGAACAGAAGGGGAGGATAGGGGGCTTCCAGGCTTCAGAGGCAGACTCGGCAAAGGCCCCGAGGTGCCTGAAACTCAGATATTCCCTCGTGTGACCCTAGGCAAGTCGGTTAACCACTTTCAGCCGATTTCTGCATCCATAAAATTGGGTTAATGAAAGTAGCTACTTCACAGAATTGTTGCAAGGACTAAATGACACAATATTTGTTAAGGACTGTGCAAAACTTAAAGTGCCATCTGCAAATTCTAAGGATGGTGAAGATGATGATGATGATGATGTGTTTAAACAACAGCAGGGAAGTTAGCCGTACACTTTCTGCAGAGTGACAGGGTTTGGACAGAGACAATACCGGTCTGGCACCAACTCTGCCACTTCTTAGGTGATTCTGCGTGAGTCACTTACTGTCTCAGGATCTGTTTCCTTGTCTGCAAATAAGGGGGTGCAAGTAGATGACTTTTAATGCCATTTCTGGGCTGCTGTAGCACCAATGCTGTATTTACAGTGCCCATGAACACGATAAAAACTGTGACTAAAAGTATTGCATGACAGTCGATGGCAAAACATACCACATTCTCCAGCTAGAGGATAGAACTGAGGCATTTATTTAGAGACCAGAAAACTGACTCCCCAAACAGTAAGCTGATTCCATCATAGCACCAAAGATATTCAAAAGCATAATAACGCTGAGAGCCACAGCATACTTTCAGCCTTCCCACAAACCAACACAAGCTTCATATTTACTCACAAACCTCTCTCTCTCTCTCCTTGCCTCAACGTCCTTTCTCTCCCACTGTCCCTCTGGCTCTGAATACCAACTTCCTGTGGACTCTGCTTCCCTTCAGCAAACTCCTCCCACCACAGGCTCCACATGACTAAATTCAGCCTATCAGGGGCCAGTTTATCTTCACAGCAGGGAAGCTTCCTATGGGCTCTTTTTCCCTTCAGCAAACTCCACCCCAAACAGGTTCCATGTGACCACATTCAGCCTATCAGGGGCAGAGTTTACTTTCAAAGCAGGGGAGGTCTTCAAACTCCCCACTAAGTATATTATGGAGCAGGGAACATCTTCAAATTCCCATTCCCATTACAGCTGCTAGGTAATTAATATCATTTCTCCAGAAGCACCGAATCTAGGCTCAAGAAGACCCGAGTTCAAATTTGGCACAAGACCACACATGAGCTGTGCATAAGGTATCAACAGAATCTGAAAAACAGCATCAAGGGCAGCTAGGAGTTCAAATCTGGTCTCAGACACTTCCTAGCTGTGTGACCCTGGGCAAGTCATTTCACCCTATTTGCCTCAGTTTCCACATTTTTAAAATGAGCCGGAGCAGGAAATGACAATTCTCTCTTGTATCTTTGCCAAGAAACCCTCCAAAATGAGGTCACAAAGAGTCAGACACAACTGAAAAATTAATAAACAAAATATCATTTCTAGGTTTAAGTTTATGACCTTATGGTTCCTTTCCTTCTCTCCTACCCCCATCCTCAAAAAAATACTTAATAAAAATGTAGCATGATCTCCTGGGAGAGAAAAAGGACGCCCCTGTCCAGCACATTTGCGCCGATGTTTGAGCACATGCCCTAGCAGGCATCAGAGCAGCAAGCTGTGAGACGTTCGACGCATTAGATTTGTATTTCAGCCTGGGAGCTTTGTCACAAGTTTTGCTCGCCAGGATCCGGGCATAAACGGCGGACACAATGATATATTGTCTCCTGGCTATCGTATTTGTCATGCCTCTGGTGCGAGTGTCGGTCAAGCGAATCAATAAGCCTGGAATACATAAGCCATCGTACAAAGAAGATGACTGCGGCCGCTGTTTGAGCAGAATCACCAGTGCCTCCGACCTCCCTGACCCCCTCTCTTTCTCCCTCTCACTTAATCACTTCAGCACATGTTATCTGTCCAGGATTTATACAGAAATCCTATCTAGGGAACGGCCCAGGCTAAGAATCCACTTACTGAGTATTCAAAAGTCCCTGGGCTCAGTTCCACTCTTCCACACAGAGGAGGGACATGGGAACAAAAAATTATCATTCAGTTAATGCAATTATAAGCGAATGTCTTATACTGCAGTAAGCTGACCCACTTGTAATCCACCTCAGGGAATTCTATAGCACATTCGTGAGTTGTAGGAAGGGGGTGTGCTGTAGTTGGAAAGCATCAAATTCGGTTCAATTCAATCTAAGGAATATCTCTTAAGGATTTTGTATTTGGAGGGATGGAACTGTGGATACTAAAGTGCCCCTGCTTTGAAGGCTCACACACACACACACACGCACACACACACTTATATGCATGTGTATATGTTTATATGTTCGTACCCATACACATTAACATGCATACATACATATCTCTATATTCCTTTCCTTCTCTCTGTCTTTATATGTAGATATGAATGCATATATATATCCACATACATATTTATATGTATATATAATCTATATAACTATATATTATGTGTAAGATAGATAGATGGATGGATGGATGGATGGATGGATGGATGGAAGGATGGGTGGATGGATGGATGTATGAATAGACAGACAGACAGACAGACAGACAGACAGACAGAGAGAGAGAGAGAGAGAGAGAGATAATTTATCTATATAATATGGATAAGAGAGGGGTTGATGAAGTCCAGGATGAGGTGTTCCGTCTCCAAAATGAATTCTCCCCTCACTTCTGTGTTTTAGAATTCCTGCCTCCTGTCAAGCCTCTGCTCATGTCACCTCATACATGAAATGCTTAGCTATTCACATTTTCTCTCCTTTCAAATAATCTTTTATTTTTAAAATAGTCAACATTTACCTGACACTTTTTCAGGTTTAAAATTCATTTTACATACATTATGTCATTTGTATTTCATAACAACCTAGGGGTGAAATGGCACCCCATGTTTTCAGTGTTATAGGAAACTCCCAGCTGAGGAAACTCCATCCACTGATGAAGCTCAGCATTTGCTCTGCAACTTACAGTCTTAGAAGAGTAGTTTGCAAATTGTGTTTCAGGGACTTTTGGTAGCCCCCATGACCCTTTAAGTGAGTCTACAAAGTCAAAACTATTTTCACAATACTTTTAAGATGTTTTAATTTCTAATACATACAGTATTGATAGGTATGTCTCACATAAGTAACAGTCCTCTTGGGAGTACTCATTAATTTCTAAGCATGAAGAAATATTCTAAGACTAAACACTTTAAAAACCACTACCTTCCAATTTTTCTTAGGGTTTTGAGAGGTTAAGTGATGTTGTCTGGGTCACACAGCCAGTATGTATCAGAAACAATATTTGAACTCAAGTCAAGCTAAGTCTGAGAGCAGTATCCTATCTATTATGCCATGCAGCCTCTCATCGGGAATGTATTAGTTATGTAACTACGGGAAATTCTCAGCCTTAGTTTCCTCATCTGAAAAATCGAGATAACAATGAACCTATTTCACAGAGTTTGGAGGAGAATCAAATGATGTAACATATTAAAAAGTGATCTAAAAATGTTAAATTGCAATATTGATATCTATTACTGTCAGTAGTAGTAATAGGTAGTAGTAGTAGTAGTAGTAATAATAGTAGTTGTAGTAGCAGTAGTAGTAGTAGTAATAGGTAGTAGTAGTAGTAGTAGTAGTAGTAGTAGTAGTAGCAGTAGCAGCAGCAGTAGTAGTAGTAGTAGTAGTAGTAGTCATAGTCATAGTAGCTCTGTTCTATAGATGAGGGAATTGTGAAGCAGAAAGTTTACATAAGCTCAGGGCAGCTAGATGGCACAGTGAATAGAGCACAGGCCCTGGAGTGGGGAGGATCTGAGTTCAAATCACACCTCAGAGGCTTAACACTTTACTAGCAGTGTCACCTTGGGCAAGTCACTTAACTCCAATTGCCCTCCAAAAAGCAAAATGAAAAAAAAAAGAGACATTTTACACAACCAGCAAGTATCAGAGGAGAGATTTGAACTCAAGTTCTTCCTGATTTCAATTCACAAAATTCTGCCCTCCATAATCTAACTCCACTTACCTGTCCAGGCTTATTCTTTCTCAGTTAAAATACATTCCAGTGCAAATGATTTACTTCACTCTTCTCTGCATTAACACTCCATCTTCCTTCTGTATACTTTCACCTGAGGGACACTATATCTAAATTGAATTTCATCCTCATTTCTTGGCTTTAGAACCTGTGACTTCTATCAGGCTTCCATTCCTGTGTCAAATAATGCACAAGATACTTATATTTGGTATTCTTTCCCTCCTCAAATAATCTTGGATTTTAAAAATCTGTTTACATGTTGAATATCTGTAGTAGAATAGAAACTTATTAAAGTTGGTTAATATCATTCTTTTTTGTTTGAATTTGTCTATGTAGCCCCTAGCCTGGTACCTTGAACACTGAGAAGCTTAATCAATGCTTCTGGCATTGAAAGATGAAACCTTGTCTTACACATGATAACAGAGACTTGAGACTTGATCACGGTCAATAGGAAGAAAGGGTCAAAGGCCAAGTCTTCCCAAGTAACATTCAAGAATGTCAGCAGTCCTGTCTAAGGAAAATAGCCATTCATTTCAAGGGTTTAGACTCCTGAACGGCAGTGAATTAACATAGTATGAGGTACATAATAGTAATTTAATTACTTCTTATTGAATAAATGAATTCACAGTTTTAATGTTGGTAGTACTCACTCTAAACTCTACCCAGAGTGTTGTTAGTCACCCTTTGGAAACAGATATCTAAAAAATGACATTTCACGGTTTCCTGTGATAATATATCCCTGTCAGTCCTACACTAGGTGATCTTATATACACAGGCAGATTGTGGTGATGTAGAAGTGATTCACAGGAATTGGAGTCAGAAAGCAATTCAGCATATTATCTGCTGGACAGAGTGCTGGGCTTAGAGTCAGGAAAACTCATCTTCCTGAGTTTCAGTTTGGCTTCAGACATTTCCTAGCTGTGTGACCAAGGGTAATTCACTTAACCCTGTTTGCCTCAGCTTCTTCATCTGTAAAATGACCTGGAAAAGGAAATGGCAAACCACTTAATATCTCTGCAAAGCAAGCCACAAATGAGGTCAAAGAGAGTTATGATTGACATGGCTGAACAAAAACAACAAAATTCATTCATTTTACAGTTTAGGAAATTAAGGCCCAAAGAGGGTAAGTCACTGGCCTAAGGCTACATATGTAGTAAGTACAAATTTGAATCCAGGTCCTCTGATTTCAAATCCAGCACCCTTTCCACTATGCCTTTGGAAAGAGTGTTAGTATGAGAGCCAGAGGACTTTGTTTCTAATCACCTGTCTTCAACTAGAATGACTGGCCAAGTCATTTACCTGAAGTCTCAGTTTTCATGTCTGTAATGTGAAGGGGTTGGACTAGGTGACCTATGAAGTCCCTTCCATCTCTGAATGTATGACTCTATTATCTAAGGAGTTAGATAGACTGGTTGGCTTCTAATGTCCCTTCCAATTCTATGATTCTGATACAAGCATGTTAGCATTGTTCTGAGAGTTCTGCTATGTGTCTGCTTTTGTTCATGAACTCCAGATTCTCTCCCAAATTTCAAACTATCAACCGTGACACATTGGTCCCTAAAACAGAATCTGTGCAGTCTGGAATGGTTAAATACACAGGCTCACATATACACATTATTGCACACACATACACACACACATGTATTTCCTTTTTTATCTGAGTAAGTGTTCATCTAAAAGACTCATACAAGTGATGACTAACCATTTGAAACTGATTCAGAGGAGGCAGTAGTAAAGCAGAAAGTGCCCTAGTTTTGCAATCAGAGACCCTAGGTGTGAATTCCAGTTCTATAAAGGGGGGGGTGGTTGGGGGGGCAGTTAGGTCAGACACTTTAACTCTTTGGATTTTAGGAGGAAGTAAGGAAGTAAACAAGTTATTATTAAGTATTCTTAAGTACATAATGTACTAGGTTCTTCATAGATATTATTTCCTTTGATACTTAAAATAATCAGGAGAGATAAATGCTATTAATATCCTCGTTTCATAGTTGAGGAACTTGAAGCAGACAAAGATTGAGTGCTTGTCCAGAATCATGCAGCTACTAGCACCTCAAGTGTGAAAGCTTGCCAAGCCCCTTTCAGGGCTGCTCGTCTACCTTTGGTGTCCACCTTCACTCAAGTCTTTTTTTAAAAATTATTTTTATTTTTCAACATTAATTTCTCAAAGATTTTGAGTTACAGATTTTCTTCCCATCTCTCCCCCACCCCCATCCCAAGATGGCAAACATACTGAATACCCCTTCCTCCAATCTGCCCTCTCTTATATCCCCCAATTCCTCCCCCCACTTTCTTGTAGCACAGGATGGATTTCTATACCCCATTGTCTGCATATCTTATTTCCTGGTTGCATGTAAAAAATAAATTTTAACTTGTGTTTTTAAAACTTTGATTTCTATATTCTCTACCTTCTTCCCTTCTCACCGGGGGGGGGGGGGGGGGGGGGGGGGGGGGGGGGGGGGGGGGGGGGGGGGGGGGGGGGGGG
>CM053581.1:23493693-23511130 GCA_028627135.1 Pseudochirops cupreus
GGACTCTGGAACCTGGCTATAATTTTTCTAGGAGTTTTCTTTTGGGGGTCTTTTTAAAGAGGTGATAGGTGAATTCTTTCAAGTTCAGTTTTGCCCTCTGGTTCTAAAATATCTGGGCAATTTTCTTTGAGAATTTCTTGAAGGATGCTTTCTAAGTTCTTTTTTTGATCATGGCTCTTAGGTGGTCCAATAATGTTAAAATTATCTTTCCTGGATCTGTTTTCCAAGTCAGTGGATTTTTCAAGGAGCTATTTCACATTGCCTTCTATTTTTTCATTTGTTTGGATCTGTTTGATAGTATCTTAATGTCTCATAAAGTCATTTGCTTCCATTTGCTCCACTCTAATTCTGAAGGAGCTATTCTCTTCAGCCAGCTTTTGAGATTCTTTTTCCATCTGGCAAAGTTGACTTTTGAAGGCATTCTTCTCCTCATTAGCTTTTTGGTCTTCTTTTGCCATTTCAGTTAGTTTATTTTTTAAGGTGTCAATTTCTCAGTCAGGTTGTTGACTTTATTTTCATGATTTTCTTGCATCATTCTTATTTCTCTTCCTAATTTTTCCTCCATTTCTGTCATTTGGTTTTCAAAATCCTTCTTAAGGTCATCTCTAGCTTCTAGGCAGTCTTCATGTTTCTTGGAACCTTTTGGTGTGGGAGTTTCGACTGTGTTGTCTTCCTCCCGTTCCCTGCTTTGATCCTTCTTTTCCCCAAAGAAGGAATCTAGAGCTTGGATGCTGTTCTTACTTTGTTTCCTTTGCTTGCTCATGATGGTTGGTAAAAGATTTTTTAGCTCTATGGAACTCTGCTTCCAGAGGGGAAAGCTCTATCCCAAATCGCTGGGGTTTTCCCAGCTGCTGGAGCTCTTGGGAGGCTGCTGCAGCTCCTACCAGCTTTGGCTCACTGAAAATGCACCCCAGAACCACTACCCAAGACCACAACCTGGATCCAGGCCACTCAACGCAAGAGCACTTGCCCTCTGAATGATCGCTTGTTTCCCCCTGCAGTCTGCAGGCCAGGAGCTCTGAAGCAGCAACATGGAGGTGGCTGCAAGGCCTCAGCTTCTGCCACTTCCTTGACCTGGAGGCAATTGGGCCAGAACCGCTTTTCTCCCCCAATTTTAGCCAAGTTCCACTGATCTTTTACTTAGTCTTTTTTCTTATGGCTTGATAACTCTGGAAACTGCCTCAGCTGCTGCTGATCCGCTCTCCTGAAGCTGCAGCTGCTGAGTGGCTTGGCTTGGCTGCCCCCAGGGTCAAGCCGCGGTTTCAGGATGGGCTGCTTTCGGCTCCCAGCACTGAGATGGTCCCTTTGAGCTGAGCTGCCTTCAGCGGGAGGTAAATTTGTGTGTGTTTTAGAACCCTAAAATTTGTTTAGAGTCATATTTTATGGATATTTTATTTGGCTGTGTGGGAGCTGCCGTACCTTGCTGCTCCTATGCTGCCATCTTGGCTCAGCCCCTAACATTCATTTTTAAAACTTTGAGTTCCACATCCTCTCCATTCCTCCCTCCCCACTCACCCTCATTGAGAACTTAAGCAGTTCTGAATAAGTAATACATGTGTAGTCATGGAAAACACTTCCAATAATTGTCATGTTGTAAAAGACTACATTTCCCTACATTCTATCACACTTTCCATGTATTCTATTCTCTCCTTTGTCCCTGTGCCCCCTCAAAAGTGATTGCTTCTGATTTCTCCATGACTCACTCTGCTCTCCTATCATTCTCCTTTTTCTTATCCCCTTCCTCCCTACTTTCCTATAGGTTAAGATAGATTTCCATAGCCAATTGAGTATGTATGTTATTCCCTTCTTAAGGCAAATCTGTTGACAAGAATGTTCATTTGTTCCCTCTCACCTCCCCCCTCTTCCCCTGCATTGTAAAAGCATTTTCTTGCCTCTTTTATATGAGATAATTTACCCCATTCTACCTCTGCCTTTCTCCTACTTCCAGTACATTTCTCTTTCATCCCTTAATTTTATTTACTGAATATTATCCTTTCATATGCATATTATGTATATATATATATATAGGCACACACACACACACATATATATGCATACATATATGTGTACATCTCTATATCTGTATGTGTATGGATAGATATGGATATGGATATAGATATAAATATAGATATATAGATACATTCTTCCAACTACCCTAACATTGAGAAAGGCCTCAACAGTCACAAATATCATCCTTCCATGAAAGAATATAAACAGTTCAGTTTTAATAAGTCCCTTATGATTTCTCTTTTCTGTTTACCTTTTCATACTTCTCTTGATTCTGGTATTTGAAAGTCAATTTTTCTATTCATATCTGGTCTTTTCATCAAGAATGTTTCAAAATTTTCTCTTTCATTAGATGTCTTTTTGTTTTCCCTGAAGAATTATACTCCTTTTGCTGTGTAGTTGATTCTTGGTTTTAATCCTAGCTATTTTGACCTCTGGAGTATCATCTTCCAAGCTCTCTAATCCATTAATGTAGAAGCTGCTAAGTGTTGTGTTATCCTGATTGTCTTTTCACAATAATTGAATTATTTCTTTCTGGCTGCTTATAATATTTTCTCCTTGACTTAGGAACTGTAGAATTTGGCTACAATATTAATATGATTTTCTTTTTGGCATCTTTCAGGAGGGAATTGGTAGATGCTTTCAATTTCTATTTTAGTCTCTGGTTCTAGAATATTAGGGAAATTTTCCTTGATAATCCCTTGAAAGATGATGTATAAGATCTTTTTTTGATCATGACTTTCAGGTAGTCAAATAATTTTTAAGCTATCTCTTCTGGATCTGTTTTCTAGATCAGTTGTTTTTTTTTTCCAAAGAGATATTTCATATTGAATTTTTTTTCCATTTTTTTTTGCTTTTGTTCTATTGCTTCTTAATTTTCCATAAAGTCATTGGCTTCCATTTGCTCCATTCTAATTTTTAAGGAATTATTTTTTTCAGTGAGCTTTTAGACTTCCTTTTCCATTTGGCCAATTCTGCTTTTTAAGGCATTCTTCTCTTCATTTACTTTTTGTACATTTTTTGACAATTGAGTTAGTTTATTTTTTAAAGTGTTATTTTCTTCAGTATTTTGGGATGGTCTCCTTTAGCAAGTTGCTGACTCATTTTTCAGGTATTTCTTGGATAACTCTTATTTTTCTTTCCAATTTTTCTGCTACTTTTCTTACTTGATACTAAAAATTCTTTTTTTGAGCTCTTCCATGGCTTGAGACCAATTCATTTTTTTTCTTGGAGGATTTGAATGTAGGATCTTTGACTTTGTTGTCTTCTTTTGGATCTATGTGTTGATGTTCATGGTCACCAAAATGAGATTCTATATTCTCATTTTTTTTCCCTGCTGTTTGCTCATTTTCCCAGGCAATTACTTGACTTTTTAACTTTTTATTAAGACCTTACTGCTTCCAGTTTGGAAGGTGTAATGTCCCAAGTATCAAAGATTTTGTGCAGCTGTTTTCAGAGATACTTCTATGGATCTGTGAATTTCCACTTCTTCCAAGATGACATAATTAAAAGAGAGATGTTTACTCCTTTTCTTGTCTGTTCTCTGGTTTGTGAGTGACCACAATCACTCTTTTGTGTCTCGGAACTGTGAGGAGGATTCCCTCTTCCCCCTACCAGAGGCTCCTCCACAGCAATATTCCTTTTAGCCCCAGGATCTCTACCCTGGACTGAGACCCACATCCAAGCAAAGCAAAGGAAAAGAATTCTGTCTCAGCACCCGAAAAGAGATCCCTGTAGTGCCACTCTGACCTGATGCTTCATCCCCCTACCATGTGAGCTCCAGAAACAGCAGCAGATCTTGCTGCTGCCACTGCTATCATTGCCCTGAGGCTAAGGCCTGACCATGCTCCTCTCTCATGCCTGTGAGACCTTTCCCTGTGACCTTCTAAGTTGTCTTTGGCACTTATTGTTTGAGAAGTCTGTAAATCACTACAGCAGCAAGTGATTCAGTCCCTTGAAGTTTTCTCTGGCCCAGTCTTTGTTGGCCCAGCCCATGCTTGACTGTGCTCTTTTCTCAGACTGGTGCAATAGACCTTTCCTGTCCACTTTCCAGGATGTCTTGGTCTGGAAATTTGTTTCACTCTGTCATTCTGTGTGTTCTTTTACTATAGAATTTTTTATAGTAATTTTTTACAGGTATTTGAATGGGTTTGGGAGAGAACTCATGTAAGTCCCAGCTTTTACTCTACCACCTTGACTCTGTTCCCAGTCTCATGCTTTTTAGTATGATGTTTCAGCAATATTTTTAGATACCTTCAAAAGGGACAAAAACATTATCAAGGTCAGCTACCATATTGATGGTAAACTATTTAACTTGAAAAAGCTACAAGCCAAGACTAAAGTGGAGGGAGAATTGATGCATATTTGTTTGCAGATGATTGTGCACTTAATGGAGTCTCTGAAGCTGAGATGAAAAAAAAAAGTAAGGATCAATTCTCTTCTGCTTGTGCTAATTTTGACATAACAACTGACATCAGGAAAACAGAGGTTCTTGATCAGCCAGCATCACAATACCCATATATGGAACCATCATTTACAGTGAATGGAGAAGTTTTGAACTCTTTGGATAAGTTCACTTACCTTGGCAGCATAATTTCCAGGGATGTATACATGTATGGACTGATAGAGGTAACTCAGTGTTTGGGAGACTCCAAAGGAAAGCGTGGAATAGGAGAGGTATTAGACTGACTACCAAACTGAAGGTGTATAGACCCAGTATGCTGACCTCATTAAAGCATGCCTTTGAAACCTGGACAGTATACCAGTACCATGTCAGGACACTGAATTGCTTTCATTTTAATTGCCTCAGGAAAATTCTGAAAATCACCTGGCAGGATAAGGTACCAGATACTGAGATCCTTTCTACAACTAAACTGCCAAACATTCACATGCTACTATAGAGAGCCAACTCCTATGGGCTGACCAAATTGTTCAAATACTAAACATATTTGCCTGAAAGATGATTTTATGGAGAACTTACATCAGATAGGTGCTGATGTGATACAAGAACACTCTCTAGGTCTCTTTGAAGAACTTTAGAATTGACTAGGTGACATTGGAGACATTGGCACAGGACTGCCCCGCCTAGTGTACCCTAATCACATAAGGTACTGTGCTTTATGAGCCAATCAGAATTGAAATAGCTCAAATGAAAGATGAGATGTACAAATTTAGAGAATCTGTCCTGTTCATAGTGATGTCACTTTGGTCTTCTTCAAGAACAAAGAGCAAAAATCATCAATTTTAACTTTTAATATCTTCTGCATATATCAACTCCTACCCATTCCCAATGTTTACACCATTATATGCCTTTCCAACCATCAGCTTGGAATGGGAAAGAAAGTTTCTAACTTCTCCATTATCATGGTACCATCCCCCTACAACCCATGCCAATTCATATATCTGCTATATTTTTATAGAGCTATGATTTCCTCAAGGTTTTTACTTCTTCTAACCATGGAGAGTGCATGCTTTTCCCTTTTGGGCAACTCTTTTATCTCATCCTGTTTATCTTATCTTTTTACTGTCTTGGTGGTCATATCTCTCTTCTTGGTTTCAGTTATCATTTCTATGCAGATAATGTCCAATTCTGTATTCCTGTATCTCCTAAGCTGTAAAAATACATCAGTAGTTAGTGAATATATTCAACTGAATGTTCTGTAGGTTAGGTTTTATAGTTAATAGAATGCTTGGCTTGGAGTCAGGGAGACTTGAATTCAAATCTAGCTTCATTCACTTACTAATTTTGTGACCCTTAGAAAGTTACTTAACATCAATCTACTTCAGTTACCACTTTGGAAACATGGAGATGCTGATAATATCTGTCTCCCTGGTTTATTAGGATAAAACGAGAAAGTACTCAAAAGCACTTTGTAAAACTTTTAAATGCCATATAAATTCTGCCAATTATTATTATTTCCCACTCAATATATCCAAAATAGATATTTCACTTTTCAAAAAAATCATTATTTCATAAACTCATTTCCATTGAGAGCACTCCCATCCTTTTGATGATGTATTCACATGACTCTGGAATCATCTTTGCCTTTCTCTTCTCCCTTATCCAAGAAGCATATAAAATCACTTGCCAGGTCTTACCAATTCCACTTGGAAAAATCTGTCTTACATTCATCTCCTTCTTTCCACTAACACACACACAAAATAAAAACTACAAAATAACTAACAAAAAACCAGAGACAACCTAGTCCAGTCCCTCTTTACCTCTTACCTGGATGACTGTAATAGACTCCTGATTGTTGTCTCTGCTTCTAGTCTCTTACCCCTACAATATAAACTCTTCATACTTCCAAACATATAGATATAGATATAGCTATATAGCTATATAGATATATAGATATTCCATCAGTTACTAGTGACTCTCCTTCCTCTCGCTCAATTATTTTGCATATACTGTTTCCTCCCAATAAAATACAAACATTTGGATGTCAGGAACTATTTTATTTTTGTCTCTGTATTATTAGTATATAGCACAGTGCCTAGCACATAGTAAATACTTAATAAATGTTTCCTTTTGAGTTAAATTAAATATATACCTTTATATCTTCCACAGGAAGTCCCCTCAATGTGCTGGGAATGGGGTGGGGGAGGGGCTTCCACTAAATCTATAGACACGGCATACCTTTCAATGGAGTCTATAAGTTATACTCCATTGGGCTACTTAGACTTGACACTAATACCGGATTAATTTCCTCTTAAGCATAACTGTCTTTTCTATGCATATCAAAGGTATTCTTAAGGAAAAAATATGAGAAGACAGTTTTTCTTTAGATGGTTTCTATTGGTAGACCAATGGTTCACATTCTTATGATTGTCATTTCTCTTCTGGCCCTTCTGCTCTTCTACTTGGCAGTCCCATTTCTCAGGTCCGTGCCATTCTTGGGCCACTGAAAGAATGTTAATCTATTTTAATGAAATTAGAGATCCTAAACCTGAAGGCTATAGAACTATTCAATTCTATTCCACTGGCTTGATTCTGAATTGATATTAATCTTCTGAACTAAAAAAAAAAAGAAGTATATTTGAGACTGGAATATGCAAAACTATTCAGATGTGCTCATGGAAATCAGGAAAAAAAATATCCTTCTCTCAAGGTATAAGAGACAGTAAATGGTGAAGCATTTTACCCTTTCTTTATCTCACCAGGTGTTTAATCACAGAGGATTCACTTTTCTCCAGTCAACTATCTGGTACAGCAGAAGTTTGTTGTTGTTTTTTTTCCCTCCAATTAAATAAATTCCCAGTAACAGCTTCAAAGCTCATTTTCCTCCAATCAGACCAGCTCCTAGCAAGCATCTTCTTCCAATTTTATGAATTTAGCTGGACCAGGATGGAGCAGCTGCTTTTCTTTTTTCTTTTTTTTTTTTAATCTCTTCCTAATACTCTCTTCTGGCAAGTAGACAAAAAGCATATTTTGCTCTCTTACTCTTTCAGGTGCTATGCTAAGGACTGGTGATACAAATGTTAGTAAAATATAAAGACTATTGCTACATTCAAGAAGCTTAAATTGTAATGGGGAAATTATATAAAAATAAACTTAAAAGAACCAAGGGGATACCAGCAAGCAAGGTATGGTGAGAAAATCCACAGTAAGGAATACAGTCATATGGGGAATGAAGCACAGTTGTATTAATGCTGTTCACAAAATGAAAGACTCAAAAGGAATTGATTAATGGGAGAACAAGACTGGTGTGGTGGGAAGGTATTGGAGGATGAGAAGGCTCTAAAAGTTTTGGGAAGTTCCAATGTGAAAGGACAGCTGAGTCATGGTGGATCAGTCTATAAAGGCAGAAGAACATCCTCTCTCTTACTGTTTCTGGTCACTGAGTCCAGTCAATGAATCACTCCTACCTCAAAGCAGAAATTTCTTGTCTGAAATAATCCAGATGGGCAAAAAACAACTACCATAATTTCCCAGATATTTCTTTTTCAGTTGCTTCCTAGCTATCAGTTTCCAATCCCATTCAATGGTTATAGTGAAGTGAAAATAATAGGAAAGAAAGCATCAAGACTAACTCAGGCTTTAGTCTCCCTTGGCGCTTAGTTCCCTCAAGTTTTCTCAGGATTGTCTGAGTTTTTGCCCAAGCATTTTTTTTCTTTTAGATTCATATTCTCAGGTTTTTTTCCCTCATATATGTCTCTGTTCCTGCCCTTTTCTGTATAAAAAAAATGTTTAAATAAGAAAGACACACAGAGAAATTTTGTATGAATTGATGAGAATGAAATGAATAAAACCAAGAGAGAATATTATAACAATAACAGAAAAATGAAAAACTGAATAAAAATGAGAAATCTGATCAATGGTCAACAATGATTCCACAGCACTATTGATGAAGCATACTCCCTACCTTCTGAGAGAGCAGTGGTGGACTAAATATACAGAATGAAATATACAATGTTTTACATGGTCAACAAAGAAATTATTTTGCTGGGTTATGCATATTTGTTACAAAATTTTATGTTTTTTTTTCCAGTTGTAGAGGGAGGGCAAAAGAAAATTGGGCTCCTAAAGGTTATTAAACAGTAAGTACCCTTTCATCCAGAAATAAAACAACTGTGTCATCTCACAACTTGTTCTATTTCTATGCAAGGAGGGAGAGAAAACAAATATTTGTTAATTGAAAATATAAAATTATGACAATGTTTTAAAAACAGGCTATTAGTTATTTTTCTTAATCTATAGAGAATTGTCTTAGGAGAAATTATTGAGAAGGCGAGGAGTTTTATAATGCAGTCAGAGTTTAAATCATTGGTTTGTCATCCAAGTCCATCTACAATATGTATGGATATCCTTCTCAAGAATTTGCTTTCTATGCTCTAGTGTTACCCAAACTGAAGTATTTATTATCTCTGATACATAGTATTTTCAAGGCAGCATGCATTTACTTATGCTCTTCTTGATGTATGTTTGGTTCTTCTCCCTACTCAAACTCTGCTCCTCCTTTCCTGACTATTGAAATGCCACCTAACTTTTAAAGTGTATGTACCCCCCAAGTATGACTTGATTCCCCCTGTCAGAATGATTTCCTTCCTCAGAATTTCCATAGGATTTGACATCTTCTAGCATGCTTTAGTTATACTGTTTTATTTGTTAGGTACCTCCTGACAAAAAAATAATGAACTAAATATGAAGAATGAGAGGTACAAATCTCCAAGAATATTAGTTAGTCTGAGAATTAGAGACAACACATATCAAATGAGTCACACACTTGAAATGCTAGTTCTTACTAGTCCAGAACCATAGTAGCCTATTGAATTATATTGAAAATTTCTTAAAATTTCCAGTTTTTTAATTTTTTCCATTGTTGTTATAACATTTCCTCTTGATTCTATTCATTTCATTCTGCATCAGTTACTACAAGTCTTCTCTGATTTCTCTGTAGCCAGCCATCTCCATTATTTCTTATAGGTAATTATTATTCAGATTCATTTTAATAACATAATTTGTTTAGCAGTTTTTCTATTGATGGGCAGTCTTTACTTTCCATTTTTTGCCGCTACAAAAAAGGTATTTTTTTATGCATAAGGGAACTTTCTTTCATATTTCCTTTGTAGCATAAGATTATGTTTTTTTTGTTCCTTTGGAACAGGTTCCTACTATCACAGAATCTCAAAGTTAGAAGATACTTCTGAGGCCATCTTGATGAAACCATACTTGACCTTGAATTCTCATTATGACATATCTAATACATGGTCATTCACTTTCTATTTGAAAGCCTACATTTTGAGGAACCTGTCATGACATGCAACTGCCCAAATGGGAAGAACTAATTTTAGGTAGATTTCCCATGAATTGTGCCCATATTTTCCTCTTTGTATGTTCTTCCTTTCATTTTTATTCTGACCCCTGAAGTAAGACAGAATAGATCTGATCCCTCTTCCAAGTTTCAAGTCCTTCAAATATTTTAAGCCTTTTAGTCTGTGTCTCTATGCCTTCAAGTCCCCAGAATAAATATGCCCAATTGGGTTTTTTCCTCCTACTGATCTTAGAATGGGGAGACCATTCTCCTCCTCATTTCTTATTAAACCTTACCATTGTCTCAGTCAAACTGAGACCTGTTAAAGATTTTTGCTTGAAAAAGCCAAAGTCTCCCACTGCATCCTGGGCTATCTCTAGTCATCCTCATCTATATGTGGCTGCTGGACCCAGGTGGCTCTGGAGGAGAAAGTGAAGCTGTTGACTTTGCATAGTCCTCCCTCACTTCACTTGAATGTCATGGCCTCACCTGCCTGCTGTCATGGTCCTCTTTGAGAATGAAGGACAAAGGAAAACAACAATAGTGTGACTTTTCTAATCCTTACTTCCGTTGTGCCTTTGGATAGTGTGACTCTAATGTTATTTTCCTTAAGCCTACAGAAAGACATCTAGGGAGGTATTGGAATATTTTGTACACTAATAGAGTAATCAGTCCAAAGTCTCTTTTATTCATGCTAAGTGTTTCTGGATAGCTTTCCTGAAAGACAATTGCAGTATGCTCATTGACTACCAGATGGTTGGCTCTCACCCTGAAGATGCTTAGATTGTGCCTTTCCCCCTCACCAGTTTGATGGTTTTAAGAGGTATACTACACTTCCCAGGCCAAGAATATTCCATCTCTCCACATTAACTACAACATAAAATTAAAACTTATAGTTAAATTGCCTCCACACTGTGGCTACAACCTAACCTTCCACATCATTCTTTTTAAATAATATTTTAGTTTTTCCAATTACATGTAAAGACACTTTTTAACACTCATTTTTTAAAAAAATTTTGAGCTCCAAACTTTTCCCCTGCCTCCCTAGCCTGCTTTCTCCCTAAGATGGTAAGTGATTTGATATAGGTTATATTTATGCAAACATGTAAAACCTATTTCCATATTAGTCATACACTGAAAGAAGAAACAGTTTGCAAAACAATGACAGTTTGCAAAAAGGAAAAAATGCATGAAAAAATAAAGGGAAAACATAACTACCTTCATATACTCTGTGTTGTCAGACATCAGACTGCTCACCACTTTTTGAGTAAATCTTACGGATTTTCAACTCTCCTCCTTTATTCACATTCCTTCCAAGGCCAAAAGTGTAAATCATAGCTCATCTTAGTAAAATTCTATACATTCTTCGAGGCCCTTTTCATATATAATTTCCTCCATGTACACTTCCATGATTCATTAAAGGAAAAGTGATGTTTATCCCTAGTACTCACAGTCCTTTGTTTCTACCTCTTATTATCCTTTCCCAATCTATTTTTTTATTCTTATTGTATACAGGTCCCTCCTACTAGATTGGAAGATCCTTAAGGGCAGGGACCAAGTTTTTCTGACTTTGGTATTGCTCTTAGCTCTTGATAAGAGACTTTACAGATAGTAGGAGGATCATTTTCTTCTATATTTCTTTGATGGGTTGTTGTGAAAGCAGAGTCTTTAGGAGCCTCCTAAAGTTAGAAGAAATATTAAAAGAAAACAAAGATTTGGAGCTGAGGCTAAGAAATTATTGATATTATTCTGTAACAGAAATAAGGGAAATCTCGAAAGAAAATTCCTTCAGGAGCCCAGCTACAAATAACTTACACATTCTTGCTTCTAGAAGAAAAAAAGATGCTGCATGCACCTCTGGATTTTCTAAACCCCATTTTTCATCTCTGACGTGAGTTGATAGGTACACCTTTCTGGGATCAGATTTCAAAAGGCCCTCACAGATAGCTTCTATGAAGCCCCTTCTGGCTTTCATAAGAAAAGGAGATTGCATCAGCCAAGAACTAATTTGAAGTCTACAGAAGAAGGGGAGTGTTTTGTGTAGCTTTAGTGTAAAGTAGACAAATTTCCCGAGAACTGTTTGTCATTCAAATCTGGCCCAATTTCAGAAGAGCTCTTGCCCTGGCCTCTTCATCTCCTAGGAGCTGATCTGGATAGCAAGCTCTCAATAACTTGAGAGAAGCTGAGAGTTTGGGTCAGGACTGCAGGGATCTCAAACAAGGGAAGCTGCCTTTGTCTTGTATGGAGTAGTGAACTCAGAACTCAATCAAAGAAGTGAATACAGGAAGAGGGCAGAAGGCAGTGGAGAGGTTGTTCCAAAGTTGGTGTGGTTCATTTGAATTGGACCCAAAAATCCCCGTATCTGTCTGAGATAGTGATATGAATGCTCCCTAAGGTCATAGCTCTAGAGCAAAAAGGGACCACAGAGATCAAATAGTTTAAGTCACACATTTGTGCAAGTGAAGAAACTGAGGCCAATGAAGACTAAGTGGCTTGCCTAATGACACACTAATAACACATTCTAGAAAGGGGATTTGAACCCAAGTCCTTTGTTTACAGAGTGTGCAAATTCCAATGCACCAGGATTGCTCCTTGGATGGTCAGTTTTGTTATTCAGTCTGATATGCATATGTTAAACACCTACTAAGCATTATAGTAACCATAGGGAGTTTAGATTTTACTTTGTGTGTGAAAAAAAAAACAAACAGAAGAGCAGAAACTCGGGATAATGGAAGAAAGCTCTTCCATAAGAGACAGCACCTGAGTTCAGTATTAAAGAATGCCCAGGAATCAGAGAGGTAGAGGTGAAGATTCTTCATTGATAGAACTGGGTGGAGGCTGTCTCTCTTTCCAGGGATGTTCTCCCTCCTCCCCTTTGAGAATAGGAGAATGTGACCATGGGACTTGGGGTAGAGAATGTGGTGAAAGAAGGAGAATATGCTAGATAGTTTCCAGTTTTTAATTTTTTTTTAATTAAAAGGTAAAGCCATCTGCTGATAATGAGAGTAGAAATGATCTGTTTTTATTTCAATTTGTGAATTTGCTTAGCCTTAGGAATTTTGATGTCTGAGCGCAAAGCTTCAATCATCTCACTTTTGTTATGTGGCTCTGGAACTAAAGGACAGAATCAGAATGGAAACACAGGTTATCTGACTTCAGATGCAATGGACTTACGTTTAGACCTTAGTTTCTTTTACAGCAAGGTCCCACATTCAATACTGTGGAAGTTTCCTATCTGTCCTCCTGTGTCTTCCCAGTCAAAAGCAGGCAGGATCCATGCATGGATAGTTTGCTTTTCCTAGACTTGAGACTGAAACCACCTTTCACTCTACATGAGCTACAAAGAGACTTTCAGCACATAATGATTTTTGGTAGCAACTAACCAGGTGGGATTGTTGTTCTAATTGCTATTGGATACCTGTAAATTAGTCAGAACACCCAAAAGAGTACAGAACGCCAAGTTGGGGTAAATTGTGCCTCTGGCTGCAACTGTAAATCTAGGCTTGTCATGCTTGGACTTGGAAAGCTAAGAAGTTGTTCATTTTTTTTTTCCTTTTAACACAGGAAAACTATTTAAAATCCACGTATTCATTTTGTTCTAGTTGACTTTGGTTCTGTCCGGGAAAGTATCAGTGCAGTAAAGGCAGTCTGTATGTTGAGATCATAGATTGCCTCTTCACATTCAGTGTTATGAGGGTCGTAGCAATGTTTCTAAAAATAAACAAACAACAAGACTGGAAGAAACAGAGGTGAAACCTGACTTCTGTACAGACATTGGGGAGGGGAAAATGTCATACCAGGAAGAGAGGGAAGAAGAACTAGTGAATGGACTGGACCAAACCTCCCAAATAAGAACAAGGTTATGGCTATTATTAAAGAGATAGGAGCTGGTTACTACATCCTGAGAAGAATGATCCAGAAGGTCACTAGTTACTTTCAGGAAAGAGAACAGCCAGTCACAGGAAGAGGAGGAAAAAAAAAAAGAGAGAAGAGTAGCAGTGGTTAGTGACTCTCTGATCATAGTGCTAGCTGTTACCCCATAGCAATAGAAAATTGTCGTCTTTCAAAAATGTATGTGCAGGGGCAGCTAGGTGGTGGAGTGAATAGAGTACTGGTCCTGGAGTCAGAAGGACCTTAGTTCAAATCTGGCCTCAGATACCTGACATTTATTAACTGTGTGACCTTGGTCAAGTCACTTAATCCCAATTGCCTTGCTACCTCATAAAAAAAAAAACAAAGAAAAATCAAACATATGCCTAAAGCAACTCCCAAAGACATGACAAAGGGGAATGAGTTAGCCCCTATTAGTGATTGATATGGGCACAAATGATGATGCCAGTGGGAATCTGGAAGGAACAATGACAAAGGATTCACAATCTTGATTGAAAAACTGAAGTCCCTGGGGCACAGATGTTTTTAATCATTGCTTCCTTTTAAGGGTAGGGAAAAAAAAAATATATATATATATATATACATATATATACACACATACACATATACATATATATACACACACACATACATACATACATACACACACACATATTTGCCTGGTATCAATCAATGAATCAACAGACATTTGTGAACCATTTACTTTGTTCTAGGAACTGTGCAAGGCATTAGGGAAGTATAGACAATAAATGGGATAACCTCTAACTATAAAGAGCTTTGCATTCTAATGGATGACTAAACAAGGAGATATATAGATTTAGATATATATGAACAGGACACAGAAATAAAATAAATTCAAATAAATAGAAATTCATTAAATCCAGGAGTTTGAGGGAATGAGCAAAGGTTTCCTATAGAAGATATTACTTAAGTTGGGGCTTGAAGGAAAAAAAAGGGATTCTGTGAGATAGGAGTGAGAAGAAAGTATATTTTAGGTATGGAGTATAGCCACAGCGAGAAAGCACAGAGAGGGAAATATCATGTGGGAAAAACAGAGAGAGGACAATTTAACTATATCACAGGATGTGGAGATGGAAGGTACTGTATAACGAGGCTTGAAAGACAGGCTGGAACAAGGTTGCATCTTGCAAACATTCTCGTTATTGCTTGAAAATGAAAAGGAAGTGGGGCAGCTGGATGACAAAGTGAATAGAGAACTGGCCCTGGAGTCTGGAGGACCTGAGTTCAAATCCAGCCTCAGACTCTTAACACAAACCTAACTGTGTGACCTTGGGCAAGTCACTTAACCCCAACTGCCCTGCCTTCCCCCTTGCAAAAAAGAAAAAAAAATTGAAAAGGAAGGGGAGAATGTTGCTAACATATATTCACTAATCTAGATACCATTAAACTGTAGCTTCAATGTAGGGAAAATAAATAAGATTTGAAAGATCTAGAAGTTTATGAGACACAATCTAAGAAATATGCTCCATGTCTTCAAATGTCTAAATTGAATCCCATAAAGAAAAGGAAGTACAGTTATTCTTATAATTATTACTGAGACTTAGTGGGACGAATCTCATAGCTAGAATTTGGCTTTGGATTAATATACCTTATTCAAAACAGAAGTATAGGTAAGGTAACATTATATATTAAAAGTACATTGAGGTGAGGAAATTCAGGAATCAGAGTAGAGATGTATGGTAGGAAGCATTTAGGTGAAGACTAGTGGAAGAATCATTAGAGATTAGCAGAGAGCACTTAGGACAGCTAGGTGAAACAGTGAATAGAGCACTACCCCTGGAGTCAAATTCCCGAGTTCAAATCTGGTCTCAGATACTATCTGGCAGTGTGACCCTGGGAAAGTCACTTCACATTGTTTGCCTCAGTTTCTTCATACATAAAATAAGTTGGAGAAGGAAATGGCAAACCACTCCACTATCTTTGCCAAGAAAACCCCACACAGAATCATGAAGAGTCAGATACAACTTTAAAAAGATAGAACATGTAAAGATAGTTTTCAACATTAACTTTTATAAAATTTTGAGTTCCAAATTTTTTCTCCCTCTCTCCAACTCTCCCTTTTGTGGAAATATGTTGAAAATGGTCATAAATATATAACCTATATCAGATTTTAAAGTATTTGCAGACAGTTGTCACCCTCTACAAATATATTCTCTTCTCCAAACAAAACAACACCCCCCCCCCCAAAAATGATCAACTCCCCTCCTCACTGTGGAGGCAATTTACCAAACTTGCCTCCATGACTCTTCTCACTATACAACTTTCTACGAAGTCTGGGGTTTTCTCACTTTGAAACATCCCTCTACCATAACAGCCTCCATTTTCCCATTGATGAGGACTTTCTGGGCATTTCTAATTGGGGAATGTGTCCAGGTTGGTCATACTTCATTCCATTCCCTCTCTCCAGACCTTTATTTCTCTCATGTTGTCATCTTTTATCTACTCCATTTTATCTGTCAACTTCCTCCACTACAATGTAAGCTCCTTGAGGACAGGGACTTTTTTTTTTTTGGTTAGATTTGTATCCCTAGCACTTGCCAAACTTTGATTTGCTTTATGATTTTGGCAAATTGATGTTTGTTTCCAAATACGCATTTATTCAAATCATCATTTCAAATATTAATCAACATGTGGCACAACTCCCTGGGAGAAATTCACTGGAAACCTCTAGTTAAATTCACATCTAATCATTGATGACTGATGTCTGAATTCAGTCATTCATTCAATGATGAAAGTATCTAGTTGTGTTATCATCTGACCTACGGCTCTCATCGACTTTATAAGATCATAGATTTAGAAGTAGAGGGACCATTGAGTCCAAATTCTCCTTTTACAGATTACAGAAGTTAGGGTGAGTTAAGCGAAGTCATTTGCTGAGAGTCACACAGCCAGTGAGTGCCTGAGGCAATTTCAGAAACCGATGCCCAGTACTTCATTCACTGGACTGCCTAGTAGTAATTTTGTCCTTCCCCAAAAATAGAGGGAGGAGGAGAACTCTTTGTTATCCTTAGTTTTCCTCATAAACTTCTGCCCATTCTCGGTTTTTCCCGACTTGATATGGGTCATTAAAGATGGTATTTTTCATACTTATCATCTCTTACCTGCTCTTAGCCCCTTTTTCTTGTACATGTGTTTTTATAATCTTAAATCCTGCAAGTCAAGCAATAATGAGTCCCCTGTGCATCACACTAATATATTAAAATAATTACAACTTTTCCTCCAAATTAATATTCTTTTGGTTTTCAGAAATTAATTCTTTAGAACTTCTCATCCCTCTTACCATTTCCCCTCTTCAATTTCAACTAGGAATTCTACCTATCCTTTCTCCAACCATCTTTGAAATCTGCTCTCTCCACCTTCGGTCTATGTCTGATTACGTAGTTTTCTCTCTTCTGAATCATCTCTAGTAAAAAAAAGTCTTTGATTCTCTAGCAAGTTCCCATCATTTCCACCAGTTCTCTCCGTGTTAATGAGCATCATATGAAGGATAAAATTTCTACTTGTTGGTTTTTCTACCTATTGAAGGGTAAAATTATAATTTATATAAGAAAATATTAGTTTCTATACTTTTGGGGAGAAGGTAGTAAACATTTGAATAATTGAAGTTTTAAATCATTACTGTGTGATGAAGGTAAGTGGAAGAGTGGATAGAGCAGAGGACTTACAATCTAGAATTCTGGAGTTCAAATCCTGATTCAGACACCTACTAGTTAAGTAAACTTGGGTAAGTCAGTTTCTCTTGGCCTGTTTCCTTTTTTTTTTTT
>CM053581.1:23511630-23540714 GCA_028627135.1 Pseudochirops cupreus
TTGGAGTTCCAGGATTGGTTTAGAGTCCTATTTTATGGGTATTTTGGGGTGGCTATGTGAGAGCTGCGATATGTTGCTGCTACTACACCACCATCTTCTCTTCTAATATATTCTTAAACCAATCACCTTGGCATAATTCTTTAATCTGGGCTGGGGTTCAGCCTGTTTTCTATCTCCTTGAAGGTGGGGCAGACTTGGATACAATGATTCAGATTCCCTCTGAAGGTGTGGCAAACTTTCAGGAGTACCTGCAAGGGTGGTTCTTGCTTCCCTATTCATTCTAATATTAAGTACTTTTTCTTGGCACACCTTATGCAGCTCTTCAGTTGGAATAACATCTATTCTTTTAAAATCTATACCTGCTCTCAATAGAGCAGTAAACAGTTCCCTTCTTGGCAGTCTATTTTGTCTTTGAATCCTCTGGCTATTTACTCTTCTCTCTTGAAGAAATTTATCTTTTCCCCATTCCTCTAAGTCACTTAATTGTGAAATCTTATCCAGCACCTCCAAAAGAGAGTGCCCTATTTCCCCAATTAATAGAGTCAAAATTAGATGCTTATAAGCAGGAGGAGCTGTCTTCACTCTGATATTTCTATGAGGAACTCCTAGGAGGGGTATCATGATATGCATTTGCATCTCCAACCATGATAGTAGTTTTCATTATCTCCTCCTTTAATTTTCTCATACAGTCTCTAAGTGAGTACAGGGTATGTCTCTACCAGGCCACATAGAGTCAGTAGGATATTGTTTTTTGCATCCCTCTGCAGCTAAAGATAACAGATTACTTCTGTGGATGCCTCCTCCTGTATGGTGATCCCTAAGATCTTGGTGTACACAAGGATTCTGACTGACGCTTATGAATTTTAAGCAATCCACGCCAACCAGTGCTATTCCTCCTGTCTTCGTCAGTGATTCTTACTATCCAAGACACTAAAGACTCTCCAGTTCTTTGGGTTAATCTACTCAATATATCAGTAACCTCCTATTAAGTGAAATCCCCAGTTATCTCCCTGGACTCTGTTTGGCCCTGGTGGTTCACCTGCCTTCTTCTTTGTATGGGGAGAACTTCTGCATTAGAAGACTCCTCATCTAACCTTTTTCTATTCTCCTCAAACACCTTCTCCTGGCAGCTGTTGGGGCAACTCTGCTCAGTCTGTATAAAAGCTGTGTGGACATTCCTTCTGCTATCTTTTTTTTTTTTGGCTTCCTTTTAGCTACATGAACATTGGCTTGTTCTTCCACCACCTGAGAACCTCCAGTTTGCTATTTTGAATGCTGTGGCACAGAAGTATCTTTAGGCAAACTGGCGGACTCTCTAGCTATCTGAGCTTTTTCCTCTAGTAACTTATCTCTACTTTTACATATAACACACTAACTTGTTAGAAGGACCCAGCCTCTCCTGCACACTCCTGCCAGTTCTTTGCCTGGTTCTATGGATATTCCTTGGAAACATCTTTCCAAATCTCTGGATTCTCCCTCTTATATCCTTGGTTCCCAGTTTTTGCATGGTTCTGTGCTTTTGACCCATTCTCTGGCTAAAGAGGAATAAGTCAAATTCTCCCATTCTACAATAGCCATTTCTCCCTCTAAAGCCCCCCTGCTTCCAAATAGAGGCCTGGTATGTTGTGATCCTGCCCTTTTCATCAAATGTATCAACAATGCAGTATTCACAATGCCTACGGTAACTATAAATATGCTGATATGTTTATTATTCATTAAATGTGACAGGTCCTCTACATGGGGGATATAGCTAGAACATTTATTGAAATACCAGATAACCCAGTCCCCAAACCAGAAAGTCAAAGCCATCACAGTATCTAGGGAGTTGGCACACATAGTTACTGCAGTAAACACCCACATTCTCAAGCCTTCAAAACAGGACAGGCTAACTCAGGCAAAGATCCTCCTCTCCTCACTCACAAGAACTGCTCAGCGTCCAGGAAGCATGCTTCTAGCAGCTCCAGCCTCCCGTAGTTCCCATCGCTGGCAGTCCTCAGCAGGAGTCTTTAGCAGAGATGTATAGATACATTAGTCATCACTTTAGGGACCATTCATTCAACCTGTTAAAATTCCACCTGATTTTGCTATCTACCAGGCCATAATTGACCAACCAACTTGTGCACATATATGTGTAACATATGTAGATGTACATATGTGTAGCAGCTAGGTGAAAGAGGGGGTATTGCACCAAGCCTATAGTCAGGAAGACTTGAGTTCAAATCTGATGTCCGATATTTACTAGCTATATGACCCTGGGCAAGTCATTTAACCCTGTTTAACTCAGTTTCCTCATTTGCAAAATTAGCTGGAGAGGGAAATGGTGAACAACTCCATTATCTTTGCCAAGAAAATCCTAAAGACAGTCATGAAGAGGGAGACATGAATGAACAACAAGAAGTACAGATGTGTAAATGTACATATACACATAGTACATATGCATATGTGTGTGAGTGTGTGTATGTTAAAAAATGAGTCCTCTGACTCTAGGCTCTTCACTCTATTATTTATATTTCACAAAACTCCAATATTCCTTATTCATAAGCATAACTACACCAATTGTAGTTAAATAAATAAACAAATAAATAAATAAACCTTTAATTTGGTTTTTTTAGTATCATACTCTGTATTATGTTTATTTGTATGTATGGTACAGCCCTCTGTGAGATTGCAAGTTTCTTAATGATAGAGACTGTACTGTTTTTTTTTTTTTGTCTTTGCAACTCCATGCCTAGAACACGGTCTCACAAATAGTCATGGCTTAAAATATTTCTGCTAAATAGACATCTTTGTAAGTTTAGTAGTGATACAATATCCTAAGCCAGTAAGAGGATCAGGGGAAGTTTGTGGGGTATGTGTGTGTGTGTGTGTGTGTGTGTGTGTGTGTGTGTGTGTGTGTGTGTGTGTGTGCATGCAAAGGAGGGATAGGCATGTTTTTAGAAATCAAGAAAGGAGCCAAAAGATCTTGAGAAGTTATAGATGCAATAGAGCAGCAGTTCTCAACCTGTGGGTCATGACCCCTTTGGGGGTCGAATGACCCTTTCACAGGGGTTACAGGGGTCGCTTAAGACCATCAGAAAACGCATCTTTCCTATGGTTTTAGGAACTAAGACACCGTTCCTCTATCTGTCTCCAGGCAGGTCCCCCCACATGCAGACACACCCACATACAAGTATTAAATGGTTGTGGCATTAGGAAGGTTGAGAACCACTGCAGTAGAGGGAAAAGGATGGATGGGTGGGGCCTGGTCCAGGAGGAAAATGGGAATGAAGTGCCAATGAAAGATTTCCACTCGCAGCAGGAAAGTCATGTCTGTGTTGGGTAATGAATGAGTGCTTGAAAGGATGAAAGACAATTTATTAAACATTACATTCAAAGCACTGAGCTGAATTGCTGAGGATACAAATAGAAAAGCAGAAATAGTCTCTCCTCTCAAGGAGCTCATATTCTAGCAGGGAAGATAACACTATTTAAGAGGGGTTAACTGCAAGTCAGATGGAAAGGCCCCATAGTTCTTTGGGTGCAATGGCAAAGCAATTGGTAATATATCTTCTTTAATATCATTCCTGCTGATAAAAGAATATCCATTCCTAATATTGAACCACTTGACAGTGCCAAAGATTTTGGTGGTGAGGGAGAATTCGAGTCATGAAGAACAATCAGGAGGTGAAAGTTCATGGAATCAGGAGTTGGGATATCTTGTGTGAGGCACAAGGTGGAGGCCAGGGTCACTGGATCCTGGAGTATGTGAAGGTAAGCAAACTGAGAAGGTGGCAGATAGTGAGAGGCTTTGAATGAAAAAAGAAGGGATAAGATAATGGCCTTCTATAAAAGATATCACTTGAGCTACGCTTTGAAATCATTAAATAACTATATAAACACCAGCTATAATTATAATGTATATATATATGTATCTATATAATGTATTTATATAATATATATATGTAATATAATTATAACTATAACCAGCTATAATGTCATTCAGTCTTTCTTTGAAGATGTGTTGCACAGTAGAAAGAGGCCTTGTGAATCCCCACTTTTAAACCATCTCTCAGACCTAGGGTAAGTGACAACTAATTGGGCCTCAGTTTCATCATCTGTAAGATGGGTGAGTTGTATTCCTTTACCTCTTTCAATCCATGATTTTGTGACCTTTAGGGAGGAAAAGAGAATAGCACCTGGTACACCTGCTATCTACCAGGCATTGTGCTAAGCAGTTTATAAATATTTTCTTATTTGATCTTCACAACAACCCTATGAGGTAGCTACTGTTATTTCCCCATTTTATAGCTAAGGAAACTGTGACAAAGAGAGGTTAAGTGACTTACTCAAGGTCTCCCAGATAGCAGGTATCTGAGGTTTGATTGGAACTCAGGTCTTTATCTATCATGGCAGCCTGTTATTTTTATTATTTTTTTTCTATTTCTATTTCCTAACCTGTATGGCTACTTTTTTTCTTCCAGTCTCACCCATGTTTCAAATATTTGGTCCAAACATAACTTTCCTGAATGATTTAAAGTCCAGAGATAATGAGTAAACAGTGACACATATGACTTATTTCAGACAAACTTTGTTATGTAGTAGCCACAAGCAACTGAATTCTTCTTTCTGCACTTGGTGCTTTTTCTGGCTCCATCTGTCACCTGAGTAATTAATTAATTGCAGTTTCAAAACTTCTAACAATTAATAGTGTGGGAACCTTATTCCTTCTGCTATAACAAAATGGTGGTCATTTCCCAAGTATATGGAAGGGTCAGTTCATTAGTCTCCTCCCTTTCTCAACCCTCCAGCATGTTGGTACTCAGAAAGAATTGCATTTAGGCTTCTTTTTGTAAAACCTGTCAACCTGAGACTAGGATGAGTTCAGATCATATGGAATGCACCCTCCGGTCTGTGGGAGATAGACTCCTGGCCTCAATCGGGCAGTGGGCTGACCCCAGACTTAGCTGATGATGTTAGATCTACCTTTTATCTTAGCTATGAGCTTCTGGAAGGGGCAATCTTTCCATGGATTATGTATTTAGTCCACACTGATGTAGGTATGTAAGAATGAATAATAGCTGACATTTTAAAGTATGAAAATAGCTGACATTTCTATACTGCTTTAAAATAACAATTTAAATTACATGTAGTGCATTTCTTGAGTGCCTTAAAATAATAATTTACAATAATAGTTGACATTTGCAAATACATGAGGATCTGTGATTTTTGTCAGCACGAATGATTCCTGATATGGGCACTCCTTTCACCAAGGCAGATCACAATCACTTTGCCATCTGGTAGATAGATCCTAGAAAATTGCCTGAGGCTTACAGAGGTTAAGTCACTTACCAGAGTCATGCTGCTAGCAGCAGAGGTGTGGTTTAAATTCCAGCTTTCCTCTGCATAAACCCAGTGTATCTCCAATATGCTAGGTTGTTTCTGTAGCTGACATGCATATAAATGAAGTAGTGAATATTTAAATGGTACTTTAAATACATTATCTCATCCATTCCTCATGAGGACCCAATAAGATGGTTATTATTGGGGCAATTAGGGGGCACCTTGTATAGAGCACCAACCCTGAAGTCAGGAGGACCTCAGTTCAAATCCAGCCTCAGACACTAGCTGTATGACTTTGGACAAGTCACTTAACCTCGATTGCCTCAAAAAAAAACCCAACAACAGGTGGTTAGTATAGGCATTATTATTCCTATTTCACAGATGAGGAAAACTAAGCAAAAGAGAGGTGAATTGACTTGCTCAGACACACAAAGCTCTTAAGAATCAGATGATGGTTTTGAACCCAGAAATCTTTTGATTCCCTTCCAGCTGGCTTCTTGGTATGTTATCTTGCCTTCTCAAGGGATGAACAGCTATGAAAAGTGTCCGCACTCCGTGTCTTTTTAATGTTTTCTCCTTTAAGGGCCCATAAAAGATGGATGATCAGCATCGAAGTAATTACACTGTTTTGTATGATTGTTGTGGTTAAATAATAAATGTTATGGGATCCAGGTATAATTAATCATAAGAATATTGTAAGACTAATGTCCCGAGAGTGGATTGTATAATCTTTTACTCTGGCGAAACTACAACTGAACTCCCTGTAGATAATAAATGTAATTAGTTTCTAGCATTGGTAAGCAACAAGATGCATTGGAAGGCATTAAGGGGGAAAATGTTTAAATAAGTTTATGGCATGGTTGAGTTAACAAAAACATGTCCCTTTGTCTAAGGAATGGGATGTCAGCTGTCATTAGCCTGGGAGCTCTGTTTCACTCCAAGGGCACAGGCATGGGTCAACCTGAGCGATTCATACCCTCTATCTGTCCTCACAGCTTTTTGTTCTCAGATTTTTTCATCTGGGAAGGAGTGGTGGTGTCAGTGGGAAAACTATGTCTGGATCGTCAAATTTCAAAACTTTTTGGACTGGAGATCCAATAAGGATTTCATCTGTTACTTAGTATTAGAGAGTTACACTGGGTCAGGTTAAGTCAAGGAAAGCACTTAAACACTGAGCTTCTGACTTCTCCCTCTGCTGTACTACATACTGCCTCTTTGGACTATCCCAAGTATGTTCTGGCAAATATTTAAGAACCAGCTTTCTGAATAACCTGTATGCCCAACATACTTTTAAGCTGAATATGCATTATTAACATTTTTCCATTAATTCATTGCTTATACAATCAACAAAATAATAAATCAATTCCTGATTTGTAGTATTTGTCAATTACTGAAGTTTAAATGCTGACACTGAACATTTAACAATTGGCTCCTGCTACAGATTTCAATGTACTTCTGCCTGCATATCTTGATTTTAATGGCTACTGGGGATGGAAGCTGCTGGTGGGTAAAGGATTAAGATTCTCATCATCAGTTTATAATTTCACTGCCCTTAACTTCTAACTCATCCAATCATCAGTACTTTTCTCACAGCAATGGTTTTAAGTATAGAGCAGATGTTAACTTTTAAGGAAGACTGCTAAAGGGATTCCTGGAAACAGAAGTGACCATCACCTCCCGGAAAGGGAAGTGGCCATAACCAAAGGCCATTTTGGAATTACCAAGAACAGGTCTAACCAAATTAATCTTATTTCTTCATTTCCTTATCAGATAGGGCAAATGGATACCATAGCCACGGATTAAAATATGTCTGGATTTTAAACAAAGTATATCATAATACCTACCTAGGCCAGTTGTAAACATATTGGCTAGATTAGAATCTACCACCCTTTTTGGTCTCCCAGAAACCTTGGATTTCTATAAAATTTCCCATAAATTTTGCTTAATACGGAAAAAAAATATTTTTAGAGGTTATAAATAGATAATAAAAAAGATTATTCATTTATAATAGGAAAATATGGCTATTTGTCAAATACTCCACATCCTTCTTTATAAGCTTCTCATACCCACGGAGACTAGATGGTAATAGAATGAGTTGAATTCAGAACTGATAAAATGACCAGACACAATGAATGGTAATTAATGTATTAATATCACTTGGAGAGTGGTCTCTAAATGACGTGCCCTAGGTCTCTTTCCTGTTCATTATTATTATTAATTATTTTTTAAGTCAATGACTTTAGAGGTCATACATTGCAGTCTTGTCAAATTGGTGAATGATATGATGCTGGAAAGTATAGTAAACCCATTGTATGTCAAAGTAAAATAAACTTAAAAGGTTGGAATCCCGGAATCTGATAAGATGAAAATTAATAGTAAAGATAAAGGAATCCTGGTTTAATTGATAGATTTGAGTTGTGTTATTGAGTCTTTTTTCTGTCTTGTCTGATACTTTATGGCCTTGTTTGGGGTTTTCTTGGCAAAGATACTGGAATAGTTCACCATTTTCCTTTCCATCTCATTTTAGAGATGAAGGACTGGGGCAAACAAGGTTAAGTGACTTTACCAGGGTATCAAATAGTAAGCTTCTGGGCCTAGATTTGGACTCACAAATAGGAGAGTTCCTGACTCCAAACTTGGTGCTCTATCCACTGCACCACCTAACTACCTAAGGGATAGATCACTGTCCTCAAAATCAGTAAAACCTGGGTTGACAACCTACTTCTAAAGGCCTGACTTAGCCTAGATCAGTGGTTCTCAACCTTCCTAACGCTGCTATTCTTTGTATATGGGCGTATCTGCATGTGGGTGTACCCACCTGGAGACAATAGAGGAGCAGTGTCTCGGTTCCTAAGACCATTGGAAATATGTGTTTTCCGATGGTCTTAGATGGGGGGGGGGGGGGTCAAACGTCCAACAGGTTGAGAACCGCTGGCCTAGATAAAGACACTTAACCTCTCAGTGCCCCAGGTAACTGTGTAATCTCATATTTTGCTGAAAAGATTCCTGAGTTAGACAGGCTTTCCTTATCTAAAATTTCCTTCTATCAATAAAGTCACATCTATTGGAAGCTCTTACCCCAATGTCAAGTCCCATACTTAGGTTCAAAAAATTAATTATGCCAGCACAAGATTCCCACAGAGGAAAAGGCTAAAATGGACTGGGACACACTGGACTGGATAGTTTCAATCAGAGGCTGTATAATCAAATTCAGTCTCTCAATTTGGTATAGGTTGGAGCTAACTGGTCTCTAAGGACCTTTACAACTCTGAGAGCCTATGAATCTGAAAAGCCCAGGAGTTTTAGTGAAATACATCCTCAAGAGACATAAATCGTTCAGTATTCATTTGACTGGGTTGCCAGTATATCTTTTAGAAGGAATTCAAGCTCTAGGAGCTGTTTGTAAAACATACGTTTTGTGCCTTCCTTCTTTAAGATCATGTGATCATATGATTAGTAGTATTAGTTGAAGAAACAAAGTTTAAACATTGAAATTTGAAAGAAAAATAAATTCCTGTTCCCCAGAGTTAAGATTAGTCTTCTATGAAAGTGAATCCAGTGACTTAATCATAGGCTCATAGATGCAGAGAACGAAGAGATCTCAAATGCCTTCCAGTCTAGCCTCCTTATCCTACAGATTAGGTAAATGAAGTCCAAAGGTTAAGTAACTTCTTCAAAGTCATTGAGATAATATCTCAGATAGGATTTGATTCATACAAGGTAGAAATTAATCAATTAGCATTCATTAAACCGTGGCTATATTCAGTGAATTGTGCTGGCATTGAGATACAAAGGTATACATGAGGCAGTGTATACTTTTAAAGACATTATTTTCCATTAGTGGCCTACAACATGTCCACAGCTAAGAAGATACAGTAGAATAGGGGAGTTGATTTTCCCCTAGGTCATAAAACCAAGATGAATAACTGAAAACAGTCATGTCCTTTTCCTGAGTATGTTTTGGTGAGTGAAAATGAGAGACTATTGCAAAGGGGGGGAAGGGGTCAGAAGAAGAAGATTGGGGATACTGAATGTCAACCTGACCATTGTTAATACCTGCACTGGTATGAATCCTGTTTCCTGAAACCTCCAAATCATAGATTATGTAGCTGACCCTTTGACCCAGCTATGATATGTCTATGCAGCACACTTGAACCAGAGGTCCTTCCTGACTTACTGCCACATCCTTGGTGAACTTCTCAAATCACAATGTTTCACATCAAGGAGAAACCCTTGAAAGAAAGAAAGAAAGAAAGAAAGAAAGAAAGAAAGAAAGAAAGAAAGAAAGAAAGAAAAAAGAAAGAAAGAGAGAGAGAAAGAGAGAGAGAGAAAGAAAGATAGAGAGACAGAGAAAGAAAGAAAGAAAGAAAGAAAGAAAGAAAGAAAGAAAGAAAGAAGGAAAAGAAAGAAAGGAGAAAGGGAGGGAAGGTGGGAGGTAGGAAAGGAGGAAGGAAGGGAGGAAGGAAGGAAGGAAGGAAGGAAGGAAGGAAGGAAGGAAGGAAGGAAGAAAACAAGTTTTGAGGATCACAGATTAGCAACAGGCTCTATGGAGGTTTCTATCTTGGTATCAGCTACGGCTGAGACTTACCATGTAGTTTTACGGCATGATGAATCACTGGACGTCCAGTTTTACATCATAAATGGTGCAACAAATATTCTCCCAGCGGGAAGCTAATTTGATAGGTGTGCAATAAACTTGCTGTGGAATTCTTTTACATCAAATTATTGCAGTCAGGAAACAGAGTTCCTCACCAGTAGGTCTCACTAAGTGGGGGGAGGGCACATGTTTGCCATAATTTATTACAGGAATGGAAAGTACCATAAGCATAATAGCTCTAAATGGGTGAGCCGAGGCCTAATTTGCTGACAATTGGATTTTCTGCTGTGTAAGTATGTCCTGCCAAAATAAGCCATTCCAAATAGAGGATCTCTCCACATTCTTTAAAAGATTAATATAGTCATAAAGAGGGAGAAAAACTAGATTTCCATATTAACTCCAGTGTCATCATAAAAAAAAAAAAAGAACAATCTTTTTGAGAGAAAGAGAAAAGACCATGCCAGTTAAGAATTGAAAGCAAGAGATAAGAGTTAAGACTATGGAAGACAACTACTTACAGTGGAAAAGAACATCACATTTCGAGTCAAAGGAACTGGGTTCAAATCCCTCTTCTGTCTCTTATTACATGTGGAATCCTAGGCTAAGTGCTTAAGCCTTCTGGGTTTCAGTTCCCTCCTTTATAAAAAAAGGAATTGGATGCAATGAGCTCTAAGATGCCCTCCGGTGGTTTTGCTTCTTCCTCGCCTTCCATTCTTCCTACATCTTGAATCTTCCATACATTCTATATCTAACTACATTGGTCCGCTTGCTATTCCTTATACATTTCTTGCACTCCAGTTTCTTACTCGGTGCCTTCGTTGTCCTTGTGCCCATGTCTAGAATGTTCTCTCTCTTCACTCTGACTCCAGATTTCCTTAACTACCTTTGAGAGCCATCTTAAATCCTGTCTTCAGGAAGAGACCTTTCCAGGTAAGTGCCTTTCCTCTGAGATTACATCTTATTACTTTGCATATAAATCCTGTGGCAGTGAGGTGGCACAGTGAGCAGATCATCAGCTTTGAATTAAGAATACCTAAGTTCAAAATTCTGGCTTCAGACACTTGCTGGCCACATGACTCTGAGCAAGCCACGTAACCCCTATTTGCCTCAGTTCCTCATCCGTGAAATGAGAACGTACTGGGGAAGGAAATGGCAAAACCACTCTAGTATTTTTGTCAAGAAAACCCAATGGACAAAAATCCATGGAATTTCACAGAGCAAGACACAAAGGGCTACTGAACAATAGCAAATATAACTGGTACGTGTGTAGGTACTTGCACGTTGTCTCCTCCATTAGAAAATTAGCTCCTAGAAGGAAGGAACTGTTTATGCCTTTGTTTACTCTGCCTGGAATATCAGAAGTGCTTAGTAAATGTTTGTTAGCTGAATGAGTAACTTAAGGGGTTCAAAACCAGCACCACAGATTAAATTTTTAAAAAGGACTCACAGATAAATCTCAAGAAACTCCAGCAATAATTAACCCCCTCCCCCCCCATTTGTAAACCCTTAGTGACTCTCCATGGCCACCAAAAAGCACCAGAAGTCCTTGTCCTAGAATTCAAGGCTTGTCTAACTCAAACCAGCCTTACCTTTCCTTTTACATTCTCTGTTTATCTGGTAAAATATATTGTCTTCTCTTTCTGTTCTCATCTCACTCTCTTCCATCTCTGTACTTTTGTTCCTTCATTCCCAAAGACAAGAATGGACTACTCAATCTCTTCTCCAACTTGAGGAAATCCTTTCCTACCTCTAGAAACTTATCTTCATGCCATCCTCTTTGTGAGGCATTCTCTGAAGAGCTCATTAGAAAGTTTTTTTTTTCTCTGTCCTTCAACTCTCAGAGGATCATTGGGTCATGTGGCATAGATTTAAAGCCAGAAGGAAAGTTACAAGTAATCTAACTCAAAGCCCCCATTTTACAACCAAACAAACCAAGGGCCTCAAACATGATTGAGGGATAGCAAGAGCCCCCATTTCTTAGAAAAATAAAATGAGGATTGTGTCAAGTTCAAAGTGTGTATTGATGGTACCAAGATGGTGAAAAGGAATGGGCAGAAGAGAAGGATAGTAATTTAGGGTCAATGTGATTGAAGAAAGGACAATATCCTGGAGACCAGGAGTTGTCAAGGGCAGGGTCCTCCTAGAGGGTCCTAGGCTTTAAAAGAGGAGATGGTATTAGAAAAATGGCCTTGAAAACAAGAAGTATTTACTACTTACTGCTCCACACCCCATGAGTTGGATAATAGGCAGAAAGAGTTGTCTACCACTAAGACAAAGTCAGCTTTCATTTAGATTCAGAGGGGGAAAAGAATGAGCTGGAAAAGGCTAAAGATATTTGAGTTGCTTTTCATTGAAGAGGTCTTCCATTGAGTGTGATGTAAGGGGCCAGTGGAGAGACAGACAGGGAAGATGGACAGACCTATGTACATTATCACATTGGTTTTTATTTTCCCCTAACCCTGAAAAGGAGAAAAGACATGTAGTATGACCCTCATTTTATAGATCAAAACAAAATAAGCAAAAGATGAAGAAGGTTAACTCAGCTGTCTAAGGATATACAGCTAGAAATAGAGAGGTTAGGACCTATGCCCAAGTCACAGAGCAGCAATTTCAGAACTGGGAATGACCACAAGGATCATTTTATCCAATTTATATCCCCCCTCCCCCCTCCCCAATTCCTACTATTATTTTAGCTTGAAGGAAGAAATGAGAGGATCCCTCAAACTGTGGTCCACTTTTGAAAATTTTTACTTGTTAAATAATTCACAGGCTAGTAAATTTAGAACTGGAAGGATTTTTAAGGCCACTGAGTTCAATTCTTTCTTGTTATAAATGAGCTACCTGTAAGCAAGAGCTCTAAGAGATCGGTCACATAGCAAGGAAATAGGTGGGAAAAGGATTTGAATTCATATCTTTCTCACTCCAAGCTCAGAGCACTGTTTGCTGTGCCACCTAGATGCCAAAGTTCCTCCTCACTCTTGAATTAAACATTTATTTTAAATTTCTCCCTATCATTCCTGGTTCTGTCTTCTTGGGCAGAACACACACACACACACACACACACACACACACACACACACACACACACACACACACACACATGCACGCACACACAAATCTACAATTTCAAGTCTTTTCCAACTAGCTTTTCAAATACTCAAAGATAAGCGACATCTCACCTAACCACCTTCACTCCCAAACCCTTTCAGCCTTCACATGGATAAAACAAACAATATTTGGAGATTTTCATCTTCAATCATACTCTCTCCTAATCTCGCAGATTGCCTTCTGGATGCCTTAGAGTCAATTTGCTTTTCCGATCTCAGGTGTCACTGAGTGTAAATTGTTTTTAGCCTGTCTACAAGATTTCTTTCCCTTCATGTTGTGGGGAAAGTTGAACTACTCATTCATTTGACAAAGGTAAGAGAAGGGGAATTACTTCCAAAATAATCTGGGTATACTTTCTATAAAATAAAAAACATGCAAATCCTTAAAAGCTAGTAGTCTCTTGAGATTGTTGTCAGAATTTCTTCGTTCTCACATTTAGGAGTTATAGTTATAGGTTAGTTAGTTATAACTATCTGAAGGTTAGTTATAACTATTTCTAATATACACGGATCTGTTCTCAGCATGATTAGCTGAAATGACCTCCTGCCTTGTTCATATTCAAAACTATAGCTAACTTGAGTATTTCATAGAGTTACAGTATCTGAGAGATGGAAGGGACCTCAGTGACTGCCCAGTCCAACACATATATAAACAGAATCTTCCCTATCACATGCCCAATTGGAGCAGCAGCCTTTGGAAATACACAGCCATCCAATTGTAAGGGCCAGGACAATGAGAGTGGAGCTTAATAGAGCCTTGACAATGCCAGGCAATAATAATAAAAGTAAGTGAAATTTGTATTTCAATTTAAAGTTCAAAAAATACTTTGCAAAGAATATCTCATTTGCTACTTTTAGCAATCCTATGAAATAAGCACTATAAGCATTATCACAGATGCAATCAAACAACCTTTATTATGCACTCAATGTATGCTAAGCAAAGTGCTAAGCGCTAGTGACACAAATATGAGGGCAGGGAAAGACAGTCCCAGACTTATAGTCTAATAGGGGAAGGCAACACACAAAAGGAAAAGGAGTGAATGGGGAAACTGAGGCTGCCTATTATGGTTTTGAAGCCTTTAAGTCAGGACTAGGGCTTCCATCCCAAGAAAAACTCACCAACAGAAGAGGGTAGGCCTTTCTGAAAAAAATATTCCTGGTTAGGTGGCTGACAGGAAAGAAACATTTATTAATTACCTACTATGAGACAGTAACAGTCCTAAATGCAAAAAAATAACCCTTTTTTATCCTTATAGCAACCCTATGAGGTCAGTGCTATTATTAGCCCCATTTTTAGTTAAAGAAACTAATGCAGAAAGAAGGAAAGTGACTTACACAGAGTCACACAGTTAGTAAATATCCATAAACTGACTTGTACTCAGATCTTCCATACTGTAGACCAAGTTTACTATATACTGTGCCATCTGGGCAATAGAGATGGTTGAATGTTCCAGGCTGAGCAGACCCCAGGGACTGAAGGAAGTTTGTAATGAGATAGCAAGAAGAGACATGTTTTTGAAGTGTAGTAGCCGAATTCAGAGACAGGAGATTAAGGAGGTTTAGAGCTAAGAAAAATGAAGCTCAGAGAATTTACTGTCTTGTTCTTGGTGATGTAACTACTGAATTCCAGAGGCAGATACAAATTCACATTTTTGTAAACTCCAAGCTCAGTTCTCAGTCAATTTCATCACATGGACTTTCTGAAGAAAGAAAAAAGTGTTTATTTGACAATAGTCACACCTCTACCTATCTATCACTTATATCCCATCCCCATACGTTGACATTGACTGATTCTCATGCCTGTAATGCCCTCCCTCCTCACCACCACTTCTCAGAATCCTCAAATTCCTTCAAGACTCAATGCAAGTGTCACTTTCTACATGAACCCTTTTTCTAATCTTCCAGTCACTTGCACATCCCAAGTGGGAAAACAGCCATAGTAATCTTCTAATCTTTTATGAACACATATATGTGCCAACTATTCCCCAGTTGTATAATATCAGTCTCATGAGAGTAGTGACAATTTTAATTTAGCTTTGAATCCCCAAGACCTAAGGTCACCTCATATCCCAATTTGTTCATAAAACCTTTTCCATGTCCACTCCCCTGACCTCATGCCTCTGATATTTCCTTCAGTTTACACTTTATATATCTTATATTATGCAGCTTTTTTTGTGCATTATCTCCTTGATTAGAATTTTTCTTTTATGTTCACAAATCCTCTTTCGGCTTTTTTGTAAATCCTCAGAGCTTTGCACAATAAACACATAAAAATGCCTATAATGGACTTGCACATAGTAGGCATTTATAAATACCAACTGTATGACTGGTCTAATTTCATTACAGGTTAATGCAAAATTAAATCCCCAAACTTCTTCTCTTAGGAATATTTGCTTTATCTGCACCAGTTCTTCTTAAGAAAAAAAAAATCTTTAGCCCTTGCCTTGCCTAGCCCTTGCCTTGCCTTGCCTTGCCTCCCCCTGGCTCCCCTTCCCTAAATGGCTTTAGCTGGTTTAAGGAATGTGGGACTTTAGTCAATAGGCAGGGGGCAGGTTGTTATTCTTGATCTAAGAGGATCTTGAAATCTTACTGTGAAAGCCATGCAGCCTCAATGCCAGCCTGGCCCTACTCTCTTGGTGCTTACCCAATTTTACCATTATGTGTGGCCAAAATTTATCAATTTCCTTGTAGTGTGCCTGGCCTTTCAAAGATGAGGCAATGGTCCTTCGAATGATAAATTCTTATTGCATCTCAGATAAATAGTGGGTTCATTTCTCAGAGCCTGTTGGACCATCTCCCATTCACTGGAAACATGACAACAACTCTCCTGCTAGCATCCTCATTTGACAGCCTACCACACAATTAACTGCAGGAGTGGGCAGAACCTTAATCAATTTCACAGGAGGTTAAGTTGTATGGAATCATATGTCAAAAATCTGGATGAATTGGGGACAACTCATTTTAACCATTCAGGTGTGGCATGTATAGTTTAAAAGAGCCACGCATTTCCAACAATTTGGAGTATGCAGAGAACAGATTTTGACAAGCTTAGTGTTGGAAGGGACTTCAGAAACCATCTATTTATCACAACATGTATCTGAACAGTGATTCTGCTTTGCATTGACCATGACTAGTAACCAACCAGTCACTGACATAATCTTAACATTAATGATAATGATGATGATGGTTTTCTCTAATATAGTCTGTTTTAAGCTTCCAAAGTGTTTTACAAATATTTCATTTTATCTTTACAGTAAACCTGGCAGATATGTGCTATCATAATCTTCATTTTAAAGTTGAGGAAACTGACACAAATAAATTTTAAACAGGAAAATGGAATAAGCATTTCTATAGCATCTAACATGGGCCAGACACTTTGCTCAATATTTTACAAACATCTCATTTGATCTACACAAGACCCCAGGTAGATGCTATATATTATTCCCATTTTTCAGATGAAGAAACTAAGGCAAATAAGGTTAAGTGATTTGCTCTGGGAAACACAGTTAATATCTGTGGATATATCTGACCCCTCATCTTTCTGACTGTAGGTCTGGTAATCTACTCACCATGCATTTTAGCTGCCTCCAATGAGGGAAGACTGTATTACCTCCTTAGGTAGATTTTTCCAATTTAGAGTATCTCAAATCTTGGGAAACTTATCCTTTTCTCAAGTGCAAATTGGCTCCAAAAAGCCTAAATCCATGCCTATACATGCATTGTTTCTACTCCTGCCCACTGAGGCCAAGTAGATTAAATCTAACCCCATTTCCTGGTGTCCAGATCTCAAAGAATTGAAGACAGCTAACACATCCCTACTTTGAATAAGAGACACAACTCTCCAACATTGTGCTTCTACACTGTGTAAAATCCCTCACAGATTACGAATCTTTAATCACACTGTGAAGCCAGTGTGTCGGAAACCACACAGGAGTGAAATGAAGCTAATGAATGAGGGTGACTTGGGTATCATGGCCCCAAATATTCCATCATTACTCTCTCCTTTGTTTGACTACGTGCTTTGTGCTTCATTCTCCTTTCACTTATTACATTTGTGGCTGAGCCCCAAAAGGTTTTAAACAGCCTACATGTGTGTGGTCAAAAATATATGGCTTCAAGAAGTTCATTTTCCTTTTCTGGACCTCCATCATTCCTGATTGTATTAAGCTCATGGCTTTCCACATCATTAGGTGAATAAAAAAAGATCCACCTGCAAATTCAATCTGAGTAAGACCTGCAAATGCAGTGACACACAAATTAATATTTTAATTGGGTTGACAAAGCCCTAATGAAAATGACTACCACTTACATTTTAATTATGCATGCAGAATTGAGAACGTGTTTCAAATATCAACTTTTCTTCTTCCTTTTTTTTTTTGGATTGAATCAAAAACAAAAGACAAGCTCAATAGAAGGCAGGAAAAAAAAAGACCTTAAAACAATTCAGATATTGGACATTCATTTCTTATTGGCACAGGGAAGAGATTCTGAAATAAAGAAGACCTGAGTTCACTTCTGTTTCTCAATGCTTACCAGCTGTGTGATGCAGGACATGCCACTTATCCTCTATTTAGTTTTTTCAACAGTAAAATGATGATAGTAATAGAATTTATCTTGCAGCATGTTGTGTCAAATGAGATAATACTTGTAAATAGAACTTAGCACAGTAGATGTCAACCAGTAGACATTATGTACATGTTTATTCCCTTCCCTTATTCTCCTTCCCTCACATCCCTTCCCATTCCTTCTTTTGTTCTTCCCTTCCTTTCCCTTCCCTTTTCCACCTTAACCCTCCCTTTTCTTCCCCTGACCTTCCCTTCCTGTCTTCCTGGTGTTTGGCAGTAAGAAAGGATGGAACATATTTTCCCTTGGGTCAATTCAATTAAATAAATATTTTTCAAGTATCATAGAGCTAGGTGCTAAGGACGCTACAAAGAAATATAAAACATCTTCCTTGCTCTTAAGGTAGCTCAGTTATCTTGCTTATGGTATGGGAGAAATAAAAGTGGAGACACATGATGTATGTAGTATAAGGCAGACAAATGGTTAAAGTGTGCTTTCTCCACTCTAAGCTCTGTAGAAATTTGGAAAGAGAAAACAGCATGGGAGCAGAGTAAGGATCCTTCAGTGGTAGAGGTGATATACCTGGGCTATGGGCATATTTGGTCTTGGGAGAATTGATTGGGTTTTGCTCAGGCAGAAGGGAAATATGGAGCCATTCCAAGCATGGAGACCCCTAAGAGAACATTTTTTGGTGGAAAACTAAACAAACCACAACAATAACAATAAAAGCATGGAAGGTTCACAGAATTATGAAGGCAACTGCCTGGCCAGTATGGGAGCTGTTTATTGGGCGTGAGTAGGACATGGTTTGCATAAGTAAGGTTAACAACAACCAACTTTATTTCCTTTTTTTCTTATATCTTCTTTCATTTATCTATCCTCTTATTATCTATCAATGCATCCATCCGTTAATTTATCTGCTATCTCTCTATCCATCCACAATCCTCTCCCTCCTCTCTCTCTCTCTCTCTCTCTCTCTCTCTCTCTCTCTTTCTCTCACTCTCTCTTTCTCTCTCTGCCTTCCTCTGTCTCTCTGTCTCTCTGTCTCTCTCTCTGTCTCTCTGTCTCTCTCTCTCTCCCCCCCCCCCATCTCTTCTGTTCCCATTACTTCTTTGGTATAGAGATCCACTGGTGATTATATTTCCTGTACAAATGTACGTCAACCCCTCCTCAGAAACTTATTGTCTTAGTTATTTTTCCTGGGGACACTGACAGGTTAAATAGTTTGCCCAGTGTCATTTAGCTAGTATGTTAGACACAGGAACTAAACTTGACTTCTTAACTCAGAACCCAGATCTCTATTTACTGTGGCCTGCTGCCTCTCATCAGATACTTAGATAGTGCGTTCAAGTCTCCAAAGAATTTTGCACGCATTGTTTATTTTGACTGTGTGTGAAGCAAATGCTACTAGGTTTCAGGTTGATCTTATTGTTTTCATTTTAAAGACAGAGACTGAAGTTCCGAGTGGTAAATTAAGATAACTGTACCTGGTAATATATCAAGTTAATCTTAATTTGAATTCAGGACTTTATTATAGAATGATATCTATTACACGACATTGCCTTTAACCCTGTTTTCCTATATGTAGGATGGGGACAGGTTTTAAAAGATCAGGGGCAGGGAGAATAAAGACTTTTGGTAGACAGTACTTCTTTGAAAAGGTTTACAGTCAAAGAAAGGAGCAAAACAAGACAGTTCCCAAATTTCAACTATTAGAGAGCACTATGCCAACATTATTAGGGAGTCTGTTTTCTGAATTAGCCATCACATGGCCCTCTGCTATTTTGTCCTCACCTTTCTAAAAAGTCATGGGTAAGCTTCATCTCATGAGCCAGAGAGCAATATGATGCCTAATTCTGCATGACCTCTAGTTCCTCTGGGAGGTAGAGACAAGATAAAACAACCTGATTCATGTAAGCAGGACTAAACTAAACTTGCTTTCACATCTATCATCATTGCTAGTTCCCACACTAGTATATGTATGATAAGAGTATCAACATACTCAGATGTGAACCATAACCAAAACATATCTTCCTAGACCAGAGGTTCTCAACCTTCCTAATACTGTGACCCTTTAATACGGTTCCTCATGTTGTAGTGAGCCCCAACCATAAAATTATTTTTGTTGCTATTTCATAACTATAATTTTGCTACTGTTATGAATTGTAATATAAATATCTGATATGCAAGATGTATGTTTGTTGTTACAAATTGAACATAACCCACAGGTTGAGAACCGCTTTCCTAGACTTATACTGAACACCATAGTGATGACATAGGAAAAGGAAATTCAGTGTCAACATTGGACTGCCCAGCCTTTCCCTCTCCTCTTAAAAATTATATACCCAGGGGGCAGAGCTAAGAAATCAGAGTGAAATCAGGGTCTCACCAGAGCTCTCCCATAAATTCCTTAATTTACCTCTAAAAAGTGAATCTGAATGGATTTTAGAGTGGCAGAGTCCATTAGGAGATGGAATGTGACAGATTTCCAGCCCAGAACAACATGGGACACCCATGGGTAGGATTTGTTGAGTCAGATGAGGGGAGTACAGAGCATGTACTTGGGCTGCAGCAGCACAGACAGGACCATAGTGGAGCCAGAGCAAGCCTGGGTATTACTGTGGCAATACCCAGGCCTCTCACTACAGGATAGAGGCCTATCAGATCTGGGTGAGAGACAAGTGCAGAGCCTATAGCAGCCACAGCAGGGCTATAAGCTCACAGTCTGGATGTTTGAAAGTCACCTACTTGAACTTCTGGGAGCCATGTTGACAGAGTAAACCTTAGGTGCTCTAAATGCCCCCTTGTTGACCTTGAAAAACCCACAGAATATTGCCTCAGGGTAAAATCCCGAACTAGTGGGACCAGTGAGAGGCTAGGGAAATCCACAGGAAGGGTGTGGCTGTGCTGTGACTGAAGTGGACCAGTGTAAGATGGGAGGCATCCCAGTAAGAGATCCTGAACTACCAGAGGGGTGGGGTCAGCAAAAGCCAACAGCAGAACCCCAAGTATACCTTCCCACAGCCAGGGAAATTGGTAGACACCAACCCAGCAACAGATACCAGTGGCTAAGCCTGCCTGAGCTGTATCCCTGGGTGGGGGAGGTAGAGACCTGAAGTGACCAGAACACACCTCACCCACATCTCCCACTCTGAGATTCAGTGTGAAACACATAAAGTCCTGGCCTGGCCTCTGACTTGTCACTCCACAGCCAGTTCCAGCTCAGCAGCAGGTTAGCTACAGCATTATATAGCCTATAACTGACAAAACCAGAAGCCACAGAACACAAAATCAGTAACCAGGCCCCTAATTCACAGCACAACAAGTGTGGGTCAGAGATCTCTATGCCTCAGAAGAAGAAATCCACTTTTAAAGCCAGGAAATAGGCAATCAGAATGGGTAAAAAACAAATTGGAAAAATCTAAGACTACATAATCCCATTATGGAGAATAGGAAGAAGAAAATTCACATTCAGAAGTGGACACCATTGATACTATACGCACATCTGAAACCTCAAAATGGAATATGAATTGATCTCAAACCCAACAAGCATTCTTAGAAGAGCTCAAGAACGATTAAAAAAGGCAAATTAGAGCGGTAGAAGGAAAAATGACCAATTGTTTTAAAAAATACAATTGGTAAAATGGAAAAAACAAATTTCCTTGAAGAGAACTTAAAAAGTACAACTGGCCAAATGGAAAAGGAAGTACCTAACTGGAGAAAATAAATCCTTAAAAGCAAAAATTGGCCAAAGGAGAAAAGGAAATTAAAAAAAAAACCTGAGGAAAACAATTCCCTAAAAATTAGAATTAGGCAATTTGAAGCTTATCATTCTATGAGACATCAAGAATCAGGCCCAAAAAATCTAAAGATTGAAAAAAAATAGAAAAAAATATAAAATATCTCATTGGGAAAAAAAAAAAGACCGGCAAAATAGATCCAGGAGTGATAATTTAAGAATTATTTGTCTACCAGAAAGCCAAGATGAAAAAAAGAACCTGGCCTAGACACTGTCTTCCAAGAAATCATCAAAGTAAACTACCCTGAGGTCCTAGAACAAGAGAGTGAAATAGTCATTGAAAGAATCCATCAATCACTTCCTGAAAGAGATCCCAAATTGAAAACTGCAAGAAATATTGTAATCAAATTCCAGAATTATCAGGTCAAGGAGAAAATACTGCAAGCAGTCCGAAAGAAACAATGCAAATATTGTGGAACTGCAGTTAGGAGCACACAGGATCTTGCAGCTTCTATATAAAAAAAGATCAGAGGGTTCGGAATGTAACATATCATAAGTCAAGAGCATGGACTACAAACAAGGATCAACTACCCAACAAAAAGAGCATAATCTTTCAGAAAGGAGATGAAGATTCAATTAAATAAAAAGAAAAAAAATAACTTCCAGACCTTCTCATGGAAAATTCAGAGCTCAATGGAAAATTTGATCTTCAAATACAAGACTCAAGAGAGGCATAAAAGGTAAATGGGGTAACACACACACACATACACACACACACACACACACACATTACTTGCTATTCAATAAAAGTAAACTGTTTACATCCCTATATGGGAGGATGATGTCTGTTAATATTGAGAATTGTACAATTATTACAACATTTAAAAGGGATAAACATAGAGTATGTGGCATAAATTAACTGATATGGTAAAAAAAAAAACTAATTAAGGGATGCAAAAGTATTGTAATGGGAGAAGAGGAAAGGAGGACACAGAAAAGAGTAAATTACATCACATGAAAAGCCACAAAAATATAGTAGAGGGAATAAAGGCACTGAGATGAACATTATAGGAGCTTTGCTCTCATCAGTTTTGGTTTAAGGAGGGAATGAGATATTTGGTGAAGTATAGGAATCTAATGCGAAGAGACACAAAAGCTTATTGTAGTAGAGGGAAAGAAGGTAAGAAGAAGAGCATTGTTTGAGAATTACTTTAATTGGATTTTGCTCAAGGAAAGAATAGCACACTTTATTAAGTATAAAAATATAAGGTGCCCTACAGTCAGTAGGAGGGGAAAGGGAAAAGAAAAGGTAGGGTCTTAGAAGGAAAGAAAGAAGTAGTAAGGGGAAAGGGTAAGAAAAGGGAGGGGGGTGATCAGGAGGGAACATCGAGGGAGCTGGTGGTCAAAAGCAAAACTTTTGAGGAGCAGAACGGAGAAGGGAGAAATAAAAGCATAAATGGATGGGGAAATCCAACGAAGAGAAAGGCAAAGATAGTAATCATAATGGCAAATGTGAATAGGATGAACTTTCTCATAAAAAGAAAGGTGGAAAGCAGGGCGTATTAAAAACCACAATCCTACAATATGTTGTTTAGAAGAAACACATATGAAACAGGGGGATACACACAGGTTAAAGGTAAAAGGCTGGAATAGAATGTATTATTATTCAGTGAAAGTTAAAAAAAAACAAAACAAACAGGGGTTGCAATCCTAATCTCAGACAAAGCAACAGTAAAAAACCAGATCCAATTAAGTGAAATAAGGAAGTAAACTATATCCTACCAAAAGGCACCATTGACAATGAAGTAATATCTTTACTAAGCACATATGCACCAAGTGGTATAACATCCAAATTCTTAGAGGAGAGTTTAAGGGAGTCAGAGGGAGAAATAGATAGCAACTCTATACTGATCTCCTCCTCTCAGAATTTGATAAATATAACCTCAAAATAAAAAAAAAAACAGTTAAGTAGGTCAATAGAATTTTAGAGAAGGTAAATATAATAGACCTCTGGAGAAAATTGAATGAGGATAAAAAGAAATATACCTTCTTCTCATAGGTACATGGCACAAACATAAAAATTGACCATGTACTAGGACATAAAGACCTCACAATCCAGTGCAGAAAGGCAGAAATATTAAATGCATGTTTGTTTGTTTTTTTCAGATCTTGATGAAATAAGAATTATATGTAAAACAGGGCCATGGAAAGATAGACTAAAAACTAATTGGAAACTAAATAACCTAATCATAAAGAATGAAAAGGAAGGCAAGTGCAACAGATCCTGGGTGGGTCTCTGGAAGCAGGACAGTTTATGCTTTTGTTTTACATAACAGGTGAATTAACTATTCATCTCATCTAGCTTTATCAGGCCACCGACGAGCTAGGAAGATATAACAGACTTCATTCCATTGGTTGGAAACCAGCAAAGGAATCAGAACTTTGCTTATCAGATGAAGAAGCCAAAAAGTAACTCTGACAAAAGAAAATTTGAAGAGGAATGCAAACTTTTGCCTCTTTGTCATGCTAAGCCCTCCCCAAGTTTCATTCATCTTTCAGCAACAAATCCAGCCAGTTGTAAAAAAAAAAAAAATCATTCAGCTAAGTTATAAATAGGAGTCAACATTGAAAAGCCCCAGGATTGCTTAGGTCTGCTTCAGTGTATGCACACCAATCTCCAACTTCAAACCAAACTTTCCTAACCACAGATAGCCATCCTAGAAGATCTACAGTCCTCCACGACTCTGTTGATTCTTGGGGGTGAGGGTAAGGACTGTATACTGCCAGCTATACATCCAAATTTCCTGTTGACTTGCCAAACTCAATTCAGTAAATGAAGTCTGGGACCTAAAAAAAAAAACAAAAACAAACAATCATAGACAAAATCAATAACTTCATTCAAGAAAATGACAATAATGACACAACATACCAAAACTTATGGGAAGTAGCAAAAGAGGTTCTTAGGGGAAGTTTTATATCTCTGAATGCTTACACGAACAAAGTAGAGAAAAAAGAGATCAATGAATCAGGCATGAAACTGAAAAAAGCTAGAAAAATAATAAATGGAAAATCCCCAAATAAATAGTAAATTAGAAATACTGAAAATCAAAGGAGAGATTAATAAAATTGAAATTATAAAAACTAATGAGCTAATAAATAAAACTAAGTGCTAGTTTTATGAAAAAATCAGTAAAATTGATAAAACTTTACTCAATTTGTTTAAAGAAAAAAGAAAAAGAAAAAAGAAAACCAAATTACCAGTATCAAAAATGAAAAGGGTGAATTTACCTCCAATGAAAAGGAAATTAAAACAGTAATTAGGAATTATTTTGCCCAATTGTATGCTCATAATTTTAACAATCTTAGTGAAATGAAATACTATTTACAAAAACATAAATTGTGCAGGCTAATAGAAGAGGAAATAAAATACTTAACCCCATCTCAGAAAAAGAAATTGAAAAGGCCACGAATGAATAGCTAAGGAAACAATCTCCTGGGCCAGATGGATTTACAAGCAAATTCTATCAAACATTTAAAGCACGATTAATTCCAATACTTGATTGACTATTTGGGAAAATGGGAGAGGAAAGAGTCCTACCAAATTATTTTTATGATAAACATATGGCTCTGATACCTAAATTGGAAAGAACCAAAACAGAGAAAGAAAATTACAGACCAATTTTCGTCAAGAATAGAGATGGAAAATTTTATATAAAATATTGTCAAAAAGACTATAGCAACTTATCATGAGAATAATACAATTTGATCAGGTAAGATTTATTCCACTAAGCCAAGGTTGGTTCAATATTAGGAAAACTATCAGCATAATTAATCTTATCCAGAACAAAACTAGTAGAAACTATATGATTATCTCAATAGATGCAGAAAAAGTTTTTGACAAAATATAACACTGATTCCTATTGATAATGCCAGAAAGCAAAGGAATAAATGGAATTGTCCTTAAAATAATAAATAGCATCTACCTAAAACCATCAGCAAGTGTTATATGTAATGGGCATAAGCTAAAAGTATTTCCAGTATGATTGGGGTGAAACAAGGGTGTCCACTATCACCCTTGTTATTCAATTTGATACTAGAAATGTTAGCTATAGTAATTATTGAAGAAAAAGAAATTGAAGGAATTAATTAATACAGACAGAGAAGAGACTAAGATATCACTCTTTGCAGATGACATGATGATATACTTAGATACTCCTAGAGAATCAAGCAAGAAAATTATTCAAAATAATAAATAAATTTAGCAAAGTTGCTGGATATAAAATAAACCTACATAAATTCTTGGCATTCCTTTATATTCTAATAAAATGCAACAGCAAGAAATAGAAAGAGAAATTCCATTTAAAGTTACCTTAACCATTATAAAATGTTTGGGAATCTACCTGCCAAAACAAACCCAGGAACTATATGAACACAATTACAAAACACTTTTCACATAAATAAGGTCACATCTAAATAATTGGAAAACAATTTATCCATGGTTAGGTTGACTTAATATAATAAAAATGAAATTTTACCTAAATTAATTTACCTATTTAGTACCATACAAATCAAAGTACCAAAAAATATTTTACAGAGCTTGAACAAATAATAGCAAAATTCATCTGGAATAACAAAAGGTCTAGAACAGTGGTTCTCAACCTTTCTACTTCTGTGACCCTTTAATACTCGTATGTGGGTGTATCTGTATGTGGGCAGACCCCCCTGGAGATGGATAGAGGAGGTTCCTAAGATCATCCAAAATGTGTGTTTTCCAATGATCTTAGGAAACCCCTGTGACCCCTGTGAAAGGATCGTTCGACCCCTAAAGTGGTCGCAGCCCACAGGTTGAGAACCACTGGTCCCGAATATCAAGAGAATTAAGGAAAAGTAATGCTAGGGAAGGTGGTCTAATCATAACTGATTTTAAACTGTATTATACAGCAGCAATCATAAGAACTACTTGGATCTGGCTAAGAAATAGAGTGGTGGATCAGTGGAATAGGTCAGGTACAGAAGACACAGTAGTCAATGGCCATAGCAATCTGTTTGATAAACCCAAAGATTCCAGCTTCTGGCATAAGAACTCACTATTTGACAAAACCTTCTGGGAAAACTTGAAATCATATGGCATAAATTGTATACTGTACAACCATATACCAAAATAAAATCTAAATTTGTGTATGATTTAGATATAAATATTGATACTATAAGCTATCTGGGAGAGCAAGGAATAATTTACCTGTCAGATTTATGGAGAAGGGAAGAACTTATGATCAAGCAAGAGATGAAGAGCACTATAAAATACAAAAGTAGATAATTTTAGTTACATTAAGTTGAAAAGATTTTGTACAAACAAAGCCAATACAGCAAAGATTTGGAGGGAAGTAGAAAATCAAGTAAGAATTTTTACAACCAGTGTCTCTGATAAAGCCCTCATTTCTAAAATATACAGAGAACTGAGTCAACTTTATAAGAATACAAGTCATTCCCCAACTGATAAATAGTCAAGGGATATGAACAAGCAGTTTTCAGAGGATGAAATTGAAGATATCTATAAGCATATGAAAAAATGCTCTAAATCACTATTGATTAGAGAAATACAGATCAAAACAACTCAGCTTCCGCATCTTACCAGCTGGATTGGCCAACATGACAAAATAGGAAGATGATAAATGTGGGGGAAGATGTGGGAAAATTGGAAAACTAATGCATTGTTGGTGGAGTTGTGAACTCATCAGCCAATTTGAAGAGCAATTTGGAACTATGCCCAAACGGCTATAAAAATGTGCATACCCTTTGACCCAACAGTATCACTTCTAGGGTTGTATCCCAAAGAAATCACATAAGTGGGAAAAGGACCTGCATGTACGAAAATCTTTATAGCAGTTCTTTTTGTGGTGGCAAAAAATTGGAAAGCAAGGGGACACTTTTCTCCTGGGGAATAGTTAAACATGTTGTGGTATATGAATGTAATGGAATACTATTGTGCTATAAGAAAGGAGGTGCAGACAGACTTCATAATATCCTGGAGAGACTTACATAAACTTATGCTTAGTGAGGGGAGCAGAAACAAGAGAACATTGCACCCAATTACTGACACATTGTACCTGTGATGGCTAACTCTGATATACTTGGTTCTTCTAAGCAATGCAAGTCTATAAGACAACTTGAAAAGACTAGTGATGAAAAAGACTATCCACATTCAAGGAAAGAATTACAGAGTCTGAATGCAGATTGAAGCAAAGTACTTGCTCTCTCTCTCTTTTCTGTTTTGTTTTGTTTCATTTCTTCTCTCTAGTTGTTCATTTCATTGGTTATAATTCTTTAAAACTTGACTAATGTTTAATGTGAAGGCATAAGTACTACTTATATTGAATTGCATTATGGCAGGGGAGGGGGGAATGTGTACCTCAAAAACTGGTGTAACTGAATGTTGTAAACTAAAAGTAAATAAATTTAAAAGGAAAAAAAATATATACTCTTATAGTGTATACATGATCAGCTGTGAAAAACTTTGCTACTCTGATCAAGACAGTAATTCAAGACTATGCCAAAGGAACCATGAGGAAAAATGCTATCCACCTTCAGAGAGAGAACTGATGAACTCTGAATACAGACTGAAGAATTCTTTTTATACTTTCCTTATTTTTATTATTTTATTTTTTTTTATGTTCTTTTGCAACATGGCTAATATGGCAATGTTTTGAATGACTTTACATGTATAACTGCTAACTTTCTCATGGAGGGAGTAGCTGGGGAGAGAGAATTTAGATCTCAAAATTTCCAAAAAAGAATATTAATTTTTACCTGTAATTGAGAAATAGTATTAAAATAATATAGTATTTATTTTTCTCATGAATAGTTCAAAATGTCAGTTTATTCTTCTAGCATTCTGTTATACTCTCTTCAAAGAGACTAGCTGATACAACCACTCATTGTTAGCATACAATAGCAATGTGCCTATTTCCTGAAAACCTATTGTTTACAAATTTCCTATTGTTGACTCTATGAAACAATAATCAGTTATCCCTCCTCTCCTTTACTCACTCAACTATTCTCATGCTTTGAGAACTATGAAAGTATCTTTTCTGTTCAAAGAACAACACTTATATTTCTTTCTTTCTGCCAGCCTTAGTATATTTATTTCATCTGACACAGTTTGACAGCAATCTGATGTCTTTCCCCCACCAGAAGTCTTCTTTATTTATGACTTTACTTAAGGAATGCTTTCTCTAAAACGTCTCCACCTCATTATTAAATGCTTCCTGAGATGCTTTTCTAATGACTTTCATTTTCAGTTCCATGTGGCTATATAGCCCTCATTGGTGGTTCAGTGAAGTCTTTAGGGATTATCAAACCATAGGGAAGTATTCTCACAATCTAGGACAGTACTTGATGGATAGTAGGTGCATAAATGTAGGTACATTTAATCGATTTATTCTGGTAGTTATGAACATATAAGTAGGGCTGCAATTATGACGAAGTGAAAATAATACTAGCATGCCAAAATTTGAGGAGGAAACAAAACGTCTCTCTAGGAAAGGGGATTTTTTTTTTCTGGAGAATAGCAGCATATTTTCTCCCCTGAATATCTTGCCTAGAAATTTTCTACCAGCTTGCACCACCTGTTACAAATTTTCCCCTCTACATACACATTTATCTACATCTATAGATAGATAGATAGATAGATGATAGATAGATGATAGATAGATAGATAGATGATAGAGAGATAGATAGATAGATAGATAGATAGATAGAT
>CM053581.1:23540814-23560936 GCA_028627135.1 Pseudochirops cupreus
TACTGTATCACCTGTGATTCCTATGAAGCTAAACTCTTCTGAATAAGGATGTTTATATTTGTTGTGAAATGATTTCAAGATTTATTTGTGAATGTTATATATTTTTTAGATTATTACTATGTTATTTCATAAAGTATCTTTACTTTTAATTAAGTGAGTATTTTGGCTGATTTTTAAAATTAGATTCATTTTTGGGGGGTCATGATTCATGATTTGGAGCCTCCACACCTTCTGGTAACAAAAGTACTGAAAATCTGGAATATATAATTTAGAAGAATGTGGGTGGGAGATAGGTATGTGCTGCATAAGGAAGGCTGCAAGTTCTCCTCTTAGATTTTTCTAGTCGTCTGAGTTAAGTTTTTCTTTTTAACTTTCCTTTTCACCACCTACATTACTTAAATGAAAATAATTCCTCTATTAGACCAAACATCCCTCTGCCCATTCCCCCACCCCAGTAGTAAGATTTGCTTTCAAATGTGGATGGGTTGGAAGGAAAGGTTTATGGATTCATTTTCAGTAAACCACCCACTCAAAAGTAGAAAATGGGAGACAAAGAGTATAGGATTCAGACGATATGGGTGGAAAAGAAAAAGGAAAAGAAAAAGAGAGAGAGATGTTGTGAGATCCTGTTCCAATCTAATGACTCTATATTTTTAAGATAATATAAATCAGAGAAAATTTAAATATCTGTGTGTAAAGATGGTGGGTTAGTGTATTAAGGTACAAAGATGGTCCTTGACAATAAATATACTGTTCTAGTTAACGACAAATAAACATTTTATGAATAGAGAACTGATACCTGTGTTAAGAGATACCAGTGTCCCAGACAAGTATTATTTTAAGGTCATATTGAAGAATCCTTCAGGCTGCAGTAGGCTCATTCTTTAAAGATAGATGGTAGAAAAGCAGCATAGAGATAACAAAAGACTATTTCTGGGACCACCTCCTAAGATAGAAAAATAGAATCATTATGTGGAACCTTTCTGTGCAATGGTACTTGTGAAGAATGCATTTGGAAAGTGAGAAGCTAGAGAGAAGCTTCTGTGGGGCAATTTTCAAATAATTTTAGTTAGGGATGATATTTATTTTTACAGTATGCTCACACTGAAAGTGTAGGGAGAATAGTTCATGGACAATTTCAATTCTCATTCAAACTCTTAATACTTTTAGGATATTTAAGCCCTCTTAGGACAAATAACAAACATTGGAAAGTAACTTATCATCATCATCATTTGAATGAAATTTAAACATGGGGAGCCAATTCCTTATACTATTATTATTCATTGGCTATACGTTTATTGTTTGGAAGACTTGTGTAACTGGAAAAGAGTATTGTTTTTATATAATTAAATAAAACTTGTGGCATATAAGGTCATCTGTAGACTCACTGTAAGCATCTTTGGGCTTGCTATCATTCTCATTGTTGGGGCAGGTAGGTTGCATAGTGAATAGAATGTCAAATATGGAATCAGGAAGACATGAGTTCAAACCAGCCTCAGACCTTACTAGCTGTGTGATCCTAGGCAAGGTACTTAATCCTGTTTGCCTCAGTTTCCTCATCCATAAAGTGGGCTAAAGAAGGAAATGGCAAAGCATGGTGGTATCTTTGCAAAGAAAACCCCAAAGGGGTCATAAAGGGTTAGACACAACTGAAATAATTGAACAACAATAAAACAATTATTATTATTACATTTATTATTATTGCTATGGCTGTCATTATCAACAATAATATTTATATAGTTTTTTTTTAAGTAATAAAAACCATTCTATATTGACTATCCCACCTAATCATTACAACAACCCTGTGAAATAAGAATTAGGCTATAGGATAGTTATCCTCATTTACAAGTGAGGAGATTGTGTCTAAGAGGGATTTAACTGATCACAGATGTATGCTTGAAAAGGAACTCTGACACCTACGTATTCCAACCATATCCCTTTGAAGATGATGGTCTCAAGGGCCCAGAAATATTAATGACTAAACCAAGACCCCCACAGGTAATAAAATTTGAACTTAAGTCCTCTAATTACAAATCCAGATCTCATCTCATTTACCTAAGAGGTTAAGTGGATTGCCTAAGGATAAGCTGCTGGCAAGTATCTGAGATAAGAGTGGTCTCTCCAGAAGGAATACAGTTATGCCAATGTGTCTCTCAAGAAAGCAAAGAATGCTTCCTTCTTTTCTCATTATCCACCCTGGTAGAAGACTGGGCAGGGAATAGGTTGAAACTAATGGCTGAAATGGGGTTTGGGGATTATCTGTGCATTTCAAAATTGCATGTTCTCTTTCTGAGATCCATGGAGCACTTCATTGGAAACGTGCTATAAAACTCCCATAAATGCAAAAATAAATTAGCACAGATATAGGGAAAGTAAAAATAGCCAGGCCCATCATCACGAGGATAATATTGCAAACAGTGTAAATCATTCTAATTCACTGTCTAATTTCAGGACTCAATTTTCAGTATCTGTGCAGAAACTCTTAGAAATAAGTTTTATTGTCCTATATTAGACCAGGCCAGAGAATGCAGCTGAAACCACTGCAATTAAATTGAAGCTCCCTAATTTGCTAAGGGCAAACTAACATAGAGGAAAATATGTCTTAAAAGACCTTTTGAGTATGGTGAAGTGCAAAGAATGCTAGTCTAAGAGAACAACTACTTTTGAGTGCTAACTCTGACACTGACTAGCTATATGAATTTGACTAAGTTGCCCTTATAACAGACTTATTATTTTCATCTGTAAAATGGGTATTATCATAACTCACAATAGTGTATATAATTCAAATTATCACTCTAATTTTAGGATTCAGTTTTCAGAAACTTAGTCAAACCAACCAAGTAGTGGATAAAAAGTGGGAGTTATGGGAACTGTGGGAGTCATGAAGACAAAGTTTCAAGTCAACATGCTTTATACTATGTGCCTCTAAGCAAGTGCCATAACATCTCAATGCCTCAACCAGTGCTCCAAGACTATAACTTGCCAAGTAAGTATTGATTTGCATTGACAGAAGAAACTACCTCACAATGAATTAAGAAAGTAACCAGCCCCAGTCCATCTTACAAAAATGGGTGTGCTTTTACTCTTTTACAAACAGGCTTTTTCTTTTTCTTTTTCTTTTCATTTTTACTTTTGCATTTTTATTTTTTTCAGAATTCTTTTTTTAAATTAACTTTTGTTTATTTTTAATTTACATCATTCATTTCCATGAGATTTTGAGTTATAATTTTTTCCCTGTCTTTCCCCTACCCCAAAACAGCGATCCCACTGTATACCCCTTCCCCCAATCTGCTCTCTCCTATATCCTCCCCTATCACCCCTCTGACTTTCTGTTAGAGCAAGATGGATCTCCCTATTCCAGTGCTTCTATATCATTTCCCAGTTGCATGTAAATAATAAAAATAATAAAATGCATATATATATACATATATATATGTATATACATACATATTTTTATTTTAGCTTATGATTTTAGAACTTTAAATTCTAGATTCTCTTCCTTCCTCCCTTGTCACTCACCCCCACTGGAAAGACAAGCAATTCAATACAGGCCGTACATGTGTAGTTATGAAGAACATCTCGACAATGGACATATTGTATAACACCGATGATATTTTCCTCCTTTCTATCCCACACTCCCCTTGTTCTATTCTCTACTTTGTTCCTGTCCTTTTACAGAAGTGTGTGCTTCTTACAACCCTTCCCCCCAACCTCCTCTCCTCTCCATTGTCCCACCTCTTATCCCCTTCCCCCATACTCTCCTGCAGGGCAAGATACCCAGTTTAGAGTGTATGTCATTCCCACTAAGCCAAATTCAATTAGAGTGAGGTTGACCCATTCCCTTTTTGCCTTCCTGTTCTTCCCCTCCATTGTAACTGTTAGCCCTTGCCTCTTCTATATGAAATGATTGACCTCATTCTGTCTCTCCCTGTCTCCTCTCATTCTATTCCTCCCCCACCTCTTAATTTCACCTTTAAAAATATCATCCCCTCATATTTAATTGATCCTTTGCCCTCTGTCTATGTACACACATATATACACACTCTCATATGTATTCATAGCATATATACCCTCCTATATAGGCATATGTGTATGTATACATACATACATACATACATATATCTATGTCTATATCTATATCTGTATCTATCTATCTATATATATATACACACACACATTTATATACACACACACACATATACACACATTTTTATCCCTTCAACTATCCTCATACTGAAAAAAGTTTCATAAGTTACAATTCTCACTTTTCCATGTTGGCATTTAAATAGTTCAACTTTGATAAGTTCTTTATGGTTTCTTTTCCATGTTTACCTTCTTATGCTTCTTGTGTTTGAATGTCAGATTTTCTATTCAGTTCTGGTTTTTTCATCAAGAATGCTTGGAAGTCCTCCACCTCATTGAATGACCATATTTTCCCCAGAAACTTTATACTTAATTTTGCTTGGTAGATGATTCTTGGTTTTAATCCTATGTCCATTGATCTCCAAAATATCATATTCCAGGCCTGTTGGTTCCTTCATGTAGAAGCTGCTAGATTCTGAGTTTTTCTGATTGTGTTTCCACAGTATTCAAATTGTTTCTTCTTGGCAGCTTGTAATTTTTTTCTCCTTGATCTGGGAACTCCAGAATCTGTCTATAATATTCCTAGGAATTTTCTTTTGGGTATGTTTTTCAAGAGGTGATCAATGAATTCTTTCAAGTTCTATTTTGCCCTCTGATTCTAAAATATCAGGGCAATTTTCCTTGAGAATTCCTTGAAGGATGATTTCTAGGTTCTTTTTTTGATCATGACTTTCAGGAAGTTTAATGATTTTTAAATTGTCTCTCCTGCATCTATTTTCCAGGTCAGTGGTTTTTCCAGTGAGATATTTCACATTGCCTTCTATTTTTTCATTTGTTTGGATCTGTTTAATAGTATTTTGATTTTTCATAAAATCATTTGCTTCCCTTTGCTCCACTCTAATTCTGAAGGAATTCTCTTTAGTGAGCTTTTGAGATTCTTTTTCCATCTGGCAAATTTGACTTTTTAGGGCATTCTTCTCCTCATTGCCTTTTTGGACCTCTTTTGCCATTTGAGTTAGTCTGTTTTTTTAAGGTGTCATTTTCTTCAGTCAGGTTGTTGACTCTCTTATCATGATTTTCTTGTATTACTTTCATTTCTCTCCCCAATTTTTTCTCCACTTCTCTTATTCAGTTTTCAGTATCCTTCCTAAGCTGCTCTATGGCTTCTAACCAGTCTACATTTTTCTTGGAAGCTTTTGGTGCAGGATTTCTGAATGTGTTGTCTTCCTCCTTTTCCATGCTTTGATCCTTTTTGTCCCCAAAAAAGGAATCTAAAGTTGCATTGCTGAGCTTTCTTTGATTCCTTTGCCTGCTCATGTTGCTAGTCAGTTACTTGACTTTTGGACTCAGTAGAATTCTGCTTTCTGAGGGGGGAGGTCTGTCCCAAATCACTGAAGTTTTCACAGCTGCTGGAGCTATTAGGAGGCTGCAGTCTCTGCATTCCCCACCAGCTTTGGCTCCCTGAAAAGGCACCTCAGGACCACCACCCAAGACCACGATCCCAATGCAGGTAGCTCAAGGCAAGAGCACTTGTCCTGACCCTCCTGCAATCTGCAGGCTGTTAGCTTTTGAAGCAGCCACGTGGAAGTGGTTGCAGGACAGCTGCTTCAGACTGCTTCTAGCTCTGGAGGAAGTTGGCCAGAACCTCTCCCAAATTTGGCCAAGTTCCCCTGACATTTTCCCTTTGTCCTTGGCTCTCATGGGTTGGTGATTCTGGAAACTGCCATAGCTGCCAGTGATCTACTCTCCTGAAAGCTCCAGCCAAGTCTTCTCCTGGATTGCCTGGGGCTAAAACCTCATGGGGCTGGGCTCTGTTTCCAGCACACCACAATGAGCCCTTTCCATCCTTCAGAGGGAGCCTTGTTTCTCTTTCATTTTGTGAGTTCTGGAACTCTAAAATTTGTTTAGAGTCATGTTTAATAGCTATTTGAGGTGGTTATCATGGGAGCCACAGAATTCTTCAGCTTCTACACCAGCATCTTGACTTTACCCCCTAACAGGCTTTCTCATAATAAGGCATTGCATAAAACTTAAAGAGCTACATAAGTGAAGTGTAATCGAGGTCATGTTGTATAGATTTATTATTTTAACTAGGTGGAGAACTCCCAGGGAAGGGACTCCCCTCACTGATTCAAGTATTCAATTTATTTATATCTTAGTCTTAGAGAGTTTCCTTAGAAACTGAGAAGTTTAGTGATCTGCCCAAGGTCACACATCTAGTAATAGACAGAAGTAAACCTTGAGTCCCGGCCTTTCAAACTTGAAGCTGGACCTCTGCCTACTTCTTGCCATAATGTTATACATGCTCTGAAGGTTTGAAATTGTAAAGGATATTGGTGGTCAATGAATTCAACTCCCTTATGTTACTGATGAAGAAACTGGTCCAGAGAAATTCTGTAATATGTTCAGTGTTGTGAAGTTTATAAATGAATGAGGAAGGATTAAAACCCATATCTTTGTGATTCCAGGTCTAGTACTCTATCTACCACACCATGCTACATTATAATTATATTAAAATAATTTTCTAAGCTTTACCAAATACATTCTTTGTAATGTCCATGATAGACAGGCAAGACAAATCTTATCTCTGTTTTACAAGTAAGGAAAAAGAAGACTGGAGAAGTTTAAATGACTTGTGTATATGTATTGATTATAGCCACTGGAGCTAATGTGTGATACTTATATCCAACTAAATTTTTTTAAGTTTCCTGGAGTCATTGAAGCAATGGAAATTCAAAAAAAATGATCTTGGGGAATTTCACATTTATTTGTCTGCCTGTTAATTTTTCAGTGAATTTGGAATCACAAACCCTTGGTTCAAATCCTTACTCTGTGTGACATCAGGAAAGTCACATTGTCTCTGGAGCTCATTATCCTTATCTGTAAAAAGAAAGTATTAGCTTTAAATGATGTCAACAGATCTTTTCACCCTGAAATTTATGATTCCACTATTGTGATATAAGAAATGATGAGCAGGGGGTGGCTAGGTGGCACAGTGAATAGAGCACTGGCCCTGGAGTCAGGAGGACCTGAGTTCAAATCCAGCTTCAGATACTTAACACAAAAACTAGCCAAGCAACCTTGGGCAAGTCACTTAACCACAACTGCCCTCCAAAAAGCAAAAATAAATAAAAATAAATAAAAATTAAAAAAATTAAACAAACAAACAAACAAATAAATAAATAAAAGCAAGAAAAAGAAATGATGAACAGGCAGATTTCAGAAAATCCTGAAAATACTTATATGAACTGATGCTAAGTGCAGGGAGTAGAACCAGGAGAACATTGTACATAGTAACAGTCACATTGTGAGATGACTAACTTTGATGGACTAAACTCTTCTCAGCAATTCGAGGTTCTAAGACAACCCCAAAAGGCTCATGATGAAAAATGCTATCAACATCCAGAGAAATAATTATGGAGTCTGAATGTAGATCGAAGTGTGCTATTTGCTCTCTCTCCCTCTCTGTCTCTGTCTCTGTCTCTCTCTTTTGTTTTGTTTTCTTTCTCTTGGTTCTTTCCATTGGTTATAATATTTTTGTGCAACATGACTAATGTGAAAATATGTTTAATGTGAATGTATACATAGATACTATGTCAGATCCCATGCCATCTTGGGGATGGGAGGGGGAGGAAGGGGGAGAAAATTTGAAACTCAAAAGCTTGTGGAACTGAATATTGTAAATTAATATATATATATATATATATATGTATATACATATACATATATATGTATATACACATATATACATATATACATATGTACATATATACATATATATACATATATATATGTATATATATCTCAAGGTGAAAAACTCTATGATTCCATGATTCCCTTTCATATCATTTTAAAATATGGGGTGGATTGAGTTTGAATAAGGGTGTTGCGTTGCTAAAAGACAACATTCTGCAGCAGCTAGAATAGTGTGCATTTAGTATGCTATATTCAGGGTTCACAAGACTGACATTTGTATCCAGATTTGAGCCTTAATAGGTCTGGGGATCATTCACAAGTCACTGAGTTTTGACAGTCCTTAATTTTCTCAACTATAAGATGGGACTAGCAATATCCATCTTCTTTGACTCCCTGGATTATTGTGAGGCTCAAATTGAATAATGAATGTAAACATTTAAGCAACTTTGAAGTGCTACATCATCATCATCATCATCTTTATTCTCCTCCTCTTCTTCTTCTTTATTCTTCTTTCTTCATTCTTCTTTCTTCTCCTTCTTCTTCTTCTTCTTCTTTTTCTTCTTCTTCTTCTTCTTCTTCTTCTTCTTCTTCTTCTTCTTCTTCTTCTTCTTCTTCTTCTTCTTCTTCTTCTTCTTCTTCTCTCCCCTGCTATGGGCAGAACTGTCCAGGATCTCCTGGGAGATGCAGTTTATATGATCTAGACTGTGCAGATTTTGTAAATATCCATATATAGGGCCTACAATACTTGACTCATGGGATTCTTGCAGCTCTACATTTATAACCACATGGATAGTCATTGTTAGTGGAAGTAATGTATCTACTCACTTTTAGTGCTAGTCACAATCCCTGTGACTTCCCAAGTCAAAACACCATTCTTTCCCACCATTCTGCTGTATCTTGCTTCTACCTATATAAACTTCTCAAGGGTAATGGGTTTTTTCACTGTTGTATTTGTATCCCTAAAAACTAATACATTTCCTGGAATTTAGTTAGTTCATAGTAAATGATTTTTTCTCAGTCATTCATTCATCTATTTTTGAACAATTATGTAAGTTTGAGAATGAGGGTGCACCATCTAATGAGGCATATTGGAACCCTTTTTTAAGTTCAGTCATCCTGGATTATTCTTGTCCATATTTTCCCATAAATTCTTATTGAAGGTCAAGCCGGATTGCTGGTAGTTATGCCACTATACACCTTGACATTTTGTGAATTTCAGTGGAACACAAAAATAATTATGGTACTGAGAAATGAAGATTCATAGAGCAAGAAATAATTTCAATGAGCATCCGGCACAATCTCCACATTTTACACATGAAGAAACTGAGGCCTGGGGCGGTGATGTGAAATAGACAAAAATCACATTATTAGCAGATGTCAGGGACAGGATCTAAATGTAGATCCCTTGACTGTGGCACTCTTTGACCTTTACCATAAGTTCATTGGAGTAATGGAAAATAAAGTCCTCTGTTGACGTTAAGGTGGGAAAATCCATTAATGGCGAAGGTATCAGTGAAGACTTTAAAGAGGAGATGACATTTGAGTTAAGCTCTAAGTGATAGTTTTGGAATGGTTAGGATATGAATGAATAAAAACATACTTGCTAAGGGGAAGACATTGTGCCAACTTCTGGGGATTAAAATCCAGAAGATCTGGGATAGCCAGAGATATTGAGCTCTCCAGAATAGGAAGTTAGAGATCTAGTTTGTAGGGTGAATGCCAGAGTGGCAGAAGTCTTAAGGCAGCAAGATGGTATTGTGGGCTAGGTAGGACTGACAGATGAATTGGGATCTCATCAATCAGCAAGGCAAACATGTGATTCCAGGAATGATAAAATGAGCAGATAATAGCAAATTGTGGGAGATCTTTAATCCTAGTTTGAAGAGTTTGAACTTCTCTTACTAAATAATAGTTAAACACAAAAGGTTTTTGAACAGAAGAACTATTGGATTCAATTTGATTTGAACAGGAGCATAAGTAAAATTAATCTGGGACAAGGGCACATATTAGTAAATAGTACCAACATATTAATAGAGTGATTTAAGGCTCACATATAGATCAGTCAGTGAGATTTTATTAAGTATCAGATATCATGCTTGGAAGGAAGAAGCAAAGGAATAAAAGAATAATACAGTACAACAGTTAATGAAACAATTTCAAGTTCTTATATTTTAAAGGGAGAGACTAAACTCTCATTTCAGCCTTTCAACAACTCAGTGAAATAAGTGCTGTTGATAATATTACAAGATTTTCCAGGTGCAGAAATTCTGGCACAGAGATATTAAATGAGTTGCCCTTGAATACATAGTTATTAACCAAAAGTTATGCACTAAATGTGGCACAATGAATAGAGTGCTAGGTCTGGAGTCAGGAAGACTCATCTTCCTGATTTCTATTCTGGCCTCACACACTAGCTGGGTGACCCTACACAACTCACTTAACCCTGTTGCATCATTTTCCACATCTGTAAAATGATCCGGAGAAAGACATATCAAATTACTCTAGTATCTCTGCCAAGAAAACCCCAAATGGTGGTCAAGAAGAGTCAGACATAAACAAAAAATTATTGAATAGCAACAAGAAGAACAACATACCAGGCACTATTCTGGACACCAAGGTGGAGGGTGAGAACAAGCTGGCTGCCCCACAGAAACTTGTGTCATTGTTGTTATTTTTGTTATATAAATTATACCTTTGATTTTATCAGTGCAATGAATTCCTGGTAAGGAATATCTACTACCACCATGACAATTTAGATTTTCAACAAATGGCCTAAAACTCTAATAGTTTTAGGTACTTGCCTTCAAGGCACACAACCAGTATATGAATATGTATATACACACACTCACATGTATTTATATGAGTGATGTGTATGTATAACTGGTTATATACATATGTATATATAAATACATACATATATACACATAGATATAGATGTACACACATATCTATGCGTATTTGTGTGCGGATAAGGTATATGATAGCTACATAGATAAATAGATAGAATATTTTAAGAAATAATTGCAAGATACTTTTCTTTTTCTGAATAAGACATAGACAGCCTAAGTGATAAGTATTTCAGGTAGAATTCAAAGTACATTGAAAGAAAGTGACTATTGATATGTTTCCTAGTGCAGATGTGGGAAAACTGTGACCTTGAGGCTATGTGTGGTTTTCTAGGTGGTGTCTTTTGACTGTGTCCAAACTTTACAGAATAAATCCTTTTCTTGAGTGGATTTATTCTGTGAAGTTTGGATTCAGTCAAAGGTCAGCGCACGATGACCTCAAGGGCCACATGTGGCCTTGAGACTGCATGTTCCCCAGCCCTGCTCTAATCCAACCCACACCACATGGAGATCCGTTCTAAAGCACACTGGACATGTGATCATCACACCTTAGTTTGAAGACATAGTGTTAGTTAATAAACTTTATGAAAGACCTACTATGTGATAGACATTATGTTTAGTATTGCGATAGAAAAAGAGTCAAAGGACATTCCCTGCCCTCCAGGAGTTCACAATCACTTGGGGAGACAAGAAGTGGACAAATATGTCCAAACAAACTGTATGCAGGATAAATAGAAAATATAACTATATGTATACACACATACATATGTATATTGTTGTTGTTCGTTTGTTACTTGTGGATAATTCTTAACGACACGGAAGAACATTCCCTCCACAAAGTTTCTTTGCTAAATTACTGGAGTGATTTACCATTTCTTTCTTCTGACTTGCCAAGGTCATATAGCTAATAAGTGTCTGACACTGAATTTGAACTCAAGTCTTCCTGACTCCAGGCCCCAGCATTCTATCCACTGAGCCACCAGCCTGTTATATATCTGTGTCTATATTATATATCTGTGTCTATACTTGAAACACATGTGTGTATATACATGTGTACACACACAAACACACATAGATTTTTTTGACATGTATATGCACATATATGTGTGTGTTTAAGAAATTTTTAAGATGGATTGGTAAAGGTTTTCTGTAGAATATTGGATTTTACCATTGTTGTTTCTATTTCATTCTCAAAGAGGACTGATGATGTCAGCAGGGTGATGTCTTGACTTGGATTTAAGTGAGGCACAGCTGTGCAGAGTCATCAACCTCACTCTCTATTCCAGAGCCATAAAAAAAGGGAAAGGACTCACATATATGATGATATTTACAATAACTCTTTTTGTGATGGCAAAGAATTGGAAAATGAGGGTATTCCCACCTATTGGGGAACAGCTGAACAAGTTTTGGTATATGAATGTAAAGGGATATATTGTTCTATAAGAAATGATGATCAGGCATATATCAGGGGGGTAAAAAAACCCAAACAAACCTGGAAAGACTTATGTGAACTGATGCTGTGTGAAGTGAGCAGAACTATGAAAACATTTTATACCATAATAGCAACATTGTGTGATGATCACCTTTGATAGACTTAGCTCTTCTCAGCAATGCAATAATCAAAGACAATTTCAAAAGGCTCATGATAGAAAATATTTTCCACATGCAGAGAAAGAACTAAGAAAGAACTAAGATCAAAGCATACAATTTTCTCTTTTTTTTGTTTCTGTTTTTTTTTCCCTTTCCTGTAGATTTCCCCTTTTGTTCTGATTCTTCTTTCAAAACATGACTAATGAGGAAATATGTTTAATATGATTATATATGTAAAACCTATATCAGACTGCACACTGTCTTGGGCAAAGGGGAGAGTAGGGAGGGAAAAAAATTAGAATTCAATATCTTATACAAATGAATGCTGAAAACTAAAAATAAATATTTTTAAAAAGAAAGTCCATTGTAGAAATCAACATGTAAAAAGACTAGAAAGGTAAAAGGGGAGTAGGTTATGAAGGACTTTGCATATCAAATAACCCATTTTGCTTTTGATCTTGCTAACTCTAGGAAGCCATTAGATTTTGTTGAATACAAGGAGTCCTGGTTAGCCATAATTTTAGAAAAATCACTTTGGTGGCTAAATGGAGGCTGAAGGAAGAGTTGGACATGACTGAAACAATATAACAACAAAAATAATATGGCCCAGAGGTGTGCTAAGCACTTTACAACTATTACCTTCTTTAATACTGAGCTGTTTTTATCATCCTTTTACAGATGAGGTAACTGAGACAAAGTCCCATGGATTGAATGATCATCTGTGTCTCATTCTGATTCTCAGATCTACCTACTTTCTTCCCACCTCATTGCTCACTTTATTCCAATGATTTATTTTTTTACTTTCTGGCACAGTCCAACCCCCTTGGTGTACAGGTGAGTAACCTGAGGCCTGGAGGTTCTGGATCTTGCTTAAGGCCTCACAGATAAGTTCATGGAAAAGGATATATTTGAACTTACTGAACCATCTTGCCTAAGTGCAGGTTCTTGTTATGAGGTAATATATTGAACTGAAATAAAGAACCATTTGGCTTCATAGCATTCTGCAGAAGTGCTATCTGTGTCTTCAAACAAAAGGAACAATTAAACTCTATTCTTATGTCTTTAAAACTTTTTATTCCCTGGAGGCAATTTTGCTCATTTGTGTTAATTTTAATCACTGACAATACATGTTACTCCTAAATCATCAGCTCTTGGCACAGTCTATGTCTTTGCTTCTTTACCATTATAGAAAATATGGCTGGTTGTCTTGAAATAGCATGATATTTACTAGTGAATTTGATTATACTGCCATTTCATTGTTCTTGGATTCCAGTAGTTGAGGGTGTGAGATTGTATTTGATTCAATGATGCTACTATAGTGGAGACAGGATCATATCATTGTGGGCTAGAAGTTATGTGTCTCCTCCCCCCAAAAAAAATCTTATCTGGACCACTTATTTAACAGATCAGAACCCTGAGGCTCTGAAAAGAGAAGAGTTTTATCTAAAGTCCCATAGTTAAAGGTAACAAAGAGAAGATAAGTACTCAGGTCTGCCATCAGATCCTATGTTTTCTGCACTCTAACTATGAATATTATTCTGTAGGGGATGCTACTTTGTGTGTGTGTGTGTGTGTGTGTGTGTGTGTGTGTGTGTGTGTGTGTGTGTGTGTGAATGCACAACATTCTCTTAATTCCCCTGTTGGGTTTTTCATCACTACAGAGGTTTGAGCAGAATCAATGATGTCAGCAGTGCTGTAGGAGGGATTTCTGCAGTCTTCAGGTTTGCAGTTGGACTAGAAACAAAGATGCCTTCCAACTCTGCAATTTCCCATCCAATAACAGACACTCAATAAGGATTTCTAAGAGCTGATTCTGTGCCAAGCATTGTGCAAAGTAGTATGAATACTAAGAACAATCAAAAAAAGTTTTTAAATGGTCTTTGCCTTCAGGAGTTCACATTTTAATGGCAGAAAACAGGCACATAATCATACTAGCTAGACAAATGAATAAATAAATGGGTTTATATATAAATATGTACACATATACATCTATATTTAATTGTACATTCTGCATATGTTTACATAAACACATATGCACATATGTGTATATTTAGGCATGTATAGACACCTATAATCACGCACATTTATTTACACACATATATTTTTATCTCTCATATCTCTTCTCTCTATACACATGTATGTAAGGGTATACCCATGGTTATGTGTGTACGCTTACGTATATGCATACATACATATATACAAACATACATATGTGTGTGCAAACATGCCCAGTATATTACAATAGAAATGATGATGACTAAGTGTGACGTTCTCTCTGATGACACCTAGGTGTAAGGAAGAGAAGGATACATTTCTATCTCTGCTCCTTTGATCCAACCTTCAAGTCCTGTCATCAATGAACTTCCATGATGGGACCAGGCCAGGGCAGAAGACTGGGTAGCAGCAGATAGGCTAATGTAATGCAATTTAACACATAGTTATTGAGTTACTACAGGATTTGGGTGCTGTAGTTGATAAGAAGTATAGGACTTGGTCTCTGCCAACAAAGAAAATACAGTCCTCTATTTCACTCTCCAAGTTATTATTATAATTCAGGAACTTATTACATCATTCCGCTACTATTGTGATAAACTCCTAATGAGGTTCCATGAGCATGAGATGCTCTAAAGCAGTGGAGTCAAAATCAGAAAAAGAAACAGAGGCCATTAAACTTTACATAAATATTTTGGTCACCTTTGATTTAGAAAAGTGCAAATATTTATGTATTTCTCTTTAAAAACAAGTAAATCGGTGCATTAAAATAAAATTTGAAACTATATCATTCTCATTCTAGATGCTACTGGGAGTATTGTGTGTTGCATTCTGCTTTTGACACCACTGTTCTAAGGGATTTCATTCTTTTCCTTATGTATTACAAAATTCCCCCTGATTTCAGAAGCAGTTAGGTGGTATATCAGATAGAGCACTAAATTTAGTGTCAAAAAGATCTAAGTTTGAATCCTGCCCCTGTCACTTATACACACATATTGTTACACATATTTCTGCAGTTTAAATTCAGCCTCATACACTTACTATGTGTGTGACTTGAACAAGTCATTTAATCCCAGTTTGCCTTACTTTCCTCAACTATAAAATGGCGGTAATAATTTCCCTTACCTTGCAATATTGTTTGGAGAATCAAATTAAATAATGCTTGTAAAAAGCACTTAGCACAGGGGCCAACACATAATGAATGCTGTCTAAGTGCTTATTCCCTTCCCTCTCCTTCTCTTTGCATCTTGCCTTCTTCTCTCCAAGTCTTTCAAAAGAGCTTATTATTATTATGAAGAAGGAGGAGGAAAAGGAGAAGGAGGAGGAGGAAGAGGAAGAGGAGGAGGAAAAAGAGATGTAGAAGAAGGAGAAAGAGAAGAAGGAGAAGGAGGAGAAGGAGAAGAGGAGAAAGATGAAGATGATGATGATGATGATGATGATGATGATGATGATGATGAAAAGGAGGAGGAGGAGGAGGACAAGGAAGAGGAGGAGTGGAAGGAGAACCTTTGTACTAGTCAGATCAGGAGAGGTAAATCAGTTACTGTCTTGGGACTTTCATTCTAAATGCATTGATAACATTTGCATGCAGTTTTAAATAATAGTCTAAGTAAGTGACTTGAATGAGTAATAATTTGAGTGGAGATGTTAAGCTGTTCATAATGTTTTTGAGTGAGGAGGGTCAAGGCGTGGAAGAGCTGCACATTAAATTTGCAAATGATAGAAAGATGGTAAGGAAAATAATCACTAGGTAATAGAATAGTGAACCATATCATCCATCCATCAGTCTACAAGCATTTATTAAGGGGCACCTTGCTCAATGTTTGTAATATACATACAAGCAGTGCCTGCTTTCAGGAAGCTTGCATTGTGATAGAGGAAGACAACATATAAAAGGGGGTGAAAAAGAGAGGGGGAGAAGATATCTTAAGTTAGAGTTTAGTAGATTAAGTGTGGCATTTGGCCTGGAGTTGAATGATACATGGTTGGATTGCATCTCCTTAAATGGATGTTTGGGGAGGTGCCATACAATCAGAACAATAGAGAGCCACAGCAGCAAGGGGTACTACCAGTGTCTAAGTTACAGGAATAGAATGAACTTCCAGGATGAAGAAATTTCTGGGGCTTACAGTACTGCCTGATGAGAAATGAGGATCTTAGCAAGTTAGAACATTATGTCAAATTTAGTTAGATGAAGTTCATTAGAGGAAAAATATAGAAAATTGTTCTTGGATAAAAAAAAAATAAACTTAACAAGTGTAAGATAGGGAAGCATGGTTAGCCATTAGTTTCTCTGAAATCACCCTGGGGATTTTAGTGGACTGTAATATTAATATCCATTAACTATATGATGTGGCAGCTAAAAAAAGATAATGTGCTAGTGGCTACACCAAAAGGCTCTTTGACTCTAGAAACAGAGAGAAGATAGTGTGGCTCTGTCCTTTGTCATTGTGAGACTTTTATTGGAGGATTGTGTTCAGTACTGGGCTCCTTGGTTTAAGAAGAAAAATAATAAAGAAACTAAACATCCTGAAGGGTGAGGGGAGGGTTGAACCCATGCCATGTGAAGAACAGTTGAAGGCAATGGGTATGCTTCTCCTGGAGAAGAAATAACTGAGAGACATATGATAGTTGCCTGAAAGTATCTGAGGGGTTGCTCTGTCATATGGAAGAAAAAGTAGACCTGATCCCAAAAGGCAGAACTAGGAGAAACGGTTGGAAATTATAATGAGATAAATTTGGTTGGAATGTTGTGGAAAAAACAAACACATCTTTCTAATGGCTAAAGTTGTCTTGGAATGTAAAGTGTTGCCTAAAGAGGTGCCACTTTATTTAGCCATTTTTAGTTGCGACTGGACCGCCACTTGCTGAGTATTATAGCAGAGATTAATTTTGTGTAATACATTGATAATGACTGAAAACATCCTTTCCAAGTCTCAAAATTTTTGATTCTGAGAGAATATTGTCATTGTCAGGTCTCTTTGAAAGATATGGGACTCGGATTAGGTTTGAGAGGGAGAGAAGGATTTAGAGGCATACAGAGGAGTCAGAAGAAAAAAACAGAGATAAGCAGAACAACATTTTAGAAAGAATTGGAGAAGAAAATCTATGTATTGTGTATTGAAGGGAAAAAGAGTAGAAAACTTGATTTGTCTGGATATTTGTGTAGAGGAGTCACAGGGAGCAGCAAACATATAAGGACGGAATAGATTGATGTCAACCAACACATACTGGTAAAACAATGCCACAGAATTGGAACAGATTGAAAAAGCCAATAACTTCCTTTGTGCTCTCAGAGAAACATCAAGCTATACATGAGCTTCTTGGAATTCCATTTCCTGTACTTGGATCCTTTGCCCCATTGACTATTGCCTAACTAATCAGATTAACCTTTTTGGGGTATGTCTTGGCATTTCTTCACATTTCCTCCATGCCTTTTCTCCCATTGAAAGATCTCTAGATTTTAGCTGTGTTAGGCACAACTCTTGCATTCCTTCAAAACTCTGTCCCTTTCCAGACAATCAGGCCAAGGATTCCCTTTAACTCTATTGTTGGAAGTGGGGGATGAGTAGAACCTGGGCACTTTTACATTTTTGGAAGTTCTTGTAGAAAGGGAAAGACAAATTAGATTTCTGGATTTAGATGCCAAGTCTTGTTAAATAGAGTAGGATTATCAGAGAAGGCAGATTAATTTGGACACAGGATGCTCAGGGTACTGTCTATTGCTGGGAACATTTGATTAGCAAAAATAGCCAATAACACCTAAGATAACTACAGTTTTGGAAATGGACTATTCATAAATTTAAACGTCCTGGGCATCCACCTCTGGATGCCCTCTAGTTAGTCAATGCGTCATTGAAAATGTATTGTCCAGATAGTGAGAAGAATTGGCCCTGTAATTTCACTTAGGAAATTCCTGGGTAAGGGAGTTCTATTTGTGCAGGCAATTTTGTTGTGGTTGTCATTTTGTTTTGCTTTTCTGGGACTCATTTTCTTAGAGATCCTACAACAAAGTATTATTTAGAGGACAAAATAAAAATAAATGTAGAAGACTTAAAAAATCAGAAAGCTAGGAATTGCACACAGTAGGGACAGGGTAAGGAGCAGAGAATAGACCATTGATTTCATTAGTATAAGGAAATCCTAGATATGGAAAGTTTCTTTACGAGGAAAGGGTGGCATCTTTTCTTCAATTTAAATTGTTTTTTAAATTTTATTTTTTATTTAACAAGCATTCCCACAACATAGAACAATAAAAAAGATGATTGTACATGAAACTGAAATCTACTACACATAACTTGCAATTCCTTTCAAATATACAACAAAATTATCTTGTAAAATTATCTTTTTCTTCCCTTCCCTCCCTCTGCAATGATCAACATTAGACAATATATGTGTTTGTGTAGCTATGTATGTGTGTGTATATATACGAATGTTTAAGCATATATATCACATACATACACAGTGCATGTATTTGTGTCTATATGTATGTGTATGTTTATAGATATACATATACATGCATACACACATACTCATATATACACATATATATGTATGTATGTATGTACACACACACAGACACACACACAGACACACACAGACACACAGACACACAGACACAGACACAGACACAGACACACACACACACATATATATATATATATATATATATATATATATATATATATATATATATATATATACTTCTATTTTTCAGTTCTTTCTCTGCATACAGATAGGGTCTTTCTTCATCTTTCCTTTCTAGTTAATTCAGGTATTTAAAATAGACTAACTTATTCACTCAAAATTATTATAAAAACAATAATACCATTACTATATATGTACATATATGTATGTATGCACATATGTATGTGTGTGTGTGTGTGTGTGTGTATGTATATATATACACACTGGATACACTTGGTTCTACTCATTTCACTCTTCATTATTCTCTGCTATATTTTCTATGTTTTTCTAAGGTCGTTGAATGTTGAATTGTTTAGAGGACTAAGAGGTGAGGGTATTTCCCCAGTGACACAACCTGTATATCTCAGAGACAAGACTTGAACTCAAGTCTTCCTTGTCCCAGTGTTGCCTCTGTACTTGATACCACAATATTTCCTCTGCTATTGTACAGATGGAACACAAAAATCTTATCTGGGAAGAGTACAATAGCATTATTGCCGCCCTGACTCTGGATACTATCCATCTTTTCCCTGAAACCTGAGAGCAGATAAGCTTTTTCAGTTGTCATGCTCTGTTGTTGACTCCTTTTGAGGTTGAAAGTCACAAAATCACAGAATCTCAGGCTTGGAAGGGGCCTCTGGGAGGATGGAGCTCAATTTATAATTAAATAATTATCCTTTCTATATCAGACATTACAAGAGGCCATCAAGCATCTGGTTCAAGACTGCCAATACGGGGGTAAATCACTATCTTCTCTATATAATTCAGTAAACATTTATAAAGTATCTTCTATGTGCCAGACATTGTGTTTAGCATGGGGGATGTTGTTGTTTTTCATCCCTTGTTTTCAAAGATGGCATCACAATATCAAGGTAAAATAGTGGATTGTGGGTTAATGACTGGACTTGTATACGAACTGGATTTAAGAGGGGCAGAATTGCTTACAAGCATTAGTGTCTCTCTCTTTTCCAGAGTCATGTGGGAGGGTGAAAGTCAAGATGACTGGTGATGGCCCAGGATGCAGGGGAAGATATGAACGTCTTTGATATTTGTTCAAGGTCTAAGCTATCCACAGTGTCTTCTTTAGCTGCCTTTATGGCCACTGGAGCAAATTGTTCTCACCCTCTCATTCTGCAGGGGAAATTCTTCACAAGCTTGGAGTGGACAATGCCCTAACTCTTCAGCAAGCCTTCACACCAGAGACGCAAGTCTTCAATGAACACTCCACA
>CM053581.1:23561436-23590875 GCA_028627135.1 Pseudochirops cupreus
ATATGTGATTGTGCATATATATGTGTACATAGACAGAGGGTGCAGGATAAATTGAACAGGATGGGATAATATTTTAAAAGGTGAAATTGAGAGGTGAGAGAAGAATTGTATGAGAGGAGACAGGGAGAGACAGAATGGGGTTCATCCTCTCACATAGAAGAGGCAAGGGATAATTGTTATAAAGGAGAGGAGAAATAGGAAAGTAAAAGGGAATGGGTCAACCTTACTCTCATTGAAGTTGGCTTAGGGAAGGAATGACATACACTCTAAATTGGGTAACTTGGCCTATAGGAGTGTTGGGGGGAAGGGGATGAGAGGGGAGAGGATGTAGGGGAGGGCAGGTTTTCAGGGAGGGTTTTAGAAGCTCACACCTTTCTAAAGGGACAGGGAAAAAGTAGAGAATAGAACAAATGGGGGGGGGAATAGGAAGGAGGGAAATATACAAGTACTGGGGTAGGGAGATTCATCTTACCCTATGGGAAAGTCAGAGGGGTGATGGGGGAGTATATAAGAGAGAGCTGATTGAGGGAGGGGAGATATAATGAGATCTCTGTTTTGGGGTGGTGGGTAGGGGAAAGATGGGGAGAAAATTTGTAAATCAAAATTTCATGGAAATATATGATGTAAGCTAAAAATAAACAAAAGTTAAAAAAAACAAAGTCTTCCACTGGGGTTCAAAAATTAACTTCATAAATATTGGATTGGAGATGTTTGGAAGAGTATTCAATAATTTGGAGACTCTCCAGAGGAGCCAACGAAAATGGTGCAGGGTATATAGTAATAGTTGAAGCAACTTGAGTTGTTTAGTCTGGATAAAAAGTGCTTAGCTCAGTGCTTCTCATAGAGGAGGCACTTAAAAAAATCCCACTTGTTGTAGATTATTTGAAAAAAAGGACAATATGTAGCAGGGATGTGAAAAATGGATCAAAGTATTTGAAGAGATGTTACAAGCAAAAAAAAAAAACAACTATTTATGATTCCAGAAGACTAAGAACAAAGTATTCTTTCATTTTAAAAAATATAATCATTTTATAGCTTTGTAGATGACCTGTGTGAGTCACCATAGTTAGATAATCGTGTCCTCTTCTCCCCGGGAGGGGGTCATCTCGATGATAAACCTCTCTGAATTTAGTCAGAAAACACACTTACAAGCTATTCTTACATCATACTTTTCATTTAAATAGTACTTTTTCCAATTACATGCAAAAGTAGTTTTCAACATTTATTTTTATAAGATTTCGGACTTCTGATTTTTCTTCTCCCTCCCTCTTTCTCTTTACCCTCCCCAACATGGCAATCTGATGTAGGTTACATATGTACAATCACGTTGAACAAATTTCCACGTTAGTCATCACATTGTCACTTGAAGCTTTCCAGCTTCAGAGGACTTAACCTGAATTTATGCTTTGTTAACTTTGCCTTCAGTGCTCTAGGTCCACGTCCCTAATGATAGCATTTAGTTGCATTCTATTTCTTCTTTTTTTCCCCCTCGTTTTATTCACATGCCTGAATTGGTCAATGTGACAGACATGCTTGATATAAACATGCTAGTTAGTGTAATGGCAAGAATAGACAATGACAAAAGAGAAAAAAAGAACACCAGTTATCTGTGGTCTCCGGAAGTTGTATGTTTTACTTAGTAGTAACAATATAACCACATTCTTCAAAAGACTATACAATTATCTCTTGTTAGGGAATGCCAGCAATAGATGGCAAGGTAATTAAAGGCCCAGATGTCTTGACCAAGCTCACTTTTCAAGGAGGTAAACTAGAACTTCATACACCCTTCCTTTTCTTTTCTTTTCTTTTCTTATTTTTTTGCAGCACCCTTCCTTTTCAATACACTCAGGCAATTGTTGTGTTTCTTTTGGCTGAATATGTAGCAATCTATTAAATTTTAGATTGGCTCCAATGTAGCACGCCAAGCAACCCCTACCACCATAATATTTATTTAGAGACACAATGCTTTTGGATTGGGCAGAAGTTAAATGAAATTATACTGTCATCAGATATCCAGTTGTTGTTGTTGTTGTTTTATTTTATTTAATTTTTTAATTTTTTAAATTTAAAAAAAAATTTAAATTTTTTTTCAGCTATTCATTCTTTAGAAAAGTAACGTGGCCCAGTTCATTTACTTGCCCTTTGGTTTTATTTTAAATTAATTCTTATACACACTAAACAGGATCTTGAGAGGCTTCTGGCTCTACAAGCTCACATTCCTATTTCCCTCCTTCCTTCCTTCCTTCCTTCCTTCCTTCCTTTCTTCCTTCCTTCCTTCCTTCATTCCTTCCCTCCTTCCTTCCTTCCCCTTCCTTCCTTCCTTCCTTCCTTCCTTCCTTCCTTCCTTCTTTCCTTCTTTCCTTCCTTCTTTCCTGTCTTCCTTCTCTAGTTGTTGTCATTTTCTCTCTCTTCTCTCTTTTTTTCTTCATTTAAACACTTATTATTTGCAGTTCTTCATGAGTGTAATGGCAAGCACAGAAGTAGTTCATACCTTGCTTCTGTTGTTATATTAACACCTTGTTTCAGTTCAAGTTTCTTTTGATCTTTGTATCAAATCTGTTAAGAAACAGAAAGTGTGAACCCCACAACTGGTGAACCCTAAAACTCATGAACTCCTGCAACAGGAAGGGGAGGAGCTAATGATCATATATAAGGAGAGGCCCAGGCTAGAGACAGCGGAATTGAAAAGAACCAAGAAGAGGACATTTGTGGTAGCAGAGTCAAGAAGGAGAAAACTTGTGGTATCCTGGTCCTCTGTTTGTCTGTTCTGTCTGTATTCATGTTTGTGATATGTTGTACAGAAGCCCTGGGACCTTACTGGAAGCCCTGAAAGACAATTTTATGGTCATGTATCTACAGAAGTCCTGGAGGAGGGTTTTGGAGGTCCTGGGACTTTACTGGTGATTTGTGCTGACCTATTGGACCTTGTTTGTGGGTCTGTGTTGATTTCTATGTTGGTGATTTGTGTTGAGTTCTCAGAACTTGTTGATGGCTCTGAGTTGATTTCATAGGCAGATAGTGAATTTATGATGTTGTTATTATTGTTTCTCTGGCAAGCTTTGTCTTCCCAGAGACAGGAACTGTGAAGGACTTGAGGTGGACTGGACACTGTGAACTTCAATATGGAACAGGAATTCATGAAGAACTGGACAAGGAACTAGGACCTGTATGCCTTTGAACTCAGGTGGTAGGTGGTTAAGTTCAGGTGGGAACTGGGATCGTAAAAGAGGCACCATGAAAGTTGAAAGCCTGCCTCAAGTCAAGATGAAAAGACCTCTCTGTGGATACTGAGTATTGACTATCGAAATTTTCTGAGTAGTGAGTGCTGAAATAGGATACTGAGGAGTGACTAATGAAGCTGTAATTTACTTGTGACCTAGGGATGGATGGCCTTTGTACTTTCCATTACCCCTTAAGAGGGTACTGAGTAGTGACTGTTGAAGTTGTCACTTAATTGTACTCCATGGGTGGAGAACTTTGACTTTTGTACTTTGTGACCCTTAAAGAAGCAACCCTCCTTAAGAAAGATTGAATGATTGAGTTACTAAATGATTTTACTTTGTTGAAAACTATGTGACCAGTTTGGTGAAAATGATGTGGTCATTTTAGTGATAAGTTGTTGAGTTGTGACATGGTGAATACTGTATTTTGGTTTTCAGATATGAGCATTTAAAAGAAAAGGTTAAATATGTCACAACTCCTAATTTCTTGAATCTTACAGTCAGTTGGACTAGACCAAGAGAAACAAACACAAGTAATACAACATATGAAGATTTCTTGTTTGTAGTGGTATCTCAGTTTCAATGTGTTTTTTTCACCTTACGTCTCTAATGGACTATCCTAAGTAATAAAATGGTTTTAGTGCTTTTGACCTTGCCTTATTCTTTTTGTACTTCTTTCCTTACTAATATCTGTTTGCTTCCCAAGGTTACTGCCTCCTACTTTCAATTTGACCATTAGCTTTCAGGTATGATTTTATCCTAAACTGACTCCTACCTTTTGTTTCCAATCTCCCTTGTTTTAGCTCTCTAGGTTCTGGCTTTTCCTTCTGTCTCCATGATCTCTTGCTATTTATTCAGTCTACATTTGTTGAGCACATAGATGGCATGGCTGTGTGCAAAGTCCCAAAGAATACACAAAGATGCGTAAGGCATAGGTCATGCTCTCAAGGAGCTGATAATCTCCTGGGGAGTTCATGAATAGACACAGGGACAAAATTACAAAGTTGGAAATGAAAGAATCATCTTCTTTCTTTTAGTGCTCCTCTCTCCAGAAACATAGTTATCTGTTACACCCCTTTAGCTATTCACTCAAATGCAGCTCTGCCTATGGTCAGAGAAGGAAGGCCCCATTTAAAAATTGTGGTGGTGTACAAAAAGCATGAAAACATGAGTGGATTTTTATAGAGCCTTCACATGCCTTTGAAAAGCCGTGCAGAAAAAGTAATATTTCCTCTTTTAGAATCCAAGATTCAGATGAATTTTATATCCATTTCCTGTCTTTAAAACAATGGTAACAACAACACACTTCTAAAATTATGGACTTAAAAAACATAAAAATACAAATATTTCATGTGCATAGAATAGAGAAAGAGGAATCTGAAACTCTGATTTTCCATTATATAGATTCCTCTTATACTATGCATTAAGTTTAGCACAATACTGCCAATATAGCCATGCCTATCTATTTAGTCTTATGAATTTCCTTCTTTTCCCTTCTATGGATTAAAAACAACAAACAAGCAAATCTTTCTTGTTTATCACTTTTCCTTTCTTTTTTTTTCTTATGTGCTTATAAATATTTTCCTATTCTACCCTCATATTCTCTGAATCCTTCCCCCCACTTCCACAAAAGGCCTGCATTGTAACAAATAATGACAATAAAAAGCATTCCTTTCCACCTTAGTCAAGTATAAGAGTGTGTAACTGATACTACTCTCATTGCCAAAGGACAGGAAGCATTACTCCACAAGACGTACTTTTCCATCCAGTGACACCAGCCTCCTAGCCATTTCCTAAACAAGAAACTCTATCTCTGAGTTCTGGGCATTTCTCTGTCTGTCTCTCATACCTGGAATGTTCTGTTTCTCTGTACCAACTACTCAGTTCTCTGGCTTTAAGTTCCAACTAAAGTTCCACCTTCTATACTTGCAGTGGTTCTCAACTTTCCTAATGCTGTGACCCTTTAATACTCGTATGTGGATGTGTCTGCACGTGGGTGGACCCTCCTGGAGATGGATAGAGGAGCTGTGTCTTGGCTCCTAAGACCATCGGAAATATGTGTTTTCCCATGATCTTAGACGACCCCTATGACCCCTGTGAAAGGGTTGTTGAAAACTGCTGTTCTACAGGAAGTGTCCCCTATCCATTCTTAATTCCAGTGTTCTCCTTCTGTTAATTATTCCCTATTTGTCATATGTACGCATATACATACACATACATATATATACACATATAACATATGTATATGTGTATATTTATGTATGTCATATATACGTATATACCCACACACACACTGATATATATGTATACATACACACACAATCCAAAATTCAGAAACATTTTGTGTCCTTTTCCTTTCTTTAAAACTAAAAAAAAACTATTTAAAGAGTTTTGAAAAAATAAAAACATTTTCACATACAAAGAATAGAAAAAAGGATTGGGGTGTGTGTGTGTGTGTGTGTGTGTGTGTGTGTGTGTGTGTGTGTGTGTGTGTGTGTTTGTGTGTGTTTCAGTGGATGGAGAGCTGGGCCTGGAGTCATGAAGACCTCTGAGTTCCAATTCAGCCTCAGACACTTACTAGCTGTGTGACCCTGGCTAAGTCATTGAAACCTGTTTGCTTCAGTTTCCTTATCTGTAAAAATGAGCTGGATAAGGAAATGACAAACCACTTGAGTATCTTTCCCAAGAAAACCCTGAAAAGTGTCATGAAGAGTCTGACATGACTGAAAAATGAAAAAAAACATGTGTTTAATGCACACATACATATATACACATAGTATATATTACCATTAGATGTCCCCCATTAGTCTTCAGGGGCAGAACTATCTTTTCACTCTTTGTATCTCTGGTGCTTTGTGAAGTCCCTAGCACATAGTACCTACTTAAGAAATGTTGAATGAATTTGTACAGATAAAGCCTCCAACCCAAGAAAGCCTGGGCTCAAGTACTGCCACTGACATGTCCTGATTGTGTGACCCCCGGAATATCTCTTAAATTTCATATGTTCTAGACAGCTGTCTGAATCTGTAAGTCAGGACTGCACAACCTGAGTTTTTGAGGGCTTGTAACCCTCAGGTCACTTGTAGCATACCAAAGGATTTCAGGTGGCCTTCATGAAAACTTAGAGGAAAATACCCTTTGTATGTAGACAAAATCTTTTTGTGTGTTCCACGTGGCCTGTAGGTTGTAAGCAGTCTGCCAGCTGCAGGTTGTGCAGGCCAGCAACAAGTTATGAAGAAAGTATAGACCTGAGTTTAGTGACTCGGGAATTCCTGAAACTAATGAATCCCAGCTCTGGTCCTAGTTTCCTAACATGGCCCCCTAATGAGCAAATGACTATGTTATTAATGATGATTTCCATGTATCTTATGTTTTATTATTTACAAAGAACTTTATGAATATTATTAAATTTGATGATGACAAAAATCCTGGGAGTTAGAAGCTATTATAGAAAAAGAAACTAAGGTAGACAGAGGGTGAGTGCCTTGCCCAGAGGCCACACAACTAGTAAGTGTCTGAGGTTAAATTTGAACTCAGGCCTTCATGAATTCAGCTTCAGTAATCTATCTTTCATTCTACCTGCCTTTATCACAATGAAAGTACCTCAATTATGTATTGGTCTTCTCTATGCTTTTTCTTATTTGATCCTTTCAACAACCCTGAGATATAGCTAAGGCAAGTTCAATTATCAGTGTAAAGCCTTTATATCTTTGTTATGTGAGAGCACATATCAGGCAATCAATCATAGGCTTTAAAGTGTTTGTAAAAAATCCTTTGAACTGGAGTAATATATGATTCTTGCACATAAATCACTTTTAGATATATAAGGAATGTTCTTGATATTCTAAGAGTTTCTTATAAAGTATGAAACAGTTTGAGAAAGAATTCACTACAGATAGTTAAGCAAATGTAGATTTCAGGTAAAACATTTTAGGAGGAGCTACCTGGAGGAGGAGAGGCTTTGGCTTCTGTCTTGACCAGGTGTCAGATCTTCAAGGTGGAGTCAAATACTTTTGATTAGAGGAGAAAGGTTCCCTAGGAGCCTCTCCAGATCAACTGATGATAACGTCTACAGTCTGAACCAAGGGAGAACTGGATGTAAATTTATAGCTCTACATAAAGGAGATAAGAGTTGCTGAGGGAGAAACTACAGAAGCCTCAAAAGGAAGCTCTAGGTTATTCCAAAAAAGAAAGAAAAAGACTTCTAAAACTAGGAGTTCTAATTTATTCTTTATTCTTGCTTAAGTTTAGTCCAATTTTTCCTGGAATCTGTGATTTTACAAGAGTGCGTCACAGACTTTTGGGGGGGAAGTTTGGGGAATAGGGATGCTTTGTACCAACCACTTTTTATAGAACCACTTCCAGAAACTAATAAAGGCAGTTTCATTAAGTTCATTCTTAACTGATAATCTTGGTGGGAAAATACACCGGTGGGGCTTAAGCCATACCACTAGAAAGACACTGTAAGTCTCTCAGGAGGTAATTGAAGTCCTAAAAGGGAAATGGATGAGAATACGAACTGGGATAAGTACACTCAGAGTGCTAAGAGATAAATCACTATTTTGTAGGGGAGAAAGCTAAAGCTCAGAAAATGTAAATGACTTGGCCAAGGTCATATAGGTAGTAACTATCAGAGCTACAACTAAATTCTTGTCTCTCAATCTGGGGCAGTTTATACTATAACATTCTGCCTCTTTCCCACGGAATGACTTTAGGAGGTGTCCATTCAGGAAGATTTGGAGCCATAAAGACAGACACACAGACACCTAGAAACAGGATGCCTAAGTTTGTCTATTATGTGATGATGTATCAGGCAAGCCTTGATTCGTAAAAATTCCAAAGAGAGAAATAAGGATTATTAGTCCTTATTTGGATGGAAAGGTTAAAGAAATTAATTTTATGCAGTTCAGTGAAGAAAAGGCTAAGAAGATATATAATCACCTGCAAAGAATTGAAGATTAGGAGGAACAAGGAAAGAAAAGAGTCATTCAGTGTAGTACAAGGCAAACTCAGGAAAAATAAAGGCACCCAAATTGGAATGAGTATCAGCATCGTTTGGCTAATGTACCTCTTACGTAAGGGGAAGGATTGGATGATGGTCATTATCCCAGGGGGAAAAGGAGAAAAAAAAACTATCCTAAAAAGCTACTGTGAAAGTTAGACAATGGTCGATTTAGATCATCATTCTCTAACTACTGAGTACACGCCTATGGGTAGGGCATGCAATTTTTAATTCATTGACCAGTGTGATTTTTAGTCTTTTGACCATTTACCTTAAAAATATTTTTTTTCCTTAATGTAATAGAAAGTGAAAATGTGGGTAAGGATAGATAATGAGAGGAAACTTCAAAAATAACATCATACCCAGACAGAGAGGTATGAAGAACTGTCCGGTGCTAAAAAATGATCCCAAGAGAATATTCATATTAAATTAAACTAGTCACGTAAGAATTCACTATTCCCTTACGGGGAAAAAATAGCTGCCTGGTATAGTGAATAGGGGCTTTTACTTGGAGTTACAAGAAACCTGTGTTCAAATCCTACCTCAGATACTTACAAGCTGTGTGGCTCTAGGAAGGTCATTTAAAATTTCTCAATCTTAGTTTCTTCATCTCTCAAAGGAGGACAGGAGACCCTAGTGACCAGTACCTCAGAGTATAACTACATTGAGTAGTGAGATAAATGAATATTTAGCAAAGGAAATTGAAAGGAAGCAGATTGGCAGAATGAGAAACAGGGAGTAGAATCATGAAAATCAAGAGAAAAGATACCTAGGAGGAATGCATGGCTGACAATATATCATGGTGGGATGTGTCAGTCAAGTAATTTGAATGTATTAAGCTCTAACCACATACACTGAGGATACAACAAAATGCAATACATGGCAGTATTCTCAAGGAGTCCACAGTCTAATGGGCAAGATCACATAAAAATAACTATGTACATACAGAATACATCTAGTGTAAATGGGTATAATCTTAGAGAGGAGGCACCAGTAGGAAGTGGTTGAGGTGGCACTAAGAAAGATATTTTCTTGAAGGTGGGACTTGTATTGAGCTTTGAAGGAAGCCAGAGAAAGTGGGAGGCAGAGGTGAGGAGAACATTCCAGGCACAGGAAATAGCCTATGAAAAGGCATAGAAAGGAACTTGTTGTATGTGAGATCCTAATGAAGTCACTGTCACTGGATCCAATATCACTGGATCCTCATTGGTTACAAATAAGCTTTTTAGAGGGAAGTTGATCAGTGTGCACACAGCTATACAAAATGCCTCATGATGATTCATGTGCAATTTGTCAACACTGATGACCATAGAATTTATGCTATTGATGTCATCGTATTTGTAAGGGAATAGATTTAATCATAATTCCTGGGACTGATGTAGACTGTCCCAGATTGAAGGACCCTTGGAACACACATATTTTTGCTCCAGGGGCCTTTTGGAGAGAGAACTGAAGCTCCTACAGTCACTCATAGAATTAGCCCCATTGCCTGGATGTCAAGAGATATTAACACAAAATGTCTAGAGATCCAGAGCAAGGCCCATGACATGTTGAGTAAATATGAAAGAAAGATGCATCTTCAGAAGAATATTTATGTGAAGTCATTTTACAGAGCTTGTAAGATGAGAACATATGGGTATATATCATTGGAGTGGAGTAATCAAATGAATAGGGATTGTTTCTGTTTATAGTGGGCACTGAAGGTTAGTTCTCTTTGGACAAAGAGAGTGCCATCACTGCCAGGGTTCATGGGCCTGCAGGAGACATAGGAACTGGGTAAATCTTAAAGGGATAGCATTTTTTCCCCTTATACCATTGGAGAAACATTATGAGAAGCAGAGTATGGACCTGAATAATAGTAATAATAATAATAATAATAATAATAAGCAATTAGCATTTATATGATGCCTACTATGTGGCAGGAACTGTGATAAGTACTTTACAAATATTATTTCATTTATCCTCAAATTGAAAGTTAGAAAAATTTCATCTGGTGATTGCAGAGGAAAGGTAATTCCAGAAGCAAAGTGTCTGAGACAAAGTTGCTAAGATGACTGTTGAGCAGGTGCCACCACTGGTATAGCCACTATCACTTCTGTCTAGATCTAGGGTCATGATTTAGAGAACTTTCCCCCCAAATTGAAAAGATATAGAGAATAGTCATTTTTTAAGAGTACTGGAAATTTAATCTGAGGTGAGGACTTGGTAACTATATGAAAGAGAATACTATTGCTTTCTATTGCTTGCTACTTTGGGGTTGGGGTAAGGGAAAGATGGGCAGAAAAAACTGTAACTCAAAATCCTGTGGAAATGAATGCTGAAAACTAAAAATAAATGAATAAATAAATAAAAATTTAAGGAGAAAGAAAGAAAGCAGACATCACTTAGGTACTCTATATTGATTGAGGAGATTGTGACTTACTGAATACGATGTTTATTTTAAGACTATGTGGCCACCTTAGTAATAAGTTGTTATGTTCTATTGTTGTGAATGTTGTGCTTTAGTTTCTTAAATACTTTGCTTTAGTTTATGGCTAAATGAGTAGAGAGTTCACTATACTATGTGACTAGATCCTTAAAATTATTCAGAGCAGCAGTCCTCAGGAGAGGAGACTTTACACTCCCTTACTTTCTTTTAGGGCTATACTCCATTGCCCGTATATATTTCTCAGTTGCATGTAAAAACAATCTTAACACTCATTTTTAAAACTTTGAGTTTCAAATTCTCTTCCTTCTTCCCTCCCCACCCATCCTCTTTGAGAAGGCAAGCATTTCATTATAGGTTACGCATGTGTAGTTATGCAAAAGACTTCCATAATGATTATGTTGTGAAAGACTAACTATATTTCCCTCTATCCTATCACACTCTACATTTATTCTATTTTCTCCTTTGACCCTGTCCATTTTAAAAGTATTTCTTTCTGTCTGTCCCTCCCCCAATATGACCTTCCTTCTGTCACCCCCATCCCCTTCCCCTCAACTTTACTGTAAGTTAGAAGGATATCCTGTAGGATACTTATCCTTTAAGATAACCCAACTGATGGTGTATATTAATCCCTCCCTAAATCACATCTAATGAGATAAGATTCACTCATTCTCTCTCACCTCCTCCATTTTCCCCTCTATTGTAAAAGCTTTTTCTTGACTCTTTTATATGAGATGTTTTACCCCATTCTATATTCCCTCCAACTACCCCAATACTGAGAAAGTCTCATGAGTTACAAATATCATCTTTCCATGTAAGAAAGTAAACAGTTAAACTTTAATAAGTCCCTTATGAATTCTCTTTCTTGTTTTCTTTTTACATGCTTCTCTTGATTCTTGTATTTGAAAGTCAGATTTTCCATTCAGCTCTGGTCTTTTCAGCAAGAATGCTTGAAAGTTCTCTATTTCATTGAATGTCCATTTCCCCTGCCCGCCTCCTCCAAAGTATTATACTCAGTATTTCTGGGTAGGAGATTCTTGATTTTAATCCTGGTTCTTCCAACCTCCAGAATATCATATTCCAAGCCCTTTGATCCCTTTTGTTTTTATTTTTTTATTTGTAATTTATTTATTTTTAGTTTTCAATGTTCCATTTCCACAAGATTTTGAGTTACAATTTTTTCTCTCCCCGTCTTTCCCCTGTCCTTCACCCTAAAACAGCAAGCCTACTGAATACCCCTCCACCCAATCTCTTCTCTCTTATATCCTCCCGCTTCACCTCCCTAACTTCCCAGTAGGGCAAGATGGTTTTCTACACCCCAGTACCTGTATATCTTACATCCCAACTCAATGTAAATAAAGAAAGAAGTAAATAAACATTTGTTTTTCAAACTTCGAGTTCCATTTTTTCCCCTTCTTCCCTCCTTACCTACCTCCAATGGGAAAATAAACAATTCAATATAGATTTTACATGTGTAGGTACCCAAATCATTTCCACAGTAGTTATATTGTAAAAGACTAACTATATATCCCTCCATCCTATCCCACACCCCACTTATTCTATTTTCTCCTTTGACCCTATCCCTTTTCAAAAAATATTTGCTTCTAAATACCATCTCCCTCAATCTGTCCTGCCTTCTATCCTCCCCCCTTTCATTCACAACTCCCCTATTTACCTGTAGAGTAAGACACCTAAATGAGTGTGTGTGTGTTATTCCGTCTTTTGGCCAAATTTGATAAGAACCAGGTTGTCTCATTCCCTTTCATCTTCCTGCTCTTGCCCTCCATTGTAACAGTTTTATCTTGTCTCTTTTATATGAGGTAATTTATCCAAATCCATGACTCCCTTTCTTCTTCTCCCAATAAATTCCTATCTGACCTCTTAATTATATTTTTAGATACCATCCCTTCATATTCAACTCATCCTGTGCCCTCTATCTATGTATACATGATAATACAAATGCCCATACTCATGTATGTATTTATATACAAATACACCCTCCCATATATACATATATGTATATGTATGCACACACACACATATTCCCTTCAGCTGTCATCATACTGAGAAAAGTCTTATGAGTTACAATGATAGTTTTTCCATGTGTGAATATAAATAGTTCAACTTTAATAAGTTCCTTATGATTTCTTTTTCCTGTTTACCTTCTCATGCTTCTCTTACTTCTTATGTTTGAGAGTCAAATTATCTGTTCAGCTCAGGTTTTTTCATCAAGAATGCTTTGAAAGGCCTCTATTTCGTTGGATGAACATATTTTTCCCTGTAGCATTATACTCAGTTTTGCTGGGTAGGTGATTCTTGGTTTTAGGTCTGCCTCCTCTGACCTCTGGAAAATCATCTCACAAGCCCTTAAATCCCTTAATGTAGGAGCTGCAAGGACTTGTGTTATCTTGATTGTGTTTCCACAATACTCAAATTGTTTCTTCCTGACTGTTTGCAGTATTTTCTCCTTGACCTGGGAACTCTTGGAATTTGGTTATAATATTCCTAGGAGTTTTCTTTTGGTGAATTTTTTTCAATTTGTGTTTTTTCCTCTGGTTCTAGAATATCAAGTCAATTTTGCTTGACAGTTTTGTGAAGGATGATTTCTAGCCTCTTTTTGGATCATATTTTTCAGGCATACCAATAATTTTTAAATTATTTCTCCTGCATCTGTTTTCCAGGTCAGTGGTTTATCCGATGAGATATTTCATGTTGCCTTCTATTTTTCCATTTGTTTGGATCTATTTAACAGCATCTGGATTTTCCATAAAGTCATTAGCTTCCATTTCCTCCAACCTAATTTTGAAAGAATTGTTCTTTTCACTGAGTTTTTGAAATTCCTCTTCCATCTGGTAAATTTGGCTATTAAAGCGATTCTCCTCATTGATTTTTGGGCCTCTTTTGCCATTTGAGTTAGACTATTTTTTAAGTTGTTATTTTCTTCAGTGTTTTTTTGGGCCTCCTTTAGCAGGCTGTTGGCCTACTTTTCATGATTTTCTTGTGTCATTCTCATTTCTCTTCCCAATTTTTCCTCCACTTCTATTAATTGATTTTCAAAATCCTTCTTGAGCTCCTCCATGGCCTGTAACCAGCTCATATATCTATATCTATATCTATATCTATATCTTTATCTATATCTATATCTATATCTATATCTATATCTATATCTATATCTATATCTATACATATATTTTTTGCTTTAAAGGTTTTGATGCAGAAGTTTTGACTTTGTTGAGTTCTTCTGGTTCCATGCTTTGATCCTTTTTGTTCCCCAAAAGGGATTTTATGGGCCAATAATGCTTCCTCTGCTTGCTCATCTTGCCAGCCAATTACTTGACTTTTGAGCTCTTTGCCATGGTAGAACTCTGCTTCCAGAGTGGAGAACTTTGTCCCAAATTGCTGGGTTTTTTGCAAATGTTGTCAGAGGTTTGAGGAGGGCACCCTCTCTACAGATACCACACTGGCATTGTGGTGTTTTTCACTCCATGACTACTACCCAAGACAACAACCTAGATCTAAGCAGGTTGAGGCAAAAGTGATTACCCTCTGAATGGTCACTTGCTCCACCTACAATCTGCAGGCCAGGAGCTCTAAGGACAGCCATCTACAGCTGCTGTGCCTCTGCCACCTCTCACCTGGGGATGGGGGGGCAGGGGCTGGACCATGCTTTGTAGTGTCCCTGTTCCAGAAGAGTTCCCCACTGACCTTTTATTTTCTCTTTGGCATTTATGGATTGAAAAGTCTGGAAACTGCCACAGCTGCTGGTGAGTCACTTTCCTGAAGTTTGCTGTGGCTGGATTGCTGGTCAGAGCCACCTTGGGTACAGAACCACACGGCTTGCAGGGACCTGCCGGTGCTCCCAGTGTTCTACAAATAGACCCTTCCTGTCTACCTGCTAGGCTGCTTTCATCAGGAAGTTTGTTTCTCTCTGTCACTTTGTGGGTTTTGTAGCCCTAAAATTTGTTCGGGGTCATATTTTATAGGCATTAGAGGTGGTTGAAGGGGGAGCTCATGGAATTTTCCATCATCTCGACTCTGCCCACAAGAGGCTTGTTTCTTTTTTTTTTTTTTAACATTTAATTTTAGAACTTTAAATTCTAGATTCTTTCTGTTTCTCCCTCATCACCCACCCCTACTGGAAAGACAAGCAATTCAATACAGGCTGGCCATACATGTGTAGTTACACAGAACATCTCCACAATGGACATATTGTGAAAGACTGACTGTATTTCCCTCCTTCCTCTCCTGCTATCCTCTTGTTCTATTCTCTACTTTGTCCCTGTCCCTTTACAGAAGTTTGTGCTTCTAACAACCTTCCCCCACCAACCTGCCCTGACCTCTGTCAGCCCTCCTCTCATTCCCTTTTCCCCTACTCTCATGTGTGGCAAGATACCCAGTTTAGAGTTTATGTCATTTGTACCCTAAGCCAAATTCAGTGAGACTAAGGTTGACTCTTTCCCTTTTGCCTTCTTGTTCTTCAGCTCCATTGTAACAATTATTCCTTGCTTCTTCTGTATGAGATGATTAACCCCATTCTTTCTCTCCCTGTCTCTTCTCATTCTATTCTTCTCCCACCTCTCAATTTCACCTTTTAAAATGTCATCCTTTCCTATTCAATTGATGCTGTGACCTCTGTCTATGTATAGCTGCACACATATATACACGCACTCACGTATGTATTCATATGCATACATACCTTTTATATAGACATATGTATATGTATAAATACATATATGTACATATATATGTAAACACCCATGCATACACACATACATATGTGTATAAATGTGTGTGTGTGTGTGTGTGTGTATTGCAGGCCTTTTGGTCCCTTAATGTAGAAGCTGCTAGTCCCTGTGTTATCCTGACTGTACTTCCACAGTATTCAAATTGTTTCTTATTGGCAACTTGTTATATTGGCTCCTTGGTCTTGGAACTCTGGAACCTGGCTATAACATTTCTAGGAGTTTCCTTTTTGGGATCTTTTTCAAGAGGTGATTGGTGAATTCTATCAGGTTCTATTTTGTCCTCTGGTTCTAAAATATCAGGGCAGTTTTCCTTGAGAATTTCTTGAAGGATTATTTCTAGGTTCTTTTTTGATCATGGCTTTCAGGTGGTCCAATAATTTTTAAATTGTCTCTCCTGGATCTATTTTCCAGATTGGTGGTTTTTTCAGTGAGATATTTCACATTGCCTTCTATTTTTTTCATTTGTTTGGATCTGTTTAACAGTATGTTGATTTCTCATAAAGTCATTTGTTTCCATTTGCTCCACTCTAATTCTAAAGGAATTATTCTCTTCAGTGAGCTTTTGAGATTGCTTTTCCATCTGGAAAATTCATTAATTTAGGCATTCTTCTCATCTATGGGTTTTTGGGCCTCTTTTGTCATTTGAGTTAATCTATTTTTTCAGGTGTTATTTTCCTCAGGTTGTTGACTCTCTTTTCATGATTTTCTTGCATCATTCTCATTTCTCTTCCCAATTTTTCCTCCACTTCTCTTATTTGTTTTTCAAAATCCTTCTTAAACTCCACTATGGATTGTAACCAGTTTACATTTTTCTTGGAAGATTTTGGTGTGGGAGTTCTTACTGTGTTGCCTTTTTCCAGTTCCATGTTTTGATCCTTTTCATCCCGAAAAAAGGAATCTAAAGTTGGATTGCTGTTCTTGCTTTGTTTCCTTTGCTTGCTCCTGTTGCCAGTCAGTTACTTGACTTTTGGGCTCTGTAGAACACTGGTTTCTGAGGAGAGAGATTTGTCACAAATTACTGGGGTTTTTGTAGCTGCCAGAGCTATTAGGAGGCCACAGTCTCTGCAGACCCCACCATCTTTGGCTCATGGGCCACACACCTCAGGACTACTACCCAAGTCTGTGATACCAATACAGGTAGGTCAAGGAAAGATCACTTAGCCTCTGAATGATCACTTGTCCCCCCTGGAATTCACAGGCCAGGGGCTCTGAAGCAGCAATATGGAGGCAGCTACAGAGCCACCTCTTCACACCCCTTATAGCTCTGGAGGCAGATGGCTGGACATCTCCCCCAAATTTAGCCAAGTTCTACTGACCTTTCCCTTTGTCTTTGGCTCTTATGTGTTGATGATTCTGGAAACTGCCATAGCTGCTGGTGATCTGCTCTCCTCAAAGCTTTAGCCCCAGCTTGTGCTGGCCACACTGGGGCTACAGTTGGGGGTTCATGTGGGGCTGGGAGCCAAGACTCAGCATTCTGTGGTGAACCCTTCCCATCCTCCTGCCTGGCTGCCTTCAGTGGGAGCTTTGTTTCTCTGTGATGTTGTGGCTTCTGGAGCTCTAAAATTGTTTAGAGTCATATTTTATAGGTATTTGGGGTGGTTATGGGGGAAGCTAACAGAGTTCTTTTGCTTTTCTGGAGGCTTGCTTCTTAAGGATGATTGAGTAAATGACTTACTTAGTGATATCTTTGCTTTAAAACTATGTGGCCACTTTAGTGACATGTTGTTATGGAATATCAATGTGAATGCTGTACTTTGGTTTCTGTGAATGTTTTGCTTTAGTTTACTGCTGAATAGAGAGATCACTATAATCTTTGATCAGAACCTTAAAGTTATTCACAGCAGCAGTTTTCTGGAGAGCTGCTCCTGCTTGGCTTTACACTATTTCACATTATCTTCTATTTTTCCATTCTTTTGTTCATTTGGTTCTTACTATTACTGTTTTTCATGAAGTCTTTAGTTTCCATATGCTCCATTCTAAATTTTAAAGCATTATTTTCTTCAATGAGATTTTGGAATTCCTTTTCCATTTGGCCAGTTCTGCTTTTGAAGGCATTCTTTTCCTCATTGGCTTTTGAAACTCTTTGGCCATTTGAGTTAGTCTATTTTAAGGTGTTAATTCCTTCAGTATTTTTTTGGATCTCCAGCAGGATATTCACTTTTTTTTCCCATCATTTTCTTGCATCATTCTCCTTTTTCTTGCAAATTTTTCCTTTATGTCTCTTACTTGATTTTCAAAATCCATGTTGAGCTCTTTTCCATGGTCTGTAGCTGATTCATATTTTTCTTAGAGGCTTTTGTTGTAGGAGCTTTGACTTTATTTTCTTCTTCTGGTTGTATTTTTGGTCTTCTTTATCATCAGTGTAAGATTCTATAGTATGAGATATTTTCTGCTGTTTGCTAATTTCCCCAGGCAAATGCTTGACTTCATAACTCTTTGTTAAGGTAGGAGTCTGCTTTCACTGGGGGTGGGGCTTGGGGTGCGAGTTGGTGTCCTGTCCTATAAGGTTTTGTACAGCTGGTTTCATAGACACTTCTAGAGTCTTAAATTTTCAACTCTTCCATGGTAGTAAGATCAAAGTAGAGGTGTTTACTCCTTTCCTGTCCTCTTTTTTGGTCTGTGAGTGGCCCCAAGAATGCTTTTCTACCTTGGAACTGTAAGGAGGATTTCCCTCTACCACTGCCACAAACTCCACCACACCAGTGCTCCTCTTTCCCCCAGGACCATCACTCAGGATTGCAACCCAACTCTAAGCAGGGCAAAGGAGAGAATCTTCCCTAGCTGCAGTAACAACATACTTGCAATCCCCTTGTTACCAGTCACTTGATCCCCACCTCCTCTGTGCCTCAGGAGCTCTGGAAGCAACTGCTGTTACTTCTACTGCTGCTGCTTCCACTGTGGCTGCTGCCACACAAAACTCTCTAACACAGGTCCAACACAGTTTTCCCACTGACCTTGTATGTTATCTTTGATGTTTTGGGCAGAAAGGTTTAGAAATTGCTACAACTTCCAGTGATTCAGTCCTCTGAGGACTGCTTTGTGTCCCATCTATGCCACTACAGCCCAGACTGGACTCTGCTCCACTCCCAGTCCAGTGTGATAGACCCTTCCTGTTGACCTTCCAGGCTATCTTGGGCTGGAGATTTGTTTCACTCCACCATTTTATGGGTTCTGCAGCTATAGAATTTTTTTTTTATGTTTATTTTGAGGACTTTGAGGAAAAGATCAAGCATAACACTTCTTTTACTCTGCCTTCTTGGCTCAACCCCCAACAAAACAGTTTTCTAAAGTAAAGAAGAGGAATATGAGAGAAAATATTGGATATTGACAAATCATATAAAAATATTGAAACTCTTTGTAGCGTTACACACAAATGGACACTAACTCTGCAAAGTATTGGGGAGAGTGTTTTCTCATACTTCATCTTTGGGGCCAAGCTTATTGTTTTTAAAGTTCATATATGCTGTTGTTTTTTATTGTTGTTCTTCACATTGTTGTAGTGATATTCTTTTCCTGACTCTGTTTACTTCAAATTATATCAGCTCATATTACTCTTTGTTTCTATAGTATTATTTCATGTGGTCCCTTTTTGTGATGACCACCAGTGCCCATACAATCCTGCCTTATGCTAGAAGGCCTTATGCTAGGGAAAAAAAAAAAACCTTCTGAGCCTTATCTGCCAACACAAGGAGTATTGGGTAAAAGCAGAGTAGGAAACAGGCAGTCACTTCTTCAGGAGAGGGTCATATCTCTCTTTTGTGGACTCTTTTTTTGGATGTTGTGATGATGTCTTCAGTTGAAACTCCATTTGCAGCCTACTTACTCATCTTTGAATGGAACTTCAAGCCTTCATCTCTAAGTACCTATGATCTCAAAATCCACTAATTATACCTTTTTTCTTAGCTTGTATTTAAGGAACCCAACGGTCCATAAATTATACTCTAATGTCACTGATGTACTCTTTATTACATGCCCCTTCTAAACTTTCCAGTCTTCTTGCACTTTTCTCTGTTCACAAGTACTATGCAATACATTGAAATCCGTTTCTGTGATGATCTTTGAACAAGATATTCCATTTCCCTACCCCAAGTTTTAACAGGCTCTTCCCTATACCTGTATTTTTGTCTTTCCTTACCTCTGCCTTCTGATTTCCTCCCAGTTTTAGCTAATCTCTCACTTCCTACGAGACGTCTTTCCTTATCCACCTCAATGCTAATAATTTCCCTCTGCTAATTATCTCTAATTTGTCATGTATATCTCTTTGGTAGATAATTGCTCAAATGTTGTTTCCTCAAATAAACTGTGAGATCCTTAAAACTGTTACTTTTTCTTTGTATGCCTGGTGTTTAACAGAGTACCTGGAATACAGTAGGTGCTTAATAAATGCTTGTTGACTGGGTGACTGCTGTATACCCAGCTTGACTATCTGACAGCTTTCTTAGCCATCTATCAAGATTACCAACCTTTCCAGAGCCAGTTACTTTAAGCCAATCCTGAAAGTCAATTCTAACCTTTGATTTACATCAAAACGAAGAGAATCATTTCTATGTGAAGTGATCTCCCTACTACAATCTCTAACTTAATTATTCTAATTGTTCTGCCTCCTTCCTTGGATCGTTTACCTCACAATCCAACCACACACACACACACACACACACACACACACACACAAACTTCAATCAAGCTAATAGTACTGATCAGTCTTGTTTAATCTTGAGAAGCTCTCTTGCTCTTGACCTCTATGACTTCTACAACCTTTAGGTCACCTCAAGTCTTAGTTGAAATATTACCTTCAACCAAATCTTTACTAATGGCCCTAACTGTTGGTTCTAAGCCAGCCCTGAGAAATTTACTATGAATTTATTTGGTATATATTGTGCATTTAGTTATCCAAAAGCATGAGCATTGGAATAAATTATTGTCATCCACCCATTTCTCCATAGGAAGTCTTCACATTTTTTGGATAGATATTCTCTTAACTCTCTGACAGAGTTGAGGCCTGTTAGTTACTCTCAATGTGGTTTATCCTATTTGCCTAGACAGTTTACAAGGCTTGGCTACTGCACATTCTACAACTTCTTGGAGATGCAGGTGAGAGTTGATGGTAAATGGACACCTCAGGTGATTGAGCAGCTCTGCAAGGGCTTGAAAATCCCTAACACCAGAGGTGCTAGTCCTCCCTGAAAACCTCATAATTCTGCATCACTTAAATCCAATTCACACACAAGTCATCACCCCATGATGTTATATGATATTCTAGAGGTCAAAGGAGGTAGAATTAAAACCAAGAATCACCCACCCAGCAAAACTGAGTATAATGTTTCAGGGGAAAATATGGTCATTTAACAAAGTAGAGGACTTTCCAGCATTCTTGATGAAAAAAATCAGAGTTCAATAGAAAATTTGACACTCAAATATAAGAAGCAAGAAAAGCAAGAGAAGGTAAATAGGGAAAAGAAATCATAAGGAACTTATCAAAGTTGAAATATTTACATGCCCACATGAAAAAATGATAATTGTAACTTATGAAACTTTTCTCAGTATGAGGATAGTTGAAGGGAATATAAATGTGTTTGTGTGTGTGTGTGTGTGTGTGTGTGTGTGCATATATATATGTGTATGTATATGTGTATACACATATATATGTCTATATAGCTGGGTCTATGTGAGTGTGTGTATATATGTGTACAGGTATACAGAGAGAGAGCGCACAAGATCAATTGAATAGGAAAGGTTTACATTTAGAAGGTGAAATTAAGAGATGAGATAGGTATATAATGAGAAGAGATGGGGAGAGGCAGAATGGGGTAAATTATCTCATAAAGAAAAGACAAGGGATAACTGCTACACTAGAGGGGAAGAACAGGAAGGCAAAAGGGAATGGGTCAACCTTACTCTCCTTGAATTTGGCTTAGGGAGGGAATGACATACACTCTAATGTTGGTATCTTGCCCTAGAGGAGAGTAGGGGGGAAGGGGATGAAACAGGAGGTGATGGAGGGGAGGGCAGGTTGGGGGGAGGGTTGTTAGAAGCACACACTTCTGTAAAGGGACAGGGTCAAAGTAGAGAATAGAACAAGTGGGGGGCAGGGTAAGATGGAGGGAAATACAATCAGTCTTTCACGATATATCCACAATGGAAATGTTTTGCATATCTACACACGTATAACCTATATTGAATTCCTTATCTTCCCAGTAAGGGTGGGTGTTGAGGGAGGAAGGGAAAAAATCTGGAATTCAAAGTTTTAAAATTTAATGTTTAATAAATTATTATTGTTGTTGTTATTATTATTATTATTATTATTATTATTATTATTCACATGCAACTGAGAAATAAAATATACAGTCTATGGTGTATGAAGATCTATCTTGCCCTACCAAAAAGTGGGAGGAGGAATGGATGAAGATATAGGAGAGAGCCAATTGGGGAAGGGGGTATTCAGTGGGATGGCTGTTTTGGGATGGTGGGTAGGAGAAAGATGGGGAGAAAACTTGTAACTCAAAATCTTGTGGAAATGAATGATGTATACTAAAAATAAATAAAATCTAATAAAAACAATAAAATGAAGGACCAACCACAACAATCCAAAAGTTCGTGTTCTTTCCCTTTTCCCCCTCCCCCACCATCAGGAAGATATAAACTTCTTGAGATTTCCATCTATTTTGGTTTCCGTCTTTGTATCCCTAGTATGTAGCTAACTTAATGTGAAACTGAAGGGAATACTGGGGTTACACAGTCTTTTGAAGCATATCCAAATGCCCCTCTCCACAAGAACAAACCAATAGATTGAAGCAGAGAAACCAATAATGTTCCTGGTCATGATAAGCTAATATCATTAGCTTTGTGACCTTCCATGAGAGGTATAAGGGTATGGATATTTCTCCAAGATGGCACATGTCCAAGTGTTTTTGTTCTGAAGCTGGAGAATTAGACAGGCTGTTCTGCTCCCTAGTGTTCATTGATTCAACATCGGTCATGATGGATGAAACACAGGGCAAGAAGTCAGGTCATTTAATATCAGATTTGCAAGCTAACTCCTGAAATCTCTTTCCTGAGTGACTTGTTTAAAAGTTTGGGATAAAACTCCACGGAGAGCAGTGATGTATGAAAGATGCACAGAGAGCAAGGTGATACTTTGTTCTCAAAAAAGAGAATGCAATTATTTGGTGGCCAGGACCTAAATCACTATCCACAACAAATATTTATTAAATGAAGAAATTGTTCTAGGCCCTGAGATGTGTGTGTGTGTGTGTGTGTGTGTGCGCGCGTGAAGGTGAGAGACAGTGCATTGGATTTTTAAGTGAGTGATTGTATATAGGTTCAATTTAATAAAGGGGCAGAATAGGTAGTTGTCTTCATGCTGTAATTTAAATTCAACTAAATTCATATACATTTGTCAAGTTTCTACTATGTGCCAAGTTCTGTGCTAGGTGCTAGGAATAAAAAGATTACAAGAAAGTAGTCTCTGTGCTCATGAAGCTTATGTTCTTTGAGAATGGGAAGTGGATATCCATCTTATACAGACCCTATCTCAGAAAAGAGGTGGTATTATGAGGTCTGAATTAGCCCCTCTAGTAAAGTAGGAAAGAAACAACAGTATTTAAAGAAGAATGGTAGAACAAAATTTCAGGTGAATTTTGAAAAGTCAGTTCATGGAGTCATGGAAAGAGCTTGGAAAAGAAAACCATCTCCTCAAGAGACCTGAACAAGGCACATGGAAATGGAGAAGGAGGAGCCAGGGGAAACTACATGGAGATTCCAGAGTATCAGTGTAGACTGAAGCAACTACCACAAAGAAAAAGAAGCAGGGATCTAGAAGACTTTTTGGGAAGTTTGGCCATAAGAAATACTGAGACCAAACTTCTTAAAAATCCTCTCAGGTGACATATTTCAAGAGGCAAAGCCTCTGTCTCCTGTCTCCCTTTTGGATTTACTCATGGAAGACTAGAGCGTCCATGGTAACGGCTTAGTTTTGTTTGTTTTATTTTAAATATTCATTTTAAATTTACAAGAAGGTTTAATTATCCACCCTTCACACAGTGAACTTAAAGGAAATTAGAAGGTAATTTAGGAAATAATATCTACAAAGTAGAGGGAGAGAAGATACAACGCTTATGTGTCTTTTCAGGTGGCTGTCTCTGAATGGGGGTTCATAGCTACAAAATAAATACATAATTCCAATGATTTTGATGTAATTTCTCAGAAAAGATAAGGAATACTTGTGCTGGGACATCCACCTGGAAGGATCAGTGAATAGTAGGATTGAGGGGACAAATAGCAGCAGTGGCAGAGCTCTGTTTACTTCACATTATTCAACAGCTGCTATAAGAGGTGTCACATCTGGAAATACTTTTTCCTCTTTTGTGGGATCCAGGAATGCCCTGAAAGTCAGATTTTGAATTATAATGGAGTGAAAAACCATTTAACATAGTGGTCCTGACACCCTACAAAGAAACTGAGATATGTTCCCTTCTCCTAGGGCCGTCATATATTCTCCCTCTGTTGACAGCTGTATTTTATATATTTATATGTATATGTGCATGCACACACATATATGCACACATACACATGTGTATATGTGTATTTACATGTATATACATACACACACGTGTGTGTTTTGTATGCATGTATACATACATATATGTGTATATGTACCTATATACATATGTGTGTATACACACATATTTGGTATTTTCTTTTCACTCAGTTATATGCAAAAAATATATATATTTTTAACATTGATTTTTAAAATTCTAAGTTCCAAATTCTCTCCCTGCAACTCTCCTTACCCTCACCCTCATTGAAAAGGTAAGCAATTTGGTATAGTTTATACATATGTAATCATGGAAATTATATCCAAAAGACTCATGTTGTGAGAAAAAAATATATAGACCAAAAAAATGAAGTTAAAAATGTGCTCCAATCTGTATTTAGACTCTATCCATTCTTTCTCTGGCAATAAATAGCATTTTTCATCATATATTCTTCAGAGTTGTCTTGGACTATTGTATTTCTGAGAAAACCTAAGTCATTCACAGCTGATCATCACAAAATGTTCTTGTTAATTTGTACACAGCACATTATACTTTGCATCAGTTCCTGTAAGTCTTCCCAGATTTTTCTGACAGCATCTTGCTCCTCATTTCTTACAGCACAATAGCATTCCATCATAATCACATACCACAACTTGTTCATGTATTCTCCAATTGATGGACATCCCCTCAATTTCTAAATCTTTTCCCCTAGAAAAGACCTGTTACGAATACTTTTGTACATATGGGTCCATTTCCTTTTTAAATCTCTTTTGGGATACAGACCTAGGAGTCCTTTTGTTAGGTTAAAAGGCATACATGATATTGTAGTCCTTTGGGTATTGTTCTAAATTGATATACAGAATGGTTGAAACAGTTCACAACTCCACCAACAGTCCCCCTTTTTCTACATCCTTTACAACATTTGTCAGTTTCATTTTCTATTCTATTAGACCATCTAATAGGTATAAGATTGTACCTCAGAATTTTTTTAAATTTGCATTTTTCCAACCAATAGTGAGCTAGAGTACATTTTCATATGGCCATAGATAAATCTGATTATTTATTCTGAAAACTGTTCATATTTTTTGATTATTTATCAGTTGTGGAATGGCTCTCATTTTTATAAATCTGACTGAGTTTTCTGTGTGTTTGAGAAAAGAGAAGAGAAACTTGTTTCATTTTTTTTTTCAGAGTTACTATTGCTAAATGTATTTCCCTCCATCCTATTCTGACATTTATTCTATTCTCTCCCTCTCTTCACCTTGTCCCTTCTCAAAAGTGTTTTGATTCTTATTACCCCTCCCCCAATATGCCCTCCTTTATATGACCCCCATCCCTTCTCTCATCCCCTTACCCTCCTACTTTCCTGTAGGGTAAGATAGATTTCTGTCCTTAATTGACTGGGTATGTTATTCCCTCTTTGAGTCATGTCTGATTAGAGTAAGGTTCACTGACTATGCCTCACCTCCTCCATCTTCCCCTCCACGCTAAAAGATTTTTCTTGGCTCTTTATATATGAGATAATTTGCCCCATTCTACCTCTCCCTTTCCATTTCTCTTAGCACATTCCTCTCTCACTCCTTAATTTTATTTTTGTAGATATCATCCCTTCATGTTCAACTCACTCCTGTGACCTCTATCTGTATTTACATATCTATCTATATGCATGTATTCACACATACATGCATATATATGTATGCATGTGTGTGTATTTATTCCATCCAACTGCCCTGATAATGACAAAGGTCATATGAGTTACACATATCATCTTCCCATGTAGGAATGGAAACAGTTTAATTTTATTAAGTCTCTTATGATCTCTCTTCCCCATTTCCCTTTTTAAGCTTTTCTTGTATCCTGTGTTTGAAAGTCAAATTTTCTGTTCATCTCTAGTCTTCTCATCAAGAATGTTTGAGAGGAGAGAGGGCATCAGAAAGCAGAGAGAATGGAAAAATTTGTTTAGTGTATCATTGTTTCTAATCTAAAACTAAATAATTAACTATTATCTCCACTTAAGACATTTTAATGAAGTAAAATAACTGGTTTAATTTATGAAGAGCAAATACTCCCAAAATGGTTTTTAGTTTCATTGAAACAGTTCAGATTTTTGTTTTCTGAAGACAGTAAGTCACAGAAGTAAAATTAATTTCGAAGTACCTATAAGATCTTTTCCTATGTAATATTAGAAAGATGAGGACTGACTTAAGATAATCTTTGGGTTGGGAGATCCTCCTCCTAATTCCATTGGAACTAGACTGAAGAAAACTTGGAACTTTTACAGTCTGGCAGTTGGCCTTGTGACCTAGGGAAGAGAGTGTGAGCCTTGTTTTACAGACAAAACACAAGAACATTTTAGAGGATTTAACTAGAAAAATACTGATGTTTGACCCTGTCCCTGTTAAACAAAAGGCAATAGATCCTTTCTTGGTGGCCTGTCCACCTAATTTCATGGAACACACAAATTTAAAGAAGTATATCGTCATTTATTCTCCCCCAGTCATGTTACACAATAAATTCTACACAACCATGCAAGGTCTTAGTTCTAATGAAATCCAGATGAAACCAGCTGATCTCACTGTGAACAAGTGAAATTCCCAACCTTTGGCTGAAAGTTCACCTTCCCCACTAAAATTTCAGACTTTTCACAGGCTAGCCTCACCTGAATTAACTATGCCTGCACCCAGTCCATCTATGAAAAGTTCAGCCCTACTCTGTCTAGTGTACAGCTCTTCGGTATGCCATTGTCAGTCCCTAAAGTGATGGTGGCTGTACCTACACATGGCATCGAAAGCTCTGGAATCCTTTCATTTATATATTTAGTTGTTGTGCAACCTGTATCTTTCATGTACACAAGTCACCTTCAGCAGCCTATAAAGGTGTCTACTTTTCTAGCAGATCAATGGCAAAATACAAGTAGCATGCAAGTACCTATAATGGAATCATATGAGAAGCCTATTTTTATTTATTTTTAAATTAATTAATTAATCTTTGTTTTAGTTTTCAACATCTACTTCCACAAGATTTTGAGTTGAGTTTTCTCCCCATCTCTTCCCCCCTCCCAAGCCAAAATGGCATGCATTCTGAATATCCCTTCTCCCAGTGTGCCCTCCCTGCTATCACCCCTCTCTTATCCCATTCACCTTTATTTTCCTGTAGGGCTACATAGATTTCTATGCCTCATTATCTGCATATCTTACTTTCCAGTTGCATGTAAAAACAATTTTTAACATTTGTTTTTAGAACTTTGAGTTCCAAATTCTCTCCCTTCTTCTCTCCTCACCCATCCTCATTGAGAAGGCAAGCAATTCAATATAGATTATACATGTGTACTTATGCAAAACCCTTCTGTTATAGACATGTTATGAAAGACTGTGTTTCCCTCCATCCTATCCTGTCCCCCACTTATTCTATTTTCTCCTTTGACCCTGTCCCTTTTCAAAAGTGTTTATTTCTGACTACTCCCTCCCCAAATCTATCCTCTCTTTTATCATCCTCCCTTATCTCCTGCATGCTTACTTTCCTGTAGGGTAATTTACCCAATTGAATATTTATGTTATTCCCTCCTTAAGCCAAATCCAATTAGTGTAAGATTTACTCATTTTCTATAACCTCCTTCCCTTTCCCTCCATTGTGAAACTTTTTTCTTTCCTCTTTTATGTGAGATAATTTATCCCATTCAATCTCCCTTTATCCTTCTCCTGTTATATTCCTCTCACCCCTTAATTTTATTTTGGTAGATATCATCCCTTCATATTCAATTCACCCTGACTATATCTCTATCATCTCTCTCTCTCTCTCTCTCTCTCTCTCTCTCTCTCTCTCTCTCTCTCTCTTTCTCTCTCTCTTTTTCCTCCAACTACCCTAATACTGAGAAAGTTCTCACAAGTTACACATATCATCTTTCCATATAGGAATGTAAATATTTCAACTTTAATAAGTCCCTTAGTATTTCTCTTTCCTCTTTACCTTTTCATGCTTCTCTTGAATCTTCTATTTGAAAGTTAAAATTTCTATTTAGCTCTGCTCCATTTTACAGAAAAACAAATAGAGTCTGGAAGTGATCCAGAGAGGACAGATTATTATCCTGAAGAAATGTTAGCCCCAATAATGAACTCAGTATGCCCTCCACAAGTGTAATGTTGCAAGAGAACCACCTTTCAGTCATAGTACAGCCTGCAAAGAGATCCTTACATGTGGAGGCTCTTAATAAGCCAAGAAAACACAGGATAAACAGATATGATTATGAGGGATGCAATAAAGTCTACACCAAGAGCTCTCGCTTGAAAGCCCACAGAAGAATACATACAGGAGAAAAACCCTACAAATGCACGTGGGAGGGATGTATGTGGAAATTTATTTGGTGTGATGAACTAACAAGGTATTTGCAAAAACTGACTGGGATAAAACCTTTCAAGTGCTCAAACTCTGATTGAAGTATTTTTTACTCTGACCACATTGCTCCACATTAGAAACCATACATGATAATCTGATCACATCCATTTCTGGGATCAGCTCCCTTTTCTCCCACCTCTCATCATCTTCCTCTCTTTATCTAACTCAATTTTTCACATGCACATTTTCATTTTGATTCAGCTGGTCTGCATCACTGAGTTTATACCATTAAAAACTTCAACATGGTCAGTAACAGATGGTTATCTAATCCTCCTTTCTCTTTACTATGGGCCTGACCACATTTCCTTGTTCCCCACCCCCCAGGATTCTAAGCAAACCCCTCCTACCTTCTTATTGACATGTTTAATGTACTGAAAATAAGGGAATGCATGAATTAACACAGTCATTTGTTGGTTTCTCCATGTATTCAGTCATCATATATTGATAAACCAGCAGATGTTTTAGAAATACAAAACAGAAAAGAATTCTTGAAAGTATTGTATTTCACTGAAGGTAATTTTTTTTCTCTGTTTTGATGGGCAGATGATTCTTGGTTGTAATCCCAGCCCCTTTGCTCTCTGGAATATCACACTCAAAATCCTCAGATCCTTTTACCCAGAAACTGCTAAATCTTGTGTTATCCTTGCTCTGGCTAATTTCTTTCTGATTGCAATATTTTCACCATTTCTTCTTGACCTGGGAACTCTGAAATTTGGTTATAATATTCCTAGTAGTTTTCATTTTGGGATCTCTTTCAGGAGTTGCTTGATGATTTATTTTTCAATTTATATTTTACCTTCTGGTTGTAGAACATCAAGGGAAGTTTTCCTTGATAAGTTCTTGAAAGATGATATCTAGGCTCTTTTTTAAATGTAGCTTTCAGATAGTCCATAATTTTTAAAAAACATATTTCTCCTGGGTCAATTTTCCATGTCAGTTGTTTTTCCAATGAGATATTTCACATTGTCTTCTATTATTTCATTCTTTTCTTTTTATTGTTTCTTGATTTCCCATGAATTCATTAGCTTCCTATTGCTCACTTCTAATTTCCCAGGGATTATTTTCTTCAGTGAGATTTTGTACCTCCTTTTCCATTTGGCCAATTCAACTTTTTTTTTTT
>CM053581.1:23591375-23620778 GCA_028627135.1 Pseudochirops cupreus
GGATCAACACTTAAGATCCTGTACTACAGAGTAAACTTGATGCCCAAACTTCATGCTGCTCTATTTTGGAGCACTCTAGACCAAAATAATATCACATCAGTAGTTCCATTTTATGTGGAAAGTTGTCACTCAGAAGTATGCACACCATGTGGCTTGCTCTCATCTTTGTTACCTTTATGATAACATCAGAAGCTAATTTTTATTTAAGGCTTTAAGATTTAAAAAAATATTTTAAATGAATTATTTCATTTTTTTGCAACCTTGTGAGGCAGGTGATAGTATTATTCTCATTTTTGCCAAAAGGAACCTGAGGATCAAGGCAAGTTGTTCATAGACACAAAGCTAAACGTGTCTTGGGTAAAATTCTAAAGCAGTTATTCCTGCTTCTAAGTCTAGCATTTTTTTTTGGTAATATTTTTTATTCTTTCCCAGGGCCATATTAGTTATTGTTTATACATTTTTAGTAATGTCACACTCTTCATAACCTCATTTGGGGTTTTCCTGCATAAATCCGAGAGTGGCTCACTATTTCCTTCTCTAACTCCTTTTACAAATGAGGAAACTGAGGCAAACAGGATTAAGTGACTTTCTCTGGATCACACAGCTAGTAAATATCTGAGGTCAGATTTGAACTCAAGAAGATTAGTCTTCCTGACTCCAGCTTCACTATCCACTATCTGGCCACTAGGCAGTGGGTCAGTAAACTCAGTGATCTACTCTTTATGCAGAACCATTGCCAACTCTATCATTCAACTTGTCTGTCTATCACTGCAGTCTACATTTTCATTGCTGGGATGAATCTACACCTACTCTCATTACTCCAAAGTTCTTGACATGAGGTGGAATGGAAAGCATGTGACATTTGGGGGTCACAGAACCTGCCTCCAAATACTAACACTGCTACCTGTGTTACCTTGGCTGAGACACTTAGACTATCTATTCTTCTGTTTCCTCTACTATGAAGTGAAGGAGTTGGGCTTGATAGTAGTATCAAGGGGAGACCTGGAAGGGGAAGGGAACTTAGAGGGCCTCTAGTCTAACAATCTTATTTCATAATTGAGGAAACTTAGGCCCAGAAATGTTAATGAACTTGGAAGGGTGACACAGTTTCACTGGTTCTCTCAGTGTAAATCCAATATTCATTGTGATATGAAATTTTACTTCTCTAAACACTGTTCATTAAGGCTCTGTCTAATTCTAAAACTATGATGCTGAGTGTGTAAGTTTAAGAACAGAAATTAAATATTAAACTGTTTATTGCATCTACTTCTATGCATTTCTTTGAGCGTCAAGTGTAAATTAGTAACTAACGTTAGCAACTGAGCAAGTATCTGCTGAGCAAAGCCATTTCTAACACCTGACCTGCAATCTAGGTAATATACTCAGAACCTACCCTCATCCAATGGCTGCCTAGATTTGGTGCTTAGAAAACCTGTCTCTTAGTTAGGACTAAAAGCAAATTTCAGCTGAAAGTTGATGAGGCTCCTTACTCCAAAGTTCTTAATACGGGGTGGAGTCATTTAAGTCACGTCTGACTCTTCATGAGCCCATTTGGGGTTTTCTTGGCAAAACTACTGGAGTCATTTGCTATTTCTTTCCTCATCTCATTTTGCTGATTAGTAAACTGAGAAAAACAGGTTAAATGACTTCCCCAGAGTCACACAACATATAAATGTTTGAGGCCAGATTTGAACTCCAAATCAGGAATTCTTAATTCCAGGGTTGATGCTATCTCAATTGTACCACCATTCACCACAGCTTGGTGTACACTATGTTGTCAATATCATAGTAGTGTGCATTTATAAATGAAGAATTAGATGAAAAGGGGCATATAATGAAAAATTCTAGAGCTGGGAGATGGAGAAGCATGTTCAAAGAACAGCAAGTGTGCCATTGTCAATGTGTCACAGGTCAAGAGGTGGAGGTGAGCATGATATTAGAAAATGAGGAAGATGGAAAGGGGCCACATTATGAAGGGTTTGAAAGCCAAACAGAGAACTTGTATTTCATCCCGTAAGTCATTAGGAACCATTGGGGTTCACTTTTGAATAGGTAGATGACAAGGCCAGACTTGTGATTCAGCATGATCAGTTTGACAGCTAAGTGGAGGATAGGTTGAAAGGAGAAAAACCTTGAAGTAGGATCACCAATCATCAGACTTTTGCACTAAGGCAGCATGAGGTGATAGGCATCTGGGCTAGGGCAGTAGCAGGCAGAGCAGAAAAGAGGGCATATAAGAGAGATGTAGCAAAGTTTGAAAGGGCAGAACTTGGCAACTGTCTGAATATGAGAGCTGAGAGTGAGGAGTCAAGTATGACACCCATGGGTATGGGGTATGGAGACAATAGTCTTATACATGATATTAATAAGGAAATTAGGGAGAAGGGAGAGTTTAAGAGGAAAGATAAACAATCCAGTTTTGGTCTCGTTGAGATCTAGATGTCTATGAGATTTCCAACTCTAGATTTACAAAGCATATTTGGAGATGCAAGGCTGGAGATCATTAAAGTGGTTGAGGTTGGAAAAGTAGATCCAATATTCACATGCAGAGAAATGACATTTCAATGAGACCATAGGCAAAAATTTAACATCTCTGAAACATAGGTGTTTCTATCTTTCATTTATTTATTTATTTATTTTACCAATATATAATCACATCGGGGTAGGAACATGAGATAAGGAAACTTCATTTAAAAGTTCAAATGAGTAACTCTTCTGCAAGTGAGATCCAGATTGTGGAGGGGTTAAATATTATATTGAAGTTTTGCGTTCTATCCCAGAGAAGGTAATAAACTACTGAATATTTCTGAGTAGGAGAATGCATTTTAGGATTAAATGTGATTTAGGAAATTCATTTTGGCAACAATGTAAAGGATGTGTCAAAGAGAAAGAAGTCAGGGAGACAATTTTAAAAGCTGTTGTAGCAACTTAAGTGGGAGGTGATGAGTACATGGGCTGAGTGGTGCCTGTGTGAGTAGAAGTACAGAAACATGGAGGAAAGACTTTGTGGTTCTAGAGTCAACTGGATATGGAAACTGATTGGTTATAAGTATACGGGGCGGGGGGCATAGTAAAGGATGATTCCACACTAGTGACCCTAATTGAATAGAACCCTCAACAAGATTATAGAAGTCTGGTAGGGCGAGGGGATATTTGGAAGAGTGGAATATAATGAGTCCATTTGAACTTAAGTTTGAGATACCTATGATGCATCTTGGTGTGAATGGTCACTGGATAGGTAGTAATGTTGATCAGGTGTTTAAGCAAGAGATAAGACCCAGAATAGATTGTTATGGTTTTTGTCTGCATAAAAATGATTATTAAACTCCTTGGAGCTAATGAGATCACAGAATTGAAAGTATTGCAGTTTTAAAAAGAAGTAGAATAAGATAGTTCAAAGAAAGTTGAGGTTGTATATGATGTCTGTCTTCTGATTTTTAAAGGGTTGTGATGTTGCAAAGAGATTAAGTAATTTTTTTTTTTGCTTGGTTCCAGAGGATGAAAATAGAGTAATGAACTTCAGAGGCAAGATTTTGTCTTCCTTATTCCAAGTCTCTCCGTTGATTATTCTTTCTAACTGCCACTAAAAACATGCCAAAAATAAGTCATGCTTGATGAGAGGATGAACCTCCTTGAGGTAGTCAATTTCACTCTTAGACATCTTTAATGGTTGAGATTTTTCCCCTTTATATTCGGTTGAAATTAGTTTCTCTGAATCTTCTATGCATTGCTTTAATTTTTGTGTCTGTCTCTACCTTTTGGGACCAAATTGAGCAAGCCCTCCTTAATCTTCCATGTGCCAACCACTTACTCATTTAATGATATCATGACCTCAGGATTCCTTCTTCTCCAGGTGAAAAATCATGAATTCCCTCAGTGATCAGGAAGATCTAAGTATGAATCTTCCCTTAGAAACTTTTTAGCTGTGTGACTTAAGAATCACTTAGCCTTTCTGTACCTCATTTTTCCACATCTGTAAAATGTGGATGTTAATTGGACCTGCTTCCCCTTTGTTAGTGTAAGGTTCAAATGAGATCATGTATGCAAAGCACTACGTGAATATGGACTATTAATTCACAAAGAGGTAAAGGGTTAGTGACAACACTTCTGATTTCACTGGCATAGGAGACCTTCCAATTAAAGAAAACTCCTTCTCCTGATGAAGTTTCTCTACTACTTAAAATCTTAGACGCTTGCCTAGAGCACAGAAGGGTCAAGTGACATGCTTTAGGTCATATAGCCAGAATTTTTCAGATATGAGATTTGCATTCATGTGTGAGTAGATCCAGGTAGTTCTTTATCCACTCCATTATACTTGTTCTAAATGGAATAGGGAGATATTAGTGGCTAGCGTGGCTCTTCGGTTGCACCGAGGTGGAGCAGTGGACGGAATGCTGGGCCTGGAGTCAGGAAGAAGAGATTTCAAATTTGACCTCAGACTTACTAGCTATGTAACTTTGGCCAAGTCACTTAACCCTGTTTTTCTCAGTTACTCATCTGTAAAATGAGCTTGAGAAGGAAATGGTAAAGTACTATACAGTATCTTTGTCAAGAAAACCTCCAAAAGGGGTCACCAAAATGATGTAAAAGGTACTGAAGATTTGAGGTAAAAATGAAAGTCTTTGCCCTTGAGAAGATGACATTCTGAAGTAGGAAAACAATGCATCAACAGATACATCCACATGTATAGGTAAGTTGTATATGTATTAATACACATGCATAAATATATGTGCATACTAATATACACAATTATTTTGGGGGTGTTGTATTAATCAATAGGCAATCAGAACAGACCTTCTGTAGAATGTGTGTAATTCCAAGCAAAGGTAATTTCCAAGGTTCGGATTACCAGTATAGTAAACCCCATTTATTCAGCAATAGAGAAAGTCAAAACACAGTGTAACTTGTTCCTTTAGCAAGTAAGTTCTCAATTAAATCCAGGTACTACTCCACCCCTAGACTATACATTTCATTTAGTCAGTCAAAAGTCTCTTCTCAAATGGAGATCAGTCTCCAACCATAAACAAAGTGCATTCATTTGGTCAATCACAGAGCACAAAAAAACTCAAAGGCTTCCCACTCCTGAATCTCAAAAGGGGCAGGAGAACACAAAAGGCCATCCACCTTTATGTTACAAGGTTAAGCTCAGCATTGAATACCCAAGGTAAGGGCCTTCTTTCATCTTCACTCAAGGCAAGCCCTCCGCAATCTCAGTTCCTGGGTAGAGAAGGCTCAACAAAGCCATAGCCAGTGTCCTCATCAAGTCACTCTCTGCCTGTAGAACAGTCCCAGAACCCTTGAAAACATCAGCAAGGCCCTCTTCCAGGATTTTTGTGCAGGTACAACAAGAAAATCCTCCTTCAGGGCTTCTGAACCAACATCCAGGTTCCAGGACCTCTACAACAGCAGCACTGTCCTTCACCCTCAGGTGAATCTGGCAAAACAACATCCAAACAGACAGACAAAATATCAGCATCCAACAGGCTCCTACAGTCTTTCTCTCAGCAACTCATGCTCCACGATAGTGGATACTGCTCTCCCAAAATCCTTCTGGACTTCTCTAGGCTTAGGCCTCTCTCCCAATTTACGGCTCCTCCCAGTTCAGCCCTGTCTCTTCACATAAAGAAGTCCATCCTACAAGTGGGATTCACAAGCTCTGGGTTTTAGCACTCAACCCAAAAACCAAGCCAATACAAGGACATCTCACAATTCTATTACAAATACAATATGACACTTGACCGGAATCTTGAAGAAGCTAGTGATGCAAAGGAGATAGGATAACAAGGGAGAGCATCAATTGAATAGACATGAAGACAAGAAGAGGGGTGTCACATACAAGTCTGTCTTCTAAAACATGTGATATGTCAGGGGGAGTAATCTGGAATCAACATATTCCAATGAGCATGCCTAATATTTAAAATTTCAGGGAAGAGGGGGAAACTTTAATTTGGAAATTCTTGGCAAGTAGTAGCCTTCAGTTGTTAGACCAAGGCTTCGTAGCCTTTTGGTACTCTAGGTAGAAGGTTTTTGAACGACTGCAAAATTGGATTACAAAAAGCTATCCAAGTAGTTCTATTGGATTCACCAAGACTCAGCATATATGCTCATTTGTCTGTTTGTTTTTCATTTTGAGGTGTTTCTACGTGTGAGTGTGTGTGGGTATGTGTGTGTGTGTGTGTATGTGTGTGTGTATGTATATGTGTGTGTGTGTGTGTGTGTAAAAACTGAAACTGTCCTTAGCTTCACACTGTTGTTATCAGGATTAAATGAAGTATTTGCAAAAATCATGTAACTGTCACATGTAGATGTGTCTTGCAAAATGTTCTTCTGTGTTATGAACTTAGATGGGACAGAAAATAAATCTTTATTTTCACTAGCTTTTAACTGAAACACAGTGTTCCTTCAATTATGAAGGTAGGCTTGGAGAATCATACTGATGTTCTTCTCAACTCAATTTCCATTCTTTCATTAGAGGAATTTTCAATTTCTTTTGGGCCCTAGGAAAATGAAAATTCTTATTCAAAATATTATCAATAAAATAATATATCTGTCAAGAAATATTTAGTCATTAACATGTATCGAGAATCATAAAGACGGGGCTTATGGCTGACTTCTTGCAGTCTTGAAAATTAAACTAGTCTTTAGGCTATAGGGGACTTTAATTTAGCCAATATTTAGAATTCAGACAAGCTAGAGGATAATTTACAGTACAGTTCTTATGTAAATTTCCCATTTATTACTTTCATTTGATGCAATAACACACCCGAAGTGGGTTGAGCAGGCAATATTATCCTTATTTGACAGAGAAGGAAAAATTGAGAGGCACAGTTAAAGTAAGTTGAGTAAGACCACACAGATCTTGTTAGTTGCATAGTCCCATTTAGTTTAAGGGTCTATGGAGAGGAAGGGAGGAAGGGGGAGGGAGGGAGAGAGAGAGAGGGGGGGGGAGAGAGAGAGAGAGAGAGAGAGAGAGAGAGAGAGAGAGAGAGAGAGAGAGAGAGAGAGAGAGAGAGAGAGAGAGAGAGAGAGAGAGAGAGAGAGAGAGAGGAGGACAGGAGAAGACAGGAGAGGAGAGGAAAGGAAAGGACAGGACAGGAGAGAATAGGAGAGGACAGGAGAGATAGATAGACAGAGACAGAGTGACAGAGAGAGAGGGAGAAGGAAACGGAGAGAAACAGAGACACGGAGACAGAGACACAGAGAAAGGGAAGAGAAAAGACAGAGAGAGACAGAGAGATTCAATATCCTGTTAGCTAATAATCAATTTTGGTATTATCCTCAAATTACCTGCTGTTTGGTTGTTAATTTTCCAGACAGCTAGACAGATGGAGGATGTGAATGAACCTGGATAATCTTTAACTCTTTCATAAGGAAAGATACAGGATAAAATAAAGTGAAAATGACTACAATTAACAAAGAATGAAAAAGGAACAGTGTTCTCATTGGTTTCAGTGATTTATTATCATTTTCTTCCACAGACTTTGTCATGAGAAGACAATGAATTAATCAGAACAAAGAAGTCATGTGAACTTGGTCATTTGGAAACGACGAATGACTGTGTGTTGAAGATTTATCCAGTTCCATTAACTTATTTGAACTCTGATCCAACAATATTTTGAGTGTGTGCAAGAATGGAGCAGTTGTTTTATCAAGAATAATGAAAAGAAGGCTTTGACTCAGGCTTTTCCTGTGATTTGTACAGAGACTGCACTCCGCAGCTGGAAAATCACTGTAGCTGCAGTTTTTTTGGGCTCACTCGAGTCTCTGACCTTTCTTAGAGTGTCTTCTTTCTATGTGAGACAGAAATAAAAACCATTAAGCAACAGGCCTCTCTTCCCAAGGCTTAATCTTCTTTCTTTCTTTTTTTTTCCTTTCTTTCTTTCTTTTTTCTTTTTTCTTTTGTTCTTTCTTTCTTTCTTTCTTTCTTTCTTTCTTTCTTTCTCTGACCCTCCCTCCTTCCTTCCTTCCTTCCTTCCTTCCTTTCTTTCTTCTCTCTATCTCTCCATTTGTCTCTGTCTCTGTTTCTGTCCCTGTCTCTCTCTCTCTGTCTCAGTCCCTCTGTCTCTGTTTCTGTCTGTCTTTGTCTCTGTCTGTCTGTCTGTCTTTCTCTCTGTCTCATTTCTAGCATTTGGCAATAGCCTTCAAGGGCACTTGATCTCAATTCATTTTTGTATTAATGCTTGATGAAAATGAAAATTGAAAGCTATCATCTATTCATTAAAAATATCTTTTCTTTGGAAAGTATCCTGGGAATGTTTGTGTTATATGTAGGATAATGTTGACTAAACATTAAACTTAGATTGAACAAAATTACCTATATCTATTGGGTCAACTAAGTCTAATGGTGTGCGTATATGTGTACATGTGTCTGTTCAAAGATATAATCTGTACTTTTCATCTAATAGAATTGCTGTTATGACCAAATGTGTTGCTATATATAAGCATAGATCTTGAGATCAATGTATGCTAGGGTGTATTGAAAAATATAAAATACTATACACATAAGAGACATTGATTACATATATTAGTATTAATATAATTATTAGCAATCTTTGTTCAAATCTCATTTAATTGATGTGAGGAAATAAATAAATCAACAAGCTTTTTTTTTTTTTTAGAAACCTTCTGTGTTCTACTCACTGAGCTAGGTTCTTGGGTTACAAATGTAAAAGGAAGGCAGGATTGACCCCTCAGTGAGATCAAATTCTATTTAGTGTCCTAGATTTTGAGCAGAATGGGACCTTTTGGGTGGTTGTTTTGAACCACCTCACTTTAAAGGTGAAGAACCTGTGATTCAGAGAGACATCCCTACTTATAAAAGTATGGTATACATGTATGCACAATCAATGCACAATATTTTTGAGAGGGAAGGAAGACACTAACATCTAATAACAGGGGTAAGGAACAGTCTCATATGGAAGGTGACATTTGAGTGGAACTTTGAAGCAAACTAGGGATAACAAGAGGTGAAACTGAGAGGAAAGTATGTGCTAGAAATGGTGGACAGACTAAAGAAAAGTCCCATGGGGCATTACTAAATCCCTCATCCCAGGAGAACAGATTTGCAATGTCATAGTAGCTCATCAAAGGATTTAAAAAAATCACAATGAGTCTACTTCCTTTGAGTTGATTAATTGGAATGTATGCACACCTAACAAATGGATCAAGGTTAAATGGTGTGGGGGAACCTTCCATAAATCTGTGTTGCTGTGACTTCTTCCTTCTCACTTGTGAGAAAACCAGGAAAGAATATCCAGAACTCACTGAGTCTGCAGTTCAAGATCAGATTATTTCAAAAGGCCTGGGATATGAAAAACAAAACAAAACAAAACAAAACTATATAAATAAAATGTAAACTCTCTGAGGGCAGATATCACTTTAGTTTTATTTGGGGGAAGGAACTTATATCGCCTCCCCCCCAACTAGGCATAGTATCAGTAATAATAGGTACTTCATAAATGTCTGATGATCTGTATATAGTTAGATTATTCCCTTTTCTCCTCTCCACATATCAATAGGGTAAAAATATTGTGGAGTTAGCTGACTTTAGAGATGGGAAGACACGGGCTCAAATCCTCTTTCTGATACATACCAACTTTAGGGGTCCGGACAAGTCACTTAAGCCATCAGTGCTTTGTGCACCTGTTATACTATAAATTATTTTTTTATTGAAAATGGCACTGATTACACAGTAAAGAGAATATCCTCCTTGTGGATTTCCCAATATGAATGGAATCACAAGACCAGTTTAAAAAATCAGTGCCATTCACATATAGCAAGTCCTGGGGATACAAATACAAAATCAAAACAGACCTTTATCTCATGAATTTCACCTTCTAGTGGTTTAGATAATATGTATAGTAGATTTCACCTTCAGGGAACATGGTTTAAAATCTCCATTTTGATGATACTTGTATGACCTTGAGCAACTCAGCTAACATCTCTGCATCCCAGCTTCCTCATCTGTCAAATGAGGGGTTCAGTCTGTATGGTCTCTGAATTTCCTTCCAATGTTAGCTCTACAGTCCAATGAAATTAATTGAATGGAAGAAAAGAGGTTTCTTTGGATTCATGAAGGACAATTAGCTTTGGACATAGGCTCAATCTCTATCCCCCACCAGTCACCCTGCAAATTTTGGTGACAAAGGAGACTAGGCAAGAATATGGCTGGCTCTTCCTTAGTGATCAAAACACTGTCCAAGGTGTAGGTTTCCCTAAGGTTGAGGTAATTACTACTATAATTTTCCCATGTTTGTGGTCATTAATTCAGCCCTTTTACTAATTCAGGCCAAGCCTTTGCCTTGTTTTATATTTTCTAACTAGGAGCACCTTCCTTGAGACCCATCAAGTTCACTGCTAAGTACATTGAGGGTGGGAGATCCTGTACCCAACTCATTTTGGGGCACTTCCACTGTGTTGCCTGGTCGACAGCTCTGGGCTATGGAGTCAGGGGATTTCTGACAGCTGCTTTGATGGACACATTGAATATAGAAAAGGTTAATGCATTCAGGTTCCTGTTTACATGAGTGTCTGGAGGGAGTGATTATTATTCTGAGTAAGGGGAGGGAGGAATGAAAGAGCTGATCTGTAACTCTTTAGCTCCCATGAACATGGGGACTGTCGGCACACATAAGGATTGGCTATTTTTCTTATTCCTAGGCATCGAGCATCATTCATACCCTATGCAGATATTTTATACTTTGTAATATGATATATAGGAAAACTAATGGCTGCATAAAATGAGTCATGACTTTCACATATAAAGTGAGGATATTCATTCTGCCCAGGTCAGGACATTGCTGAAGAAGTATGGTCACCCCATTTTCAGAAGGAAAAAAAAAATGTGAATGTGTATGAGAGCTAAAACAGAATTTTAAAGGACCTAAAGTTTATGTCATATCAGTCATCAATCACTATGCATTTATTAAATACTTATCATATATAAAGCCTCATGGTAGGCACTGGAGTTATAAAGGCTAAAAAAATGAAATAATCTCTGCTCTCTGGGGATTTATATTATCGTAAAGGTATAATACATGCACACACATATGTGTGTGTATATACGTATGTATGTATGTATATATATACACATATGCAGATAAATACAAGTGTATAATGAAAGGACATCTAAAGTTGAACTATGAGTTATAGGATCTGAGTTCAAAATCTGACTGCCATTTACTGCTGCTATGACCTTGGGCAACTCACTTAACATCTCATTTATAAAAAAGGATTAAATAAGCTCTAAGTTCCTCTGTAGGTCTAGATTTATTATTCTATGAACTAACTTTGGGAAGGAAGGCATCATCAGTTAAGGAATAAGGGGGAGCTTCTGTAAAGCCACTCATGAGCAGCTTTCCAGAGGATGGCTGCTGTGAACAGCTTTCAAGGTTCTGATTACATAGTATGGTGAACTTTCTATTTATTCAAAAACAAAGCAAAGCAAAATATTCAAAGAAGGTCAAGGTATAGCATTCAACATGTTACAACTTATCACAGACAATCAAAGTACACCATTCACAATGACATTATAACTCAACAACTTATCACTAAAATGGCTACTTAGTTTTCACTAAAGTGGTCACATAGTTTAAAAAATACAATAATTTAGTTAATCAATCAATTAGTAACTCAATCACTCAATGGTTCTCTGTTAAACAAAGTGCATTCATTTAGAAAATGAATCATTTAGTTAATTACTTAATTCAATCAGTCTTAAAGAAGAGAGCCTCCTTAATCCTTAATTCACTCATCCTTAAAGCCTCCTTAAGGGACACAAAGTACAATAGTCAAAGTTCTCTACCCATGGGGTGCAATTAAGTTACAATATCAGTCACTACTCAGTACTCTCTTAAGAGGTACTAGAAAATACACAGGCCATCCACCCCTCAGTCACAAGTAAGTTGCAATTTTATCAATCACTACTTCAGTATTCACGGAGAGATTTTTTTCATCTTGACCCAAGGTAGACTCTCAGATTCCCTTGTTCCCCTTCCATGGTCCCAGCTCCTACCTGAATTCATCAAACCGTCACCTGGATTCAAAGGCAGAGAGCTCCCAGCTCCTTGTCCAGCTCTGCATGCAGTTCGTGTTCCACACTGAAGCTCACAGTGTCCAGTCCACATTAAATCCTTCACAATCTCCATTCCTGGGAAGTCAAGGCTTAAGAAAGACACAAAGTACTGAAAGCACATTCATGCTTCCACTGGCAGCTCCAGGCTGGCCCTCAGAAATCCTCAACAGCTCCCCAGCAGCTCCCTAGCAGCTCGGTCTGGCCTTCTGAAATCTTCAGCACCATAAACTCTGTTCAAAAAATCAAGATCACTTTATCCAGCTTCCATGTGGCTTGCTCCAAAAAATTCTGTCTCACTTCTCAATTCTCATTCCTCTTCTCAATTCTCAGTTCAGTCCAGTCCAGCAGCAGCTGCTGCCCTGCCTCCACATGCTTTTCCCAGGAAGTTCTGATTTTCCCAGCTGGGGGGTTTTCCTTATATACTGCATTGCTTCTCCCTGTTCAGCCTCCTTCTGTTATGTCAGAAACATAGGTTCATACCTTCTGTTTCTTTAACAGAGGATTAATTTGAAAGCAAGTGCTAAGTACCTGTCAACTTAGCAATACAAAAGGATCTTAAAATTTCATTACCATTACAACTTCATGAGGTTCTTGAGCTATTTTCATGTGTAGGAAGATTGGTTGAAGGAAATGTAAAAAAATTATCCTAAGAAAGACAAAACTCAAGGATAAACATGGTTACTGTCTTCAAATATTAGATGATAAGGTACATGGAAATATAACTAGTCACATTCTGCTGAGAACACATGTTCTGAAGCTAGAAACAATAAAGATAAGTGAAAAAGAGCCCAATTTAGATTTGACATAAATATTGCCCTTCATACCCATAAGGCCATGAAGGTGGCAACCATGGATTGTTGCTTTCCTTGTGGTATGTATTGGGATCCATAGTAGGATAATTATGAAATGACAAATAGCTAGGGCAGATAAATAGGGACCAGAATGCAGAGAATCCTCTGCCTTGGTCACATCACATGGCTAGTTGGGTAGAATGCAAAACAAGCAACTGAACACATCAGGAAATCAACACAATCTTTGCTGTTCCACCTGACTTCTCCCTTACTTTTACCATTCCATTCTATGACAAGCAGTTGGGATCTGAATAACAGGACTGATACCTCTATCCTGCAAGTGGGAGAGGAAGGCCTGAAATATGAATGGGCTCCATCTGAGTGTGCTTTGTCTATTAGCTTCTCCTTTTTATGGTAAATAGGTACTTAGCTATAAAAATTGGCTTTCTGAATACTAGAAATATTGAAGACTGAGAATGGACTAAGACATTTCTCTGATTGGGAAGAGAGATATATCTATATATCTCCATGATAAATATGTAAATATAGATATTTTTTTTTTAAAGTTTGAGCATGTTTTATATCAGCACTTTGCCTTGATTTCATAATTAAGACAGTAAAGGTGTGTGTATGTATGTGTTGTATGTGTGTGTGTGTGTGTGTGTGTGTGTGTGTGTTATTCCCCCATTCTTTTTATCTAACTGTTTAAAATCACAAGACTGGATCAAGGGTATTACAGTTTTATACCAGAGACAATATCCTGCATGTGTGTTAGAGAGACCTTGATAAGACCAGTTGCATAATGAGTTGAGCACAATATGGCCTAGTGAGAAGTGTTACACTCAGTGGGCAGTTTCTGTAGGAAAACAGAAGCAAAAGAGAAGTCACTGAGGGATGTTAGTGCTGTTTCAATATCTTAAGCATACCATGGACATCAAGTATCCCTGCACCTTATACCCAACTCATAAGTGAAACAAAGGAAGTGGGAGGAGTTTTGGTTAAAACATTCTAGAAACCCTTCCTCTAAGCTTCATTAATAGGGATGTCTTAAAGTTAGTTGGGAACATTGATCTGGAGCTCAGGAGGGAAGTCAGGGATAGAGAAGGAGATTTGAAAGTCGCCTACATAGAGAAAGTGGTTGAAGTTAGTCAACTACATGAAGTAGATGGAATCTTCCAGGAAAAAAAAAAAGACTAAAGAGAAAAGAGAAGGCAGGCAAGGGCAAAATCTTGAGAAACTGCCACATTCAGGAATTACTAAGAAGATAAGCATGTATGCAAATATATGGAGTTAGAAAATCAGAGAGAGAAAAAAAATCAGCAAAATGTGTTGTAGCTGAAGTCAAAGAAAGAGATAATACCTAGAGAAATGCAAAATAAAGGTGCAGAAAACTGCAGATGAGCCAAAGAGAAAGAATAAAAGGGGTAGGCGGAAAAGGACCATTAGTTTTGCTGATTAGAAGGCAGTTGTTGTTCAGCTGACTCCATTCTGACTCCATTTGGGGTATTCTTGGCAAAGATACTAGTGTGGTTTGTCATTTTCTTTCCAACTCATTTTACAGATGAATAAACTGAGGTAAATAGGGTAAAGTGACTTGACCATAGTTACACAGATAGTAAGTATCTGAGGCCACATTCAAACTGAGGTCTTCTGAACTCCAGGTCTGGCATTCCATCCACTGCACCATCTAGATGTCAAGCAGCTAGTTGATTACTAAACATAAAGATTATTTCTAGGCAGTGGGAAGGAGACAGAAACCATATTACAAAGGACTGAAGAAAAACAATTATGATGAATAAAATTTATATGGCATTTGTTTTATATAGCACTTTGTTTGACTCATCCCTTTTGATGTTCCTACCAACCCTGAGAAGTGAGTGATCTTATTATTCCCATTTTGCAGTTGAGGAAACTGAGTCTGAGAAAGTGAAAGTGACTGAATTATGGTCACCTAGATAGTAAGCATTTAAAATATGTTTGCAATGCATCTTCATGACCCAACTTCTAGCACTCCATTCACTAAGCAACCTAATTTCCTGAGGATCATGGAATTCAAAATCAAGATGTGGAAGGAGCTTCAGTAGCCTTCTAGTCTACCCTCCTGATTTTACAAATAAGGAAACTTAGGCTGAGGAGAGTTAAATGACTTGCAAAAATCACATATGTAGTGCCAGAGGTGGTATTTGAAATCAGGTTTCCTGAATCTACATCTGGTGCCCTTTTCCATGTACTCTATTGCTTCCTAAACTTGTTCATTTCTCCATGAGGAAAACCAACCAAAGAGAGTGGAGACAGTGAATATAGACAACTTTTTCAAGGAGTTTGTCAGCGGAAGAGACGGGAGCAGTTGAATGATAGTTGGTTCTGGTAGAATATTAAAAGCTTTTTTTTTTTTAGTAGTATTGGCAATTGAATCCTCTTAAGTGTATTGTCTCCCCTTGTTAGAATGACATCTACTTGGGACCAGGAATCATCTTACTTTTCTATTTGTATTGCCAGAGATCAGCACACTGCTACGTCTAGAGTAAGTGCTTTATTATTCTTGTTCTTATTCTTATTTTGCAGTTAATCAATCTGGACTTGGAACACCTCAGTATAGATTTCCTAACTTTGCATATAGGATTCCTATGTAACAGAAGGAGAGTTTGATGCATGAGAAATTGATGAGAAATGGAACAATGTGCTGAAGGGTGATGAACTTTGGTTGTTGGTTGATTGTTGTCTTTTGTGCTGAAAGAGGGCCTAAATACCACCACTATTTCATCATCAAGGCACAGTGTGTCTGAATCTAGCTAATCAGACCAAGAGAAGTTCAGAAGACCTTATCACAGGTCAGGCAAAATAGTCTGTATTTGAAGTGGAGATACCTCAAAGTTTGTGCATCTCAAATTTCTTTTGAGGTACTGCAATTCCACTTTGCTCATAGAGCACACTACCTTCTTTGATGCGGTCACGTAGTGCTTGGTGAGCCTGTGCCAGTGTCTCCCACATCTCAGAATCCATACCAAGTTCTTCAGAGATAACTTGAAAATATTTTTGTATCACTTCTTCTGATCCCTCTGTGAGCACTTAGCTTGTGTGAGTTCTCTGTAAAATAGAGTTTTAGGCAAATGTATATTTAGCCTTATGAAGAGCATGGTCAGCCCATTGGAGTCACACTCTCTGAAGTAGCTTAAATGCCTAGTAGTTCAGTTCAAGAAAGGACCTCTGTGTCTGGTCCTTATTTTCCAGGTGCTATAAGGAAAGCAATGGTGTCAAGAACGCAGGCAGAAAGTTTACATTTAGTGAGTAGTAAATAGATTTTGTTTTCTGTGACAGAGGGAAGGAAGGGAGAGTGGGTAAGAACACAGAACTTTCAGAGAACAGAGGAAGGTGTGTAAGAATTTGTATCAGTTGGACTTAAAAGTATAGCTGAAGTTTGAACTGGGTCTTTTAATATCAAAACTAGCTACTCTCTCATTGAGCTTGGGTTCAACCGAAGGCATATAATTGTACATTTAGGCAACTTACTATGCATATCTACAGTTACTTTTTTTAACTTCTGTTTATATTTTTACATTTATCCCTTTAATTTCATCTTTGATTGAGTGCAAGTAAAATCAAGTCACAAAGGATTTCTTAAGTACTTACTAAGTATCAGGTAGTGTGAGATGCAAAGACAAGCATGCAATGTAAGTCCAAAAATAACAAATGGAAGAATCAAGCTGTAAACATCTGTGTACAAAATATATGTAGAATACATTTGAGATTACCTTAGAGGAAAGGCACTAATAATAAGGATGATGGGAAAAGGCTTCTTCCAGTTTCTCACAAATTGCTTAAGCCATTTGTTTAAGCCAGGTATCCGTGTAACAAAATATAGCATAACCAAATATTATATTTACAAATTAATTTGCATTGATTTGTTGATCATCTCAGCTATCTGTCATCCTTAATTGGAGAGATCACATCCCTGGAGTAACTTGATATAAGGCAGATCACATTTGTTTGGTCATTAGAAAAAAAACAAAACAAAACAAAACAAACAACAAAATAAAACCCTGAACATGATGCTTTGAAGAACTAGAAGGGGCCAGATGGTGTGTTGTAAGATGGATTTCCAGAGAAAGTTTAGAGATGCCAAACACCATCACAAGTCAGATTAGGGATTGTTGAAAATCTTCAAGGGATTTGGAAGACAGAGCTGAACCCTGCCTTTGGCTTTAGGACATTCTTCCTAATTACAGTCATCACTGTCAACTTGTTCTTGCTTTACCTGGTCCTAACTTTTGCCAGCAAATCTGAAAATTCCACTTGCTCTTAATTTAGCTATCTGATCTACATGAAATTCTGGGTTTTCTTTGAATTGGCATTTTTACCTGAACTACCTTTTGGCATTAATGTGGAGAAGACCTAGAATCAATACTATCCAGATTAAGTTGTTTTTAACCTTCTTTTCTGCACCCTCAGCCTTTCCCTATTGGTTTTCAGGAAGGAAAGGTTGATGTAAATTCCCTCTTGCTGCTCATTCATTTGGCCATTGGCGGGTGGTGACAAATGTCATTAGTTTAATGACCATAGTTATCCATTGTCATAATTAAGGAGATCACTTAATGGGGCTGAATGTATCACTGCTTAATACATCAAATTAAGGATAATGTCATGGCTGGGCACACAACATCACCATCATTTGCACAGATGAGTCAATACATTACATCCTTCCTATTAAAACAACAACAGAGACCTCTTGAGTTTTAAAATTCCAGGAGGAATCATAATGAGGGAGGTTGTTGGAATGGGCTATTCCCAACCTCATTGATTAACACTGTGACAAACTTGGAAAGGACCACCTTTCTAAATGAGATCACTTCTTGCCAGAGCTAGTCAAGCCTGAGAGCAAATGAAGAATAGAAGAAATGCTGCCTTCCAGTGGAAAAGGTTGCAAGGGAGTATACTCTCTGTCCCAGAAACAGCTGTATTTCAGTTATAGTGAGGAGCTAGAAGGATTGACTAACACACACACACACACACACACACACACACACACACACACACACACACACGGCTTCTGTGTGTGTGTGTGTGGGGGGGGGAGAATCTCTTTGAATATAAAATGGGTATTCCAGAGAGCAAAATTACAAAACAGGAGGATAGTTTCCAAAGTGTTATAGAACCTTAGCCCGTGATTGGAATGGATTGATTCCATAGGGTCAGTGATCAATCAGTCAGAGAATGGAAGGCTAGGTCACACTCCACCCTTGATACAGTATGCTGTTGTGAGACTTTCTGACTTAAGTTCATCTACTTATCTCCCAAGAATCCTTTTTTCTACCCCTCCCACTTCAGTGCAAGATGCCAATCTCTTCTCCTTTTCCATTTCTCCTTTCTGATAACACTCCTAAAAGAGCAACTTTATAGTTTTTGTAAGGAAACTCTTCTTTCAACATAGCCACTCCCCGACCCAGTTCATCTCGGCTTTGATAAGTTCCCTGAAGTCAAACTCTTTTCTTTTCTGTGAATGGTGAGTAAAAGCTCCATTCCCTACTCTTTTCATTTTGGGTAGAATAAAGTGAGACCCTCAAGATAAACAGGGGGAGAAGGATTAGGTAGTTCAAAGTTACTATTACATTATTCTTTCCCCCAAACCCATTCTTCTTCCTAACTTCCGTATTATTGATTTGGGCACTGCTGTCTTTCTCATCACCTACATTGTCATAGCCCTTATTTCATCTCTGGTTCCTTATTTTCCTCCATCCTAGAATCCAATCAGTCGAAATAATTGCAATTTCTCATTCCATAACTCTCACATTAGTTCTCATCTCTCTACTTCCACCTCATCTTCTGTAGTTCAGGCCCTCATCACTTATTTATCTTATTCTTGTAGTGGACTCTTTCTCAAGGTTCTCTTCTTCTAATATATCCTCCACAGAGGTATAGAAATCATTCTTTTCATTTTTCTAAAGTATAGGTTGAATCATATCATTCTCAAACTCCATAACCTCCAAAAGCCCCTCTCAAATTTAGGAACAAAGACTTTTATATCTATCTGATACCTTTATAATTCTAGTCTTTTGTAAGTTATATAATGCATGTAAATATCAGTTTACTAGTGTATGTATATAATTTGAAAAGAAGTTAATAGTCACCTGGAGAGGTATCATGATAAATTACTACTACAACTACTACTACAAGCAATACATTAATCATGAGAAATGGAAAGCAATGGTCTTCAAAACTGAATGAACATGGGCTAGACTGGACCTGAGAAAGAATAAAATTATTGCTAACAGGACTGAGGGTATAGGAGGAGGTTGTCTGTTGTAGACAAAATGCATGGAAGATAGAGAAACTAGATACTGAAGAAATAAGTAATTTGAAGAGGAAATTTGCCCTATATCATGAAAATAGAATCATACTTGGACAAGGATTAATATTGGACCTAACCTCATGTACACTTCTGTCCCTTGGTGGTAGCTGTACAACACTTAATTCAATTACAATCATATTTATTATATACTTACTATGAATCAGACACTTTATGAGGTTCTGGGCTTACAAAGACAAGAAAAAGAACATTACCTCCTGGAAAAAATCTCTAGCCTGAATCAACAAATGGGCAAACTGATCTTCCTAAAGCACAGATATAACATATAACCCCTTCTTCCCCATTCAAAACTCCAATAATTCCCCATTACCCCCTGAATCAAATATGAAATCCTATTTGAATTTTTTGACTGCTCATAACATAGTTTTGTCTTACTTTCCCAGTTTTCTTATGCCTTACTTCCATCCTTATAGTCTTTAATCCAGCAGCACAGCCTTCCTTGATCTTTCTCTCAAAAGGCCTTGCATCACTCCAGGAACTAAAATTTTCTGTCCCTCATGTCCGGAATGCTCTCCCTTTTCATTTCTGTCTCCCAGCTTCTCTGACTTTCTTCAGAAACCAGGTAAAATCCCATCTTCTACAAGAATCCTTTCCAATCTTTATTATTGATAATGTGTTTACTTTCTGTTTATCCTCAATTTACTTCATATATATTTAACTTAACATAGTCATTTTCATGTTGTTTCCCCCATTAAGTTATGAGCTCCTTGAAAGAAGGTCCAAGAGACAGTTCAAACATGTAAGAATGAAGGTTAAAGCAGAAATTAGATGCAATTCATCTACCTAGAGATGATAATTGAATTCATGGGAGCTGATGATATCACTAAATCAAATAGTATAAAGAAAAAATAATAAGATATTGTTGGATAGAAACTTGGGGGACACCCATTTTTACATTTTTAGTGGGTCAGTGTGTACCTAGCGTTGCTCTCTTGAACCTGTATTTCAGATTTGATATTGACCTCTTAATGTAATCTTGGTTTGCATGGGATTTCATTCCCCTTTATTTATTAATTTTTTGCTTATGATTATGACTCCAGTAGATCTGAAAGGTGACTGTGGCTTATAGAAGACCTATCTAAAAGTTTCTGATTCTTCACCTTGATTATGTTTCTGGGGCTTCTAGGGGTAGGGAGGGAGGGACTAGGGGAAAGACTGTACAAAAGCTCATCAAGATGGAGCAGAGAGTTTATGATTGTGGCAACAACAATGGAAAAGTGGTCTCTAATTTAGGAGATTAAAAAATAGCCCTGTGTTTGCACTGCTTATAAGGAACTCTCAGGTGAGGAAATGCCCTTTTAAAAACACTAGTAAGCACTTTCTTTGCAATTTCTAAGTCTTAGAGACTCTTCTTAAATACTGATGGTTAAATGATTTGTTCAGGGCCAGTCAGTGGGATTCAGAAGCGTGACATGAAAATACATTTTCCTGGCTTTCTAACTAGCTCCCTATGCATTAGACCACACTGCCTCTTCCTTGACAAGGTCCAAGAAGGAAGTTGCAAGTAGGGGGATAGGAAAGCTGAGCAGGAAACAGGACAAAAGCTCACATTCTCCTTAAACATTCTGCTTTTGTTTATCATCAGTCATTTATTGATGTACTTGCTGACATTGAACTATCACATAGACAAAAAGTTCAGTAAAGCTGATTTACAAACTTTGGTGACATATGTTACATTCTGTACCTGTACCTACACACACACACACACACACACACACACACACACACACACACACACACACACACACCCCTAGGAGATATGACTTTTAGATATTCTGTTGTCCTGATGCATGATTATTGATTTCAATTAATTTGACTTTTAATTTTTGTATTTATATCATTATAGTCATTTGGAATAATGACCTATCAGTTATGTTTCATCAATGTATCATTGTACACACATCTTCCAATGTTTCAGGGATAAGAGATGTAGCTGTGATCACCTCAGTATAGTGAACTTCCAAGGGAGGCAATTCCTTCCACCAAGGCAGGTCATCATTTCTCATATTCACTATATGGAACCACACAGTTGTAGTCCATGACATTCATATACTGGTGTCTTCCTTCATTCCCCAGTCATTAGGCACCTCCTTTCTTTCTAGATATTTGTTTCTACCAAAAGTCCTGCAGCAAATATTGTGTTATATATGGAACTGTGCCAGAAGTTTAGGTGAGCTGCAAGAGCTATTACAGATCTTGAGGATGGTCAAGTCTTTTGCTTTTCCTTTTATGTTCAGTGAAACCTGGTGCTTCATACATTTGTTGGGTTGAATTATAAAAGGATAGAGGGTGGAAATGGTAGGACAGGAAGAGGGGGAAGACGTAATGGATCTTTTCCCAAACTCACAGTTCCTCCCATTCTTATCTTGCAGGCTTGATATGGTGACTGTGGGTGAAGAATTATGTATATATACATATACATACATATACATATATATATAGATAGATAGATAGATAGATAGATAGATAGGTATGTATATACACATACACACATACACACACACACACATATATACGTACAGACACAGGCACACAGGCACACAGTATACACATATTTGTATACAAATATGTATACATATTTGCTTTTTGGAGGAAGGAAGGTAGGGCAGTTGGGGTTAAGTGACTTGCCAAAGATCACATGGCTAGTTTTGTATTGAATATCTGAGGTCGGATTTGAACTCAGGTCCTCTTGACTCCATGGCTGGTGTTCTATTCACTGCAACACCTAGCTGCCCCTAAGAAGTATATTTTCATGTCCTCTTCATTCTTCATTTTGCATTTTTAATGTTTAATTAATAAAAAATAAACTTTATTTGGATTTCTGTTTCATCAGTATCAATTACATTAAAGTGAAAAAAGAAGCAACTTTGAATCTGGCGAACTTAGCCAAATGTAGTTGTATCTACAACGAGGTCTCGCTTTATGTCATTGAAATTTTTGTGTATATTGGGTCATTGGGTATATTTTTTCATGGAAGTCTTTGGATAATAATAATGAAGTCGTTGGGTGGCCAGCAAAATGTATAGCATGGTGACTTTTATTGTATGTTTTTAATTTATTTTTTCAGGATGGTTGAACTATTACCAGAGCTCTAACAATAGTCTATTAATGTGACTGTCTTCCTACAGCCCCTCCAGAGTTGACTGTTTCAGTCATAAAAATGTGTGCACGCATACACACATGTGTATATATGTACATGTGTTTATTCATACACATGTGTATGCACAAATGCATACGTGTATATATGAATTGCCATGTATATGCATATTCATACACTATAATATCTGTATATGTATGTGCATGTGTACATATATATATATAAACACAAAAATTTTCCCTATTTAGCCTGTATGGTAGATATTGTAGGAGAGGGCAGTAACTACTCTCATGCACAAAATGGGCTCTTGGTGGCCTTTACAAAGGTGGGATAAAGGACCATGTAACTGAGCCTCTAAGGAATTTCTTATATGTTATCTATCTATCTATCTATCTATCTATCTATCTATCTATCTATCTATCTAATATAATTCCTTATGAGTAACACACATCAAAGCATACCCCCCCAGATTACTTCTGCTTGTATGTTTTTTTTAAATTTATAAATCTGAAGAAGATTTTTGAGAGAAGGCAGGATACAGACCCACTGAGCATTGAAGAAGGAAGACATTGCTTATGAACATGACATGGAATGATTTATTGCCAGATAGGTGTCTATTTCATGTATGACACTAACTTAAAGAGTCAGGGAGGTCAGGGGGGAATAGGTCAATTAGCTTTATTTTAACTAAATTAGAGATAGTGATTGAACCTCTCATTTCATTGTTATAGCAAACTTCCAATTAAGGACATTCTCTCTATTAGGTCAAGTTGGTGCCTTCTCTATATCTTCAGTCTTAGAGTATTGCCTAGAGCATTAAGAAGGTATGAGGCTTGCTCAGAACACATAATCAATGTAAGAGGCTAGAAATGAAGCCAAGTATTCCTTTCTTTAGGGCCAGCCCTCTAGCCCTACTCCATACTACATCTTTTTTAGTAATACTTGAAATAAAATCAGTTGTGGAGTTTGGTCATTAAAATCTACTACGACTAATGTGCTCCATTTTGTGTTACGGAATGTTGAGTATGGAACATTTCTAGCCATTTCTTTTTGATAACAAAAATGGAAATTATATTGGATATTAAATGTTACAAAATACTTTAGAGATAAGGAAACTGAGATTTAGGGAGGTGAAATGATTTTTCCAAGGACACAAGACAATATATGAAAGAGCCAAGATAAACTCAACCTGGGTATTTTCCACCATGTGACAATGTCACTTTTTTGACCTAGGTTGGATTAGTAATTAGAATATATAGGACCCTCCCTTATCTCAACTCAATTCAATAATCATTCATGAAGGTTACCAGGCACTGTGAGAGCCTCAAAGTTGACAAAGACAAAAATGAGATGGTCTCTGTCTTCAACAACATTCAATTTTATTAAACCTTAAACTATAAAAAGAAAGAAAGCCTTAAACTATAAAACCTTCTTTTTTTAAATTAATATTCTCTCAAAGAGGTCTGGGCTACCTCAACAGGAGATCTTTTTTTTTTTTAAATCAGCAGAAGAATGAACAACCTTCAACAGTGTTGTGTACTGGGTTGCTTCTTGTGGTATGGGTCAAAAGAGATAGATACCCTTGATGCTCTTTCAAAAGTCGTATTCTATTAATCTTGTATGAAGGGAGTCTATTTTGACTTCCCTTCAGAAATACTTGAGAGAATGGTCTCACTCTTTTCTTAGCCCCTTTTCTAATTTATATCTTCCAAATTTTACCCCCATGGTTTGTACTCATAAATCAGTTTTTCCTTTCTTTCTCTAGTTGCCATTCAAGACTCTATTATACCTTTCCATGTAGATTTTATGCTATTTATCTATAGGTTTTACACTCTCAGCAAAATAACTTACTCTATCTCCTAAACATACTCCAATATCTCACTCCTTCCCACCTTTTATCCTGCACTTCCATATTTCTCAAATGCATTCTATGTATCCTGTTGCTTTTAGAATATTTACTTATGACTATTATAATATACATTAAATTCTACTTTCTCTCTGAAGACTTACCTGCTCAACCTAGTTGGCAATCACCTTTCCTCTCAGACCTTCTGCATTTCTTTCATAGAAGATCAAAAAAGGAGAACTGAACAGAACCTCAATGGACATTTAGTCTAACCTGTGAACAAAAGGAAGCCAAAGTATAACAAAACTGAAAAATTGTTCCCAAACTCAACTTTAACAGCCCCCAGTAGAGGGAATCTCCCTCCTCTGAAGTTAGAATATTCCAATTTAGGACAGCTTAAATTGTTCAGTAGTGCTGTGGGTAAAGTGCTTGCTGTACCTGGAGTAAGAAAGATCTCATTTAAATAGGCACTCAGACACTTAACTGGCTGTGTGACTCCTGACAAGTCACTTAACCTCTGTTTACCTTACTTTCTTCAACTGGAAATTGTGGATAATAATAGAAACTACCTCTCTGTATTGTTATAAAGAACAAATGAATTTATGTTTGTAAAGTACATTGCAAACCTTGAAGTACTACGTAAATTCTAGGTATTATAATACAGTGATATTACCACATTGCTATAAGACTTACAAAGTGTATATGTGAATGTATGAGTATATAACTGCTCAGAACTACCCTATGATTTAATTGCTAATATTATTCCGATTTTGTTCATGATGAAATTGGGGTCCAGTTGAATTTCTCAGTCACCTAGTAAGAGAAATTCAGAGATGGAATGTGAACCTAGACTCCACATTGTCTTGGCATACCTGAATATATACTTATATGTTCATTCACAAGATATTCATTTAGTAATAGTAAGTAAACATTGACAAAGAAGTTACTGTATGTGATGTACAATCCCAGGTACTGAAGATACAAACACGAAAGTTAAAAAAAATCTTTATTTGGGAAATTACATTATATCAGAGCATTCAACATTTGCATATCTAGGTAGAGAGAATCCACATTCAGGCAGTTAATCTCTTATTGGTATTCAAAATGCTATATACTGTGCTGTGCATGAAGATATGAAGACATGGGTCCTGCCTTGATGGAGAATCTGAACTATGAAAATAGAAGCGAAATTCTTCATCATCACCATCATCATCAATCAATCAATCATCATCAACAGTAATAGTAATAATAGTGAAAATAAAACAATAGTAATTGTAACAAATAAAAGTAACAAAAACAAAAATATTTGAAACAATGGTATAATGATAATGACATTGCATAGGGAGTTTTACATTGTGTAAAATGCTGTGTGTTATCACATTTGGTGCTCATAACAGCCCTTTGAGATAGATCCTTTTTAAATCTCTATTTTCCAGATAAAGAAATTGAAGTACATATTGGTTAATGATGTACCTGTGGTCATACAGTTAGTGAGTATCTGGGACAGGGTTGGAACCCATAAATGTTTTTTTTTTTTGACTTCACATTCACCACTATATCCATAACTCACTCTAAGTAAGTATATGAAAAGGCCTTGGCCTAAAAGGGTCAGGGTCTTCCATCACATCCAGTCACACTGATGAATATCTGGTTACTGGATCCAGATGGCTTTGGAGGAGAAAGTGAGGCTAGTGACCCTACACCACCCTGCTTCATTCAAAGTCACCTGGAAGTCATGTCATCATTTTTCTGATGCCATGGTCCTCTTTGAAAATGAAGGAAAACACATCCATAGCACTACCTATTTGCCTCAGATAAGGAAACAATACAAATGAGCATCTGATGAGTAGAGAAAGGAGTAATATGTTATGTAGCATGGCCTCAAATATATTTATTCGTAGTTGTCATCCTTCATGCTCACAGAGCCCCAGAACGACATCACTATGTTAGGGTCAAGGTACAGTGCTACTGGCTGGTTGATCAGGCCAATGTAAGTATAGAAGGCTCAGCCACAGATTGAACACAGATTGTCCTTATGAACATTGGGCATGGAGATGGCTCTAAATTTGTGCATTTAATATTTCTTTTGAGCTACTGCAATTCTGCTTTATTTGTAGAGCACAGTGCATTCTTTGATTTAAGGAAATCATGTTGGATAGTCCTGTGCCAGTGTATCCCAAATCTCATAATCAATCCCAAAATTCTCCAGAGAAACCAAGAGAATGCCCATGTATCTCTTCTCACCTCCACATGAGTACTTGCTCTATGCTAGTGCTACATAAAATAGACTTTTAGGCAAATGTATGTTTGGCATTAGAAAAATGTGGCCAGCCCATTGCATTGGGTTCTCTGCAATAGAGTTTGAATGCTTGGCAGATAAGTTGGAGAAAGAACCTCGGTGTCTAGGACCTTATCTTGCCAGGTGATCTTAAGAACTTCCTTTAAATGAAAATAATTCAGCTTCTTAGCATGGTTCTGGAGCAACTGTGAAGCAAACTAATAAATCCAAGAAGCCTTCCAGAAGGAATTGAGTTTTGAGGTGAGCTTTAGATTAGAGGTTTGGTGAGTGGTGATGTAGAATAGAAAGACCATACCCATCATGGTCAGCCTCCCAAATATTTTCACCTAAATAATGGCAAGGAGAGCCTTACTAGTCAGGGAATTTACCAACAATTGCAACAGCTGCATGTAAAATTGAATAGGATAAAACAAATAAAGTCCAACTACAATACTGTGTATTATCCTGAGACTCTTTTAATTGTTTAAAACAAAGTCAGGAAAACAAATTTGAAGGAAAGCAATAAAGATTAACTCTAAATAAATGGAATTTTAGTTCCTTAGTCCAATTAAAAACAGACAAAACACTGTTAAGGCGATTTGGCCTAAAACTGTACAAACACACACATCATACACACACGTGTTTATATACGCACACATACATATGTGCATATACATATACATGTGTATACAAGTTGATGTGTGCATATTCATAACTGCACAGGACATTTATGTGGTGTGTGTGTGGGTGTGTTCTTTCTTCATTTAATTTGACATATTTATCTTGCTTTTGAATCTACTCAGATGCAGAAAGCTGGCTCATAGTAAAGTCCAATTACATTTGGGACAGTTTCTGAACACTCTGCTAATTATTAAGAAGCCAACTGCAAAGGAACACATTCTGAAGATTAGCCAAGAACTTGAAATTGAAATACAATTTAAAATAAAAGTAAGGAAAACAAAACACCAGCCTCTATTGCAGAGTAAATCTGAAGCTTCTCCCATTAAAATTTTAATGAAGTTAAGTTGTACCAAAAGCAATTAACAGAAATTAAAAACTCATAGAATATTCTAGGTAGAAGGGACTTCAATAATGAACTGTCTCATTCCTCACATATTATAGGTAGGAACCTGTTGTCTTTTATTCTCAAAGAGGACTAAAATGACAGCCCTATGTTGGGGGTCAAGGTACAATGTGTCCAAATGTAGTGGATCAGACAAATATGAGTTCAGAATTCTCTGCCACATGTAGGGGCACAAATAATTCATATGACATTGAGAGTGGAGATGGCTATCAATCTGTGCATCTCACATTTCTTTTGAGCCACTGCACTTATGTTTTGCTCAAGGAGTACAGCATCTAATTTTATGTGGACATGCCATGATGGGTGATTCTGTGCCAACATCTCCCATGTCTCACAATCATTTTCAAAATTCTTCAGAGAGACCTAGAGAATGTCCTTGTATCTCTTTTTCTGAGCACTGTTTGAGTGTGTGCCTTGTGCAAGTTCTCCATAAAATAGTCTTTTAGGCAAAATATATGTTTGGCATTAGAATGATGTGGCCAGCCAATCAGAATTGTGCTCTTTGGAGTAGAGTTTTAATGACTGGCCATTCAGTTTGAGAATGGACCTTAGTGCCTGGGACCCCATTTTACCAAGTGATCTTCAGAACATTCCTAAGACAATTCAAGTGGAAAAGTATTCAGTTTACTCACATGGCACTGATATACTGTCCAGGTTTCACAGGCATAAAACAATGAGGTTGGCACAATTGCTCTGTAGACTTTCAGTTTGATATGTAATTGAATATCTTCTCTTTTCCACATTTTCTTTTGCAGCCTCCCAAATATTAAGCCAGCTCTGGTAATGCATGTGTCAACCACATCATCTATGTTGATATTCCTAGAAAGTATACTGCTAAGGTAAGTTAATTTTCCCAAAGCCTTCAAAATTTCTCCATTTGCTGCAACTGATGGTTCCACTTATGTATGGTGTGGCGCTGACTGGTGAAGAACCTCTCTTTTCTTGGTGTTAATTGTTAGGCCAAAATTAGCACAAGAGACAGAAATTCGATGCATATTTTCTTACTTCTCAGTTTTAGAGACTGTATTGAATGTGTGATTATCTGGGAATAAAAAGTCATGAACCAATTATCCTCCACTTTAGTATTGGCTTTTAGCCTTTTCAAGTTAAATAATTTACCCATTAGTATTGCAACTGATCTTGATGCCATTTTCACACTCCTTGAAGGCACCTGACAACATCACTGATAACGTCATGCTAAAAAGCAATGAAGCAAACACATAGCCCTTCTTCACTCCATTTGTGACTGGATAGCATGGGAGCACTGCCCATTACCCAGAAACCATGGAAGCATTCAGTCATGAAATTGACATACAATACTGATATACTTCTCTGTGCAACCAAATTTTGCCATAATTTTCCACAAGCCCTCATGACTGACAGTATTAAAGACCTTGGTTAGGTTGACAAACATTATGTCCTGATCTCTATTCTGCTTCTAGCCTTTCTCCTGGAATTGTTTACCAGCAAACAGCGTATCAACTGTTATGTGGCCCTTTCTGAAGCTGCACTGGGTGTCAAGTATGTGAGCATCTTCCAGACGAGGGTCAGCTGATTATTGAGAAATCATCAGAGTATCAAGGATATCCCTGACAGGAATTTCGCTGGCAATGACCAAGAGAGGGACCCCCTCCTGTGATTTTTATAGGACAACCAATTTCCTCATCCTTTATAGAGATGGACAATGGAGACATCTTGAGCCCTTCTCCCCGAATATGTGTATGTGTGTGTGTGTGTGTATGTACATATATATATATATATATATATATATATATATATATATATATATATATATATATATATATATATATATATATATATATATATATATATATATATATATATATATATATATATATATATATATATA
>CM053581.1:23621278-23670485 GCA_028627135.1 Pseudochirops cupreus
AAAAACTTTTCTGAGTTTTAAATTGTTACAATGTGTGTGTATACATGTGAATATATATATATATATATATATATATACATACATATATATTCACATATGCACCTATGCATACATTTTTCAACCTAATACACATGTTAAGTTCTGATGTTTCTGTTTTCCTTTCTTTCCTTCCTTCCTTCCCTCCTTCCTCTCTCTCTTCCTTATTTCCTCTTTCCCCCTTCCTTCCTTCCTTCCTCCCTTCTTTCCTTCCTCCCTTCCTTCCTTCTTTCCTTCCTTCCTTGCTCCCTCCCTTCCTTCCTCCCTCCGTCCCTTCCTTCCTTCCTTCCTTCCTTCCTTCCTTCCTTCCTTCCTTCCTTCTTTTCTTCCTTTTTTCCTTCATTTCTTCCTTCCTCCCTTTCTCCTTCCTTCCTTTTTCCTTTTCTTACTTCTTCCTTTTCTTCCTTCTGTCTTTCCTTCTTCCCTCCCTCTGCTCCTTCCTGCTTTCATTTTTTTTTCCTTCCTTCCCAATTGCATCTCTTTCCTTAGCCAGACCACAATGCAAGGGCTCCTCATGTGCCCAATCCCTCTTTAATCTAGACATTAACTTTACCTTACTCCATTTCTCACCTGGTCTCCTTCACCTTAAGTATCCTGATGCATCACATACCCCCATCCCAGAGGCACCCCAAATAATACAGAACTTAGTGTGAATACCCCATCAGCTTAGCTCTCTACAGTTCAGAACACTCATGCCCAAGAGATCTGAGAGCCTCCCCAGTGACATGGATCCCACCCTGCTTATCTTATTTTCTTTTCCAAAGACAAGTACAGAAAGACTGGGGAAACTCAGTATTTTATTCTGTCTAGCCTTTCTCTTTCTTCACTGGCCAGGAGGTCATCAAGTTAAATAATTTCTTAAAAGGGAGGAGGAGATACCAGCATTTTATTGTACAAAGGAAGTTTAAAATGTTTATTCCCTCACTACTCTACCTAAGGATATAATAAAGGAGGCTATTTTTGAAAGAAGAGAGCCAGTTCTTGCATTGTGGGTGGAGAAAAGGTCCTGGAAATGGAAGTCTTATTTTAGTCCCTATATCATCAGATATCATTTGTGTGATTCTGGGCAAGTCACAACATTCCAGGGCTCCATGAATCCTACTAATACATTTGGTTTCAGAGAAGATACTGTTCCACAGTGGCCCAGGAAGAATTTTCATGGGATCTCTGAAGTTGAAATCATAGGTAGGATTTAAAGTGAAACAAACCAACAATTTCTGGGAAGTAGGGAGTGTGTGTGTACATGTGTGTGGGGGTTGCACACACCTATAATAGCTTCATAGTCTATGTGATTCATTTGAGAGAACATTGTCTAGGTTCAGAGGACTTTTAGGTTCAAGTCCCATCTGTGATACTCATTCCTTGTATTACTTTGGGCAAATTATTTAAAGTTGCTTGGCTTTGCTTGCTTCATCAATGAAATGAAGGTGCTGAACTAGCTGACCTCATGAAGCCCCCTCGAGCTATGGATGTGTAAGGCTCTGACACTTCCTATCAATCCTGTATGACAGCTCTGGGGGAAAATGGCTCCTGCCTAAGCAGGACTGGGAGCTAGGCACTTAGCAAGCTATAGACTGGGCCTTGTTTGTCAATATATAGAATTTAACAATGAATCCTAAAGAAGTGTCTCCTCACAAATTGGTGGTAAGGGTCTTGTTTGTACTGTGAAAGGGGTCTTATAGACAGAGAGTGGACGTCTGTCTCTCAGTGACCATGTAGGCATACTTTTGCATTTGTGTTTAAAGGCATTGACCAGTGGCTATGATGAGACATTAAATTTAGTAGGCTATGGAGCAACAAGGCCCATCAATCATTTTCTTGTTCAGCAGAATGCCTTTAGCCTCAGGTTTTCTGAGATGAATTTCTGAGCTTGGAGGCCAAGGGAAGAAGCAGATTTTGTTCAATATGAAGAAGTGACATTTTTCTCCTTAAAGCACCCTGAATTTGCAATATGGCTCAAACAGGCATGTGCATATGCATGCACACATACACACAAACACATGCACAAGTATGTATACATATGTGTGTGTATAATTATGATACATATATGTATATATATATATATATATATGTGGGTCTATATCTATATCTATCTACCTTATCTATCTACACACACATGCATACATATCCCTGTTCTGTTCAGTCTGTTCAGTTGTATCCACCTCTGTTTAGGGTTTTCTTGGCAAAGACACTGAAGTAGCTGGCCATTTCCTTTTCCAGTTCATTTTACAGATGAGGAAACTAAGGCAAATAGAGTTAAATGACCTGCCCAATAAGTGTCTGAGATTGTATTTAGTACTCTCTCCACTGCACCACCTAGCTGATAAATATATTTTTAATATTTTAAACACACATATACATATACATGTTTGTGTAAATATATGTATATGTTTATATATATACATGCACACATATTGACATATCTATATCTGAATAGACATCTATACTAGATAGATACAGATACAGAGATATGTGTGTATACATACATGTATATATAAATATAAAAATCTATCTATTTAGATATAGATACATTCATATCTGTTTTTCTATCCATCTCTCTTATCTTTCTATTGAATGTATGTGTGTGTGCATGTGTGTGTGTGTGTGTGTGTGTGTGTGTGTGTGTGTGCATGTGTGTGTGTGTATATGTGCATGTGTGTGTGTGTGTGTGTGTGTGTGTGTGTGTATGTAGGCCAGAGATACAGCAAAGAAACAAAAAGAGTTCTCTTAGAGAGAGAAGCATCTCAGCTTTCTCTAGAGAGTTGAATATGGCAGGCTTAGTGCATGTCAGTGCCACAGACAGAAAATGTGAAGTCAGAAGGGAGAGTAAATGCTGGTTTTTTTAATTGGATTGCTTTGGCACCACTACACTCACCCTAATTGATGTGAAGTGAGATGTGCTTCCTTGCAAGCTGCCTTGTGTTTGCAAAGACTTTCCCACTTAGTTCTTTCATGTTTCTGTAGCAAACATTCTGGGCGTTGAAGAAACATCCCTATTGCACTACAATGTCCCTTTCATTGACCGCAACAGATTAATCATCTCTATTTTCTCATTAACTGCACATTAGAGTCTATTTTTTTCTTCTGTTTGATACACTTCTCCTTGAACCATTGCAACCATTACTTCATCTCCTGGCGCACAGGGCAATGGGCTGGATGATGTCATGAAATCAGGAAACCTTGAGGACAAATCTGGTATCACATACATATTAGTTGTGCTACTTTGGGCAAGTCACTTAACTGGTATTTGCCTTAATTTCCCCAAATATAAAATGGGGATAATAATAGCATATAAGTTGCAGGGTTGTTGTGAGAATCAGGTAAGATTTGCAAAGTGCTTAGAACAATGCCAGACAATTAATTCAGTAAACACTTATTAAGCACCTAGCAGATAACAGGTAATGTTATTTGTAACAGTGCTGGGGACAAAAATTAGCTTACAATCTAATGGAGGAAGAGAAAACACAAAAGGAATACAGAAAACAGGAGGGCTACACCAGAGGGTGCTGTGTACAGGGGTAGCTTGGTGTATGTATGTGGTTTAAACCAAGAAGAGCTACAGAGTGAAAATAGGTAGTGAGCCACAAGGAGCAGGTCCTACTTCCTATAGAAGAAAGCATTAGGAACAATTTAGTTCTCCCCTCTCCAGCACTCTAATCACAGAAGAGAGGGAATTAGAAGGCATCAAATATCCAAGGCTGAGTTAAAAACCATCATAAGGGTATTTTCCAACATATCTAGATTTTTGGCACATAGTAGGTGCTATCTAAATGCTTATCCCATTCCTTTTCCCATCTCTGTGCCTTTTGTTAGATCATCCCTATGCGTGTAATGCATTTCTTCTTTTCACTTAACTCAAATAATTTACCTTCTTTCAAGGTGTACCTCAAACATTACCTTGGGCAGATGCTTTTCTTTATTCTCAAACTGTAAATACACTTCCTTCCTAAATATTCGGTATTATTTGTCTTTTTTTCCAAATGTTTATTTCGTTCCTGTTTATATATGTACTCTTCTGTTCCAATAAAATGTAACGTCTTTGAGAACAGAGAACATTGATTATTTGTATCTCTAACCTTCCCCTTCACCCAGGCTATAACACAATGCCTGGCATATAGTAGGTGATTGCTAGATGCTTGTTCATTGGTAGATCACTCTTCTCAGTATTCATAGAATCATAGATTTAGAAGCAGAAGGGAGGTGAAACTCCATTAATTCCAACCCTCTTCTTTGACAGATCATTGTAGTGAGGCAGACAAAGGTTGAATACTTGACAGTGTCATACAGGTAGTAAATGTCTAAAGCAGGGTGTGAACACAGGCCTTTGTGAGTCCAGGTCTGTGTTCAGTCCATGAACCCCCAGAATCTTAAGAGGTGGAAGGAGTGACTATTTCAACCTATTCCAATCTGAATGACAACATTAATGCATTTTGTTGCCACAATTTTTTTTTCTAAATGTTCACTAAGTGCTTGATACTAAAAAAATGAAGGCAACTGGTAAAAAAAAATACTTGCCTTGGGAGCTTATATCCTCCTGGAGATGTACAATATGCAAATAGATATGTTTAATATGAGGCAGGGAGTGAGAAAAAGAGTTCTTTTAGGTAGACTTGAGGAAGGAGGGAACACTTCTGGCTGTGGTCAACAGGGAGGACTTTCAACACGAGATCACACATGAGTTGCACATTCAAGGTTTCAACAGAATCTGAAAACAGGCATCAAGGGCAACTAGGTAGACCAATGGACGGTGTCAGGTCTGGAATTGGGACAACCTGTCTTCTTGAGTTCAAATATAATCTCAAATATTTCCTAGTTGTATGATCCTGGCAAATCATTTACCTTTTTACCTCATTTTCCTCACCTGTAAAATGAGCTAGAGAAGGAAATAGCAAACCATGCAAGTATCTTTGCCAAGAAAACCCAAAATGAGATCATTAAGAGTTAGACATGAATGAAATGACTGTTCACTAAACATCTACTCTGTGTTAACCAATATGTTAAGTTTGGTAGATATAAACACAAAGAATGTGAAAATCTCTATGTGTATGAGATTACATTTTAATGAAGGAAAAATGCATTTAAAATTACTATAACACAAATAATAGTTAATAAATAATAACATATATAAAGTAGTTAATTACAGAATGGTTTGGGCAAGGAGAGCTCTAACAGTTGAGAGTTGACTACCAGAGATCACTTCTTCTATGTTCTGATCATCAGTTGCTATGAAGACAGGTGTTAAGTGAGTACCTGCCTTCAAGGAACTGCCATTCTATAGGGTGAGATGACATGAGTATGTAATAGGACATGGGTTTTGAATCCCAGATGTGGGCCTTTGGGAAAATCCCAGTGTTTCTTTTTCTCCTCTCAAAAATGCAGAGAATGAACAAAATGATCTCTGAAATTGCTTCCAACATTAAGAGCGATGAACCAACATTTTTGGGGTATGGGCTTGATAGCTGATTTAGCTGACCTTACTAGAACGTGGTGTAAAGGAAGCATAGAAAATTTTGGGTTCTTATATGTAGGTTCAAATCCTATTGTTCTAGAAATAAGGGGGCTTGCACCCCTATAATTTATCCTATAAAGATAACTCTTTTGTAAAACATATTTCTTAGATTTGAGGGGGGATGCATGATAATGTGATTGGGATAGAGATGAATCACAGGCATAGCGCTAAGGTTATCGGTAGGAAATTTTTTCAAAGTAAATATATTAGTTGGTCATATCAGAAATGTGGGTATGAGGCTCAGATTCATAAAAATATAAATGTGAGAGCTACTGTTTTGTCATAAAGGAAAGTGTGTTGAGGGACATAAGGTTATAATTGGCACATGGGTCGAGGAATAGAATTGCAGTTATAGCGTTTATGGCCATGATATTAGTGTACTCTGCTAGGAAAAATATAGCAAAGGGGCCTGAAGCATATTCAACGTTGAAGCCTGGGACAAGTTCTGATTCTCCTTCTGTTAGGTCAAAAGGGGCTCAATTAGTATCGGCTAGGGTGGAGATGTATCATATTATGGCTATATCATGTAGAAATGATGAGTCATATGTTTTCTTGTGTGGTGATGACATTTTTTAGGGTAAATGATCCATTAATTAGTATGATGGATAGGAGGATGATAGCTAGAGTCACCTCGTATGAGATTGTTTGGGCTACTGTGCGTAGGGCACCAATAAGGGTGTATTTTGAATTTTATGCTCAGCCTGATCGTTTTTCATCCTGTGGAAGAATAGAGATTGTATTTTGGTTTAGCATTTTTATTTGATAGATGCAAAATAAGGCTAGGATCATGAGGGTATAATAGTAAGAAACCATGTAGAAGTGTCTAGTTGTGACATTGGTTTTGAGCAAATAACTTAATTCCTAGGATACTTATAGTGTCACACTGGTTTCTCAAAGATGATTGCATTATGGAAGACCATTTTTCAAAATATTCTAGTGAGGTTATTTCTAATACAATTGGCATGAAGCTGTGGTTAGAACCACAGATTTCTGAGCATTGTCCATAGTATACTCCAGGACAAGTGGATGTTAAGGTAGCTTGATTCAATCGTCCAGGAATTGCGTCAGTTTTTAGTCCTAAAGATGGGACAGTTCATGCATGAAGGATGTCTTCTGATGAGATAAGTATATGAATTGGCAGTTCCATTGGAAGAACTACTCAGTTGTCAACTTCTAAAAGTCGGAATTTACCTGGGGATAGGTCTTGAGTTGGAATTATATAGCAGTCAAATGTTAGGTTTTCATAGTCTGTGTATTCATAACTTCAGTATCACTGGTGTCCTATTGCGTTTACTGCTTTTTACTGAAAAATCAACCCTTGCACCATTTTGATTATGTAATGTAACTGAACATTGTTCATACATGAAATTTTCTGCTTAACATACATGCATATTCATAGCACTGATTTAGGGCTGAAGGGGTAATCTAGTGCAAGTTCCTCGTTTTTGTTTTTTTTTTTTGGGGGGGGGGATTGAGGTCCAGAAAGGATGTAGCTTGCCAACGTCACACAAGCTGAATTTGATTTGGATTCTCTGACTCCAAATTTAAGAATCATTCCACTGCTTCATGTTATTCCCTTTTATTACAAAAATCTTAATTTTTTTCCCCTTTTTATTGACACCTGGATTTCAAATGATCCAGGAAGAATTTAAAAAGTAATTGTGCTTTACCATGGACAATTTTTGCAAAGGTGAATGTTAAATATTTACAATTCCATATCCAATTGAGCCTACTCTAGTTACTTAATTCTTCATGATATCAAGGAGTTCAGAAAAGGCCTGAGTTAGCTTGAACTTATGCCTGGAACAGAAGTGTCTCTATTTGTTCAGTAATAAAGAAGATCTATATTTGTCAAGTCCAGAGGCCTGGATCTTAAAAGGGATACATGTTTAATGCCAGTGTTTAATGAAGGCTTCCATCCTCTGTGGAACTTCATGATATGTTGGTTTAATTGGAATTTGAGTTGATCTTTTGCCCCTTCAATGTAAATCTGGAAGCCACCTGGGAGAATCTCAGGGATGGCATCAAGGTCCAATATTTTCCAGTTACTATTCAGAATTTATTGATGGAAATATTTAACTCCCTCAGTTTGAATTCCCCTAGATAAGGAGAGTGTTCATTCCAAATTGATTATCCATCTAATATTCAGGACTGGCAAAAAAGTGGGACCAAAGCTTTATAGGAATTCAACTAAGTAAAGCCTACTTGTCCCAGAGACTGAGGCAGCATATGCCTTCAAGACGCTGGGACAGGAATATGTTTTTACAGTGGTTCAAGCTATATATTTGAAGGAAATATAGCTTTGTAAAAGCTTATTGATATTTAGCAGTTAAATGGAAATGAGATACTAGACACTGGCACCTCAAAGTTGGCAAAACACAGCTGTTGAGAACTTGTGAAGAGACACACCAAACTCTTCCGGGTACTCTAAAAATTTGTGCAAAAATAGCATGCTTGATTTGGGGAGAGATGCCGGAACATACATGGTATATACGGTATATTACATATAGCATTTATGTATATGATCTAAACATATACATAAACCATAATGCAAAAACATCAAAACTAGTCATCTTTCTTCTTCTTCTCCTCCTCCTCCCCCTCCTCTTCCTCTTCCTCCTCCTTCTTCTCCTCCTCCTCCTCCTCTTCCTCCTCGTCCTCCTCCTTCTGCTCCTTCTCATTGTTCTTCTCATCTTCCTTCTTCTTCTTCTTCTTCTTCTTCTTCTTCTTCTTCTTCTTCTTCTTCTTCTTCTTCTTCTCACCCGAAGTTTTTAATGTTTCTTCCCTTCAAATTCTAATGTTATATCTTTTAAAGTTATGGTCCATTTGCACTATTTATTTTCTATTCACTGATGTACATATGCTCGTTTTCTGATTTGAATGTAAACTCCTTGAAGGAAGGGACTGTTTTTAATCTTTGTATGGTGAATGGCACATAGTAAGCACTGGATTATTTTGCGTTTATTGTTTCATTTAGCTCTATTTTGGGAATATGTCTCCTCTGATAGTGTCACATGTGTTTTCCTGTGGGAAATTACTATAGCTATGATCACAAGGCAAATACTTTTAAGGGAATAACTGAGAATGATGAGGAGAAGTTGTAAAAAGGAAAATAAAGGATTGATGTCAGAAGTGATCAGAGCTATGCAGGAGTAGCAAGAACTATCTTTGGAAGTAGTGGTTTTCTCTTCAATATACATATTCAATCAAAGATTGTCACTTCTGTGACAGGATGCAGAGGTAATTCTTTTTGATGTGTGGGTTTAGACTAGATTCCTTCCAAGTCTCATTTTGCAGTAAAAAGTAATTTACCTACTGATTTGTGAGCTAACATGTCTGCAACATAAACAAGTTTACTTAGAAGATGTTCAATATGAGATCAGAGAAGTAGCTCCACTCCTAATGAAGTGGTTGAGGCAAAACTGAAAGGAAGGTCAGTCTGCGATTGTGTCCAGTGACAAGAGGAATTCAGATGCTGTAAATCTAAATAGTGGTTAGGAATCTGGAATGTCTGGTAAGATAAGCTAGATTTGGTCAAACAGGAAATGGAAAGATAAATACAATATCTTGGATGTCAATAAACTTAAATTGACAGGAATGAGCGAGTTTAATTCAGGTAATCGTTACATATCCTACTGTGAGCAAAAATCCTTTAGAAGAAATGGAGCAGCTCTCATAGTTAATAAAAGGGTGAGAAAAACAGTACTGGGGTAAAATCTCAAAAAATGACAGCATCATATCTGTTTCATTTCAAGGCAAACCATACAACATCACAGTAATTTAAATCTAGGCTGTAATCACTTGATGCCAAAGAGACCAGAGTTAAACAGTTCTGTGAAAAATACAATATTTTCTAGAAATAACACATACACACACACACACACACACCCACACACAAAGATGTCACATTCCTCTGACAGGAATGGAATGCTAAACTAAGAAAGCAAAAGACAACTGGAATAATAGGCAAGTTTTGCCTTGGAGTACAAAATGAATCAGGGCAAAAGTGAAGAGGCTTTTGTCAAGCTAACTCACTGATTAGAGCAAACATTCTTTTTCAACAACCCAAAAGGTTACTACACATAGACATGACTAGTTGGGTCAATATCAAAATCAGATTGATTATACACTTTGTAATCAATGGTGGGAAAGTCATATATAGTCAGTTAAAACAAGACCTGGAGCTGACTGTGGCTCATATCAGGAGTCTCTTTTTACAAAACTCAGACTTAAATTGAAGGAAACAGGGAAAACCATCAGACCATATATGTATTGCTTAAATAACATCACTTATGAAGTGGAAGTGAAGAATAGATATAAGTGATTAGACATGGTAAATAGAGTGCCTGAAGAATTATAGATAGAAGTTTACATTGTTGTACAGGAGGCAACAGCAAAAGCAGCTGAAGAAAGAAGAAAAGTGAAAGGTAAAGCAGGAAGGAAAAAATATACTACCCAACTAAATGCAGAATTCCAGATATTAACAAGTAGAGAAAAGAAGGTTTTCATAAATGAGCACTGGAAAGAAACAGAAGAAAGAAATGGAATGGGAAAGACAAAAGATGTCTTTGAGAAAATTAAAAATATCAAAAGAATGCTTTCTGCTGAAATGGGCATGACAAAATATAAAAATTTTTGGAATGTGACAGAGGCAAAAGAGATTAAGAAGAATTGGCAAGAATATACAGAAAAAAAAAATACAAGAATGATGTTAACAACAGTAACCACAATGGTGTGGTTACTGATCTAGAATCAGAATTTCTGGAGAATAAAATCAAGAGAGCTTGAGGAAATATTGGTAAAAATAAGTGTAATGGGGGATGATGGAATTCCAGACGAGTTATTCAAAATCTTAAAAGATAATACTGTAAAAGTGCTGCACTCAACATGCCAGCAAATTGGAAAAACTCAACATTCTCCAATGGATTGGAAAAGATAACTTTATGTCTCAATCCTAAAGAATGGCAATGCCAAAGATTATTCAAATTACTGAACAATATCACTCATTTCCCATGCTGGCAAGGTTATTTTTAATATTCTGTAAGCTAGATGTTAGCAATATAAGAATTGAAAATTATCAGAAAAGCAGGCTGCTGTTAGAAGAGGCAGAGGAAGTAGAGACCCAATTTCTCCACTATTCACTGGATTATGGAGAAAGCAAGGACATTCCAGGAAAACAAAACAAAACATCTATTTCTGCATCACTGATCATACTAAAGCCTTTGACTGTGTTGATCACAACACATTGCGTCGAGTTCTCAAAGTGATGGGAGTACCATATCATCGTATTTGTTTTCTCAAGAACCTATATGAAGATCAAGAAGCACTGGTTAGAACCAAATATGGAACAACTTGGTTTGAGATAGGAAAAGGAGTACTACAAAGGCTGCATATTGTCACCTTATTTATCTAACTTATTTGCAGAGTACATCATGTGAAATGTCAGGCTGCATGAATCAAAAACTAAAATTAAAGTAGCTGGAAGAAATATCACAAATCTCTTATATGGAAATGATAACCACACTGATGGAAGAAAGTGAAGAATAGTTAAGAAACCTTATGATAAGGGTGAAAAAAGTAGAGTTTTAAATGTGACTTAAAGCTAAAAGAAAAGGAAAAAAAAACTTAAGCCTAAGATCATGGCAACTTATTCCATCACTTCCTATCAAATGGAGGGAGAGGAAATGAAAGCAGTGTCAACCTTTTTATTCTTGTGTTCAAAGATCACTGCAGATGGTGACTGCAGCCATGACATTAAGACACTTGATCATTTGAAGGAAAGCTATGATAAATCTGGGCAACATACTAAAAGTCAGAAATATCACCCTGCTCACAAAGGTCTATATAGTAGAAGCTATGTGTTATTTTGTTTTATATTGTTTTGTTTTGTTTGTTTTTTTCCAGTAGCAATGTATGGCTGTGAGAGTTGGACTTTAAGGAGATCCAAGTGCTGCAGAATTAACTCTTTTGAATTGTGGAAATGAAGAAGAATTTTGAGAGTCTCTTCAACAACAAGTGCATGATGTTAGTCAATTCTTAAAGAAATTAATTTGAACTACTCATTGGGAGAATAAATACTGAGAACAAGTTCATCAGGCTTAAGTATTTTGGTCACATAATAAGAAGATGACTCATTGGAAGATGCCCTGATGTTGGGAAAAATTGAATGCAAATGAAGAATGTTTCAGCAAAGGATGAGAAAGATAATTGTCTGTCTGTCTTTCTCTCTATGTATGTATATATCTATCCATCCATCTATCCATCTATCTACCTATGTATCCATTTATCCATCCATTATCCATCCGTCTATCTATCTATCTATCTATCTATCTATCTATCTATCTATCTATCAATCTATCTACCTATCTATCCATCTACCCATCTATCTACCTATCTATCCATTTATCCATCCATCCATCCATCTATCTACCTATCTATCTATCTACCTATCTATCCATCTATCCATCTACCCATCTATCTACCAAACATGAGTTTGGACAGAATTCAGGAGATAGTGAAGTATAGAAGGGACTGGTGTACTACAGTGCATGAGGTCATGAAAATTCAGACATGATAGAGCTACTAAAAAATAGGAAGGTCTATTTGACTGCCAAAGCCCTAACCAATGAAAATTGACTATGTCATTGCCAAAGTTTGTTTTTCAATTTCATTTTACTTTTTAATTATTGCTATAATTGTTTATCTTGTTAGGTTAAAATCTGCTTGCTTTGCTCTGTATCAGTTTAGAGATATCCAAAATATTTAATTTTTTTCATTTTTTTTTTTACCAGACTGACCTATGATTTCTTTCATGTAGGGAATGTCATGAAGAAGTGCCTGCTACCAAAACAGATACGGAACTTTTAGGTCACTTATCTCCTAAGAGTGTTACCTGGGGCAAGGAGAGTTTTAGTACCAGTAGTAGTAATAATAGCAGCTAACATTATGAAACAATTATTATGTGCCAGACCTTGTGCTAAACACTTTACAATTACTATTTCATTTGATCCTCACAATAACCCTGGGAGATAGGGGATATTATTTAACTTATTTTATAATTGAAGACACTGCTGCAAATCAGATGGTAAATTACTTTTTTCAGGGTAACAGAGCTAGTGTCTGAGGTTGTATTTGAGCTCAGGTCTTTCTGACACCAAGATCAGAAATCTACTGCAACATACTTGTGCAATCATATTCTGTTGTATCCCTGCATCACATCATCCTTAGTCTTTCCACAACCATTGACCAGCTATTTTGTTTCCAGTTCTTTGCTACCATGAGAAATTCCCTGTAGTTTTGTTTTCAGACTTCCTCCTATATTGATGACTCCTTGTGATATATGTAAAGCAACATTTCTCCTGTCAAAGAAAGAGCTGTGAGACTTGAAGATGTTGGATGAAATTGATCAAGGAAAAACATTAGCAAGTGAAAAAGATCCTAAGTTCTGGTAACATTTAGAGTATTTATAAAACAGGCACATGTACATGAGAAGATTCCAGCTCTTAGAAAAATCCTATATGTTAATCATGTGGATGTCAACAAGACCCAGGGGATAAAAGAATAGAGGTCAGTTTTCAGACTTAAAGGATCAGAGCCCTTCAGTGAAAAAAGCTTGATATCAAAAGAAAAAAAAAGCACACGGATTAAACAAGAGGATATGAATTCTTCAATAATAAACTTAAAAAATTAGAATAATTAGCTCAGAGAATACCCTTTTCTGAAAGGTTTGGAGCAGTTAATAGAAGTGCCTTGCAGAGAGGGTAATAGAAAATATTGGCAGGCAGAAGAGAGAATACATTCCATTTAAAGAAAGTTTTGACTTAGATGATAGGAAGACCTTAAAAATCTGTCTTGTGTTGACTGAATATTGACCCAAACTCTCATGGAAACATGGACCACTTTTAGCCAGAGAGTAGCTGTAATCTCCTGAGATGGACAAAGTTAAAACTGGGAAACAGATTCCAAGGAAACAAATGTGTCTAAACGGTCAATGGGCTAGGGATGCCTTCATTGCTGCAAAAGCATGGGAACATTAAGGATAAATGTAAGTATTGGGTTATAACAAATTACCACTAACATGTTAACTCATTTTTTTTCTATTCTGGATCATTAGGTTTCTTGGATATTTATTTGTTTTTTTTTTTCTTTCAATACACTTCCTACACAAATATTCATAGAGAAATAAGGGATGGCTTATTTTTTTTTTCTTTCCATTTCCTTTAAAATATATATTTTTTTCCTCACTGGCCAAACATATTACTTGTATATCTCACCATCAATAAATAAACAAATGCTTTTTATTTGTTGATTCTTGCTGTTAAGGCAGAGAAATATGAATAAAGAATAAACCTTGGCAAAGTAATAGTTGAGGAAATTCCCTCTTCCATTGCAGGATGACAATTTATCTCATACTCATTGCCTTAGAGAGTTGCCTAATGAATTGAGACGTTAGGTGTCTAAATTTGGGCGCCATACTTTGAGAAGTACATTGATAGCTTAAGAGAGTTCAAAGATGGGCATTTAAAACTGGAGGTGTTTATTCTTGAAATAATTTGTCAGTGACATGGTAACTTTCTTCAGGTCTGTGAAAGATTGTCACAGGAGAAAAAAATTTTAAAAAAATGAAATTTTCTTGTTTATCCACAGAGGGCATAACTAAGAGAATTTAATGGAAAATGCAAAGAAGCAAATTTAGCCTAGATTACAGTAAAAGTTTCCTAACAAAGAGAGGGATCATCAAGAGTAAGAAGTTACATTGGGAGTTAATAGTTTCTCCATCATTGTAGGACTTTAACTAAAAGTTGGGTGATCAGTTTAGGGCTGTTGTAGTAAGGGTGCTTGTATGAGTTGGATTCGAATACCTCTGAAGTTATCCTTAACTCATATTATCTGATTCTATACAACACACACACACACACACACACACACACACACACACACACACACAGACACACAACACAGAGTAAATTCCTGGGAACATGATTCCCTTTGTTTCTGAAGCTCCCACCTCAGGGACCAATGGTCATAATGAATGAATGAATGAATGAATGAAGTGCAAATTAACCCACTTAGCTCCCTGGATCTTCATGTGAGTAATGTGTAATTCAAATAAACAAAAAAATTGTGGCTACTAATTCATACAGATAAATTCTTGCAGGTTGCATATTGAATCAATTTTAAAAGATAATATTAACCATATTTTTTATATTTTCAATTATTTCTTTATACACTTCTCATTTGAATTTTAATCCAGTGCAGGTACACTCAGTGGTAATGTGAGTGATGGGCTGTATATTTGACCCAATGGTTCTGGATGACTGAAAACTCCAGTCCACCTTTCACCTTCAGAGTCTATTCAGTTATCCTCTCAGGATATCTTGCTATATTACCCCAAATTCTATGTCATTCTTCCTCCACCACAACTTCCACCTCTTCTGCTGGATTCAGTAATCAAATCAATATGGTCATTGCTTCTGGAAAAGACAAGTCAATTAATTGTTATATGTATCATGCTAGCTTTCCCTGTGACTTTCAATACCAAAACTCTATTCTCCAACTTGTATATATGTATTTACTTTACATCCATATAACATTCCAAACCCAAATCCTCCTCCCTAACCATCAGTTTTGTTTTTTTTTAATGTGCTGTCTCCGCCTATGGAAATATAAGCTCTTTGAGTGAGAAGACTGTCCTGCTTTCTGTATGCATATTCTTAGAGTTTACCATAGGACTTGTCTCACTGTAAATGCTTAACAAACATTTTTATTCATCCATTTATATGTGACTCCCTTTGATTTTGTAGATACAATGGTAAATTGGGCAAATAAACAAATGAAAAGGGGCTTAGGGGAGGACAAAATCTGTTTTAGCTATCCATCAAATATTAACTTAATCACTGAAACTATAAATGTGACAACTTTGTCAAACAACCAATGAGTTTATATATTATTAGAAGAACTGAACCATATTCACTGTCACATTTTCACTGAAAATGAAACTAATAGACAAATGGTACTTGCGGTTTAATGGAAGAATCACTTACAACCACTCTTTGCATTTTAAAAGAGGAATGGGGAAATAGTGCTGTTCAGTGAAAATGAATGAATAGTTAATGATGAAATCTTCCTGCCGTTGTGGTACAGGGATGGAGGTGGAGCTCGAATTCCACTGGCCTTCAAATAATACTATGCAAGCAAATATTCTCCCTTGGCACAATAATTATAGCACACACATTTCCAGTATCGACTAAGGTTACAACTTTATCCATAAACATCCTCCAACACATTGGGTTGCTTGGGTCTCACACTAAGCTTTCTTTCAAATTTTTTTTTCTGTCTGTATCCCTCCACTCTTGTTCACAACATTTTATAAATGAATTTATTCTCTCTCCCTCCCTGTCTCTCTCTCTCTCTCTGTCTCTCTGTCTCTCTCTCTCTCTCAGTCACTGTCTGTCTGTCTGTCTGTCTCTCTCTCAGTCACTGTCTCTTTGTCTCTCTCTCTGTCTCTCTCTCAGTCACTGTCTCTCTGTCTCTGTCTCTGTCTCTCTCTGTCTCTCTCTCTCCATCATCTGTCTATCTATCATTTGGCAGACACTGGATAATGGTAATAAATTGGCCCCCGAAATTATTTTCTAAACCAAAGTTGCCATTTCCTGTCATACATCTATAGCTGGGAGATAAGTCTCGTTTTTGCTCATGAAACATGTTTAGGTTCTTTACAATTCTGTATTTTCACAATTGATTTATATTATCCAAAATTCTAAAAGAGTTTATTATAATCAATTGGCATTGCCATCTAAGAGTGACATTCATAATTACTCAAATAACAGGGTAAAACACACACACGCATAGAGAAGAAAAATGTTAATTGTTTTTATTATGCTTTATTATCGTACAAAAATATTATGTAGCCTCTCAGTGTGTTTGCGTGACATTGATATATGTGCATATCAACTATATAAATAGATTCATATATGTATCCATGTTATAACTACGATCCATATCCATTCATCCATTTATCTATCTATCTGTCATTCTATCTCTATTTGTCTGTCTGTCCATCTGTCTGTCCGTCTGTCCATCTATCTATCTATCTATCTATCTATCTATCTATCTATCATTTAGCAGATGGTGGATAATGGTAATAAGTTGGCCCCAGATTTTAACATGAGGAAAGCATGGTGGATTGTTTTAGGACATTGCAAAGTCGTTTTACTTTTTTTTTTTATAGGTCAAAACTTCTACTGAAAATTAATGTTCATATTTTAAAAGAATCAATATCTTACCAGTATTTTGAGGTTCAAGTCATTGAATAGCAGTCTTTCTAGAATTTAGTGTATGTCCAGAAGAGTAGTCCAGTAGTGTATGGTGGGTGTTAGTAGGCTGAAATCAACTGCATAGAAGTAAGAATGAGAGTAAAACTTCTCCAGGGAGTAATGGGCGCACATTTTTGGGTAACATTTGTGTAGAGAATGGAAGCCTCCATCTCTCAATAGAATTTTAGTCCCTTGAGTTTAGGTAGAACATCATTATTATCTTTATGTCATTAGTGTCTATCATACTGTGTTTAAAATGACTATGTTATTAATTTATTAAAGTAGAAACACTATATTTCATGTCCCCAAAAACATAAGAGCAAAAGATAAGATGGTCTCTTCATGTGGTGAAAATGGGAACATCCTCATTGCTAGCTTATCTGATATCACTGGGTTGCCAGGAGAAAGGCAGGCAGTCTCCAGCATGTTAGGTAGGTTTCTGTTGTAAATCTACAACATGATATGAGCAAGCGTCACACAGGATGAGCAGACATGGGTAGGTCAAGATCAAATACCCACAATGATAAATTCTATTTGCATAAATAATTATTAGAATATACTTCAATATAGATGTATTATACTCTCATAAAAATTGAGTTTACTTTGTTAATGGAAATGCTATCCTTAACCACTGACAAATGAACATTCTGTGACTCAGAGATTTGAAATCACTCCTCCTAGGCCTTACATCTTGCTTAGTGGTAGAACCATGATGTGAAAACAGCTGTTCTTACACTTCTTAAAAAGTACAACTAGCCAAATGGATAAAGAGGTACAAAACCTAAGTGGAGAAAACAATTCCTTAAAAAGTAAAATTGACCAAGTGGAAAAGGAGGTAAAAAAATTAACTAAGAAAACAATTCCTTAAAAATTGAAAATTGAAATTGAAATTGCAGGTGGCAGCTAATTTCTCTATGAGGCATCAAGAATAAATCATAGAAAAAGAAAGGAATGATAAAATAGAAGAAAACACAAAATATTTCATTGCAATAATAACTGACATGGAAAGTAGATTCATGAGAGATAATTTAAGAATTATTGGTCTCTTGGAAAACCATGATGAAAAAAAGTGCCTGAACAGTATGTTCCAAGAAATCATCAAGGAAAACTGCTCTAAGGTCCTAGAAGCAGAAGGTAAAATAGTCATTGGGAAAATCCACCAATCACATCCAGAAAGAGATAATAAATTAAAAATGCCAAGGAATATTCAATTACCAGGTCAAGGAGAATATACTGCAAGCAGCCAGAAACAAACAAATCAAATATTGTGGAACTACAGTCAGGATCACACGTTATCTTGCAGCTTCTACATCAAAAGAGCAGAGGGACTGGAACACTATATTCCATAAGGCAAAGGAACTTGGATTACCACCAAGAATTAACTACCCAGCAAAATTAGCATAATATTTCAGGCAAGGATATGGGCATTCAATGAAATATTGGAATTCCAGCCCTTCCTGATGAAAAGGCCAAAGATCAATGGAAAATTTGTTCTTCAAATACAAGGTACAAGAGAGATATAAAAAGGTAAACAGGAAAACAAAAGAAAAAAAAACATGTTATTCAGTAAGGGCAAACTGTTACATCCCTACAAGGAAGATGATACTTGTAAATCTTGAGAATTATATCTTTATCACAACATTTAAAAAATATATAGGGAGTCAGAAGGTGTGGGTATAAATTAACTGACGTGATGATAAAAAAAAATAATTGAGGGGTGGAAAGGAATTACAATTGGAGTAGAGGAAAGGAGGAGGCAGAAAAGGATAAATTACATCCTATGAAGAGGCACAAAAACATGTTATGATAAGAGGGAAAGAAGAACAGGAAATGAGCATTGTTTAAACTTTACTCCTATTGGGATTTGATTCAAGGAGGAAATAGCATATTCAGTTAAGCAGAGAAATCTAAATTGCCCCACAGGCAGTAGGTGCAGAAAGGGAAAGAAAAGGAAAGTTCTGGTTAGAAAGGAGGGCAGATGTAGAAAGAGAAAAGAGAAAGAAATGATAGGAAGGCTGATAGAAGACGGGGAAGATTGAGAGAGGCAATGGTCAAAAGCAAAACTCTTTTGAGGAGTGTAAGGGAGAAGAAATTAAAAAAAAGTTTAAATGGGGGGTCAGGGGAATAGGATGGAAAGAAAACCACATATAGTAATAATATCTCTGAATGTGAATGAAATGAACTCTCCCCTAAAATAGATGTGGGGAGCAGAGTGGATTAAAATCCATAATCCTAGAATATGATGTTTACAGGAAACCTATTTGAAATAGGGGAATACACATAGGGCAATAATGAAAGGCTGGAGTAGACTATATTATGATTCAACTGAAGTTAAAAAAAATAATACAGAGGTAGCAATCCTAATCTCAAACAAAGCAAAAACAAAAATACATTTAATCAAAAGAGATAAGCAAATAAATTTTATCCTGCACCAACAGGTGGTATAGTATCCAGCTACTGAAAGGAGAAGTGAAGGGAGTTAAAGGAAGAAACAGAAAGCAAAACTTTATTAATCAGGGACCTCAACCTCCCTGTCTCTTAACTTGATGTATCTACCCTCAAAATAAATGAAAAAGAAGTTAAGGAGGTGAATAACATTTTGGAAATGGTAGATATGATAGACCTCTGGAGAAAATTGAACAAGGATAAAAAGGATTATACCTTTTTCTCAGTGATACATGACACATATACAAAAATTGACCATATACTAGGGCATAAAAACTTCACTATCCAGTGCAGAAAGACAGAAATATTAAATGCATCCTTTTCAGATCATGATACTATAAAATTATATGTAATAAAGGGCCACAGAAAGATAGATGAAAATTTAATTGAAAACAAAATAATCTAATTCTAAAGAATGAGTGTATCAAACAGAAAATTACAGCAACATTTACTAACTTCATTCAAGGGAATGACAATAATGAGACAAGATAGAAAAATGTACAGAATTCAGTGAAAGTTGCTCTTAGGAGAAGTTCTGTATCTCTGAATGCTTACATGAATAAAATAAAGAAAAGATCAATGAATTGTGCATACAACTGAAAAAGCTAAAAAAAAGAACATATTAAAAACCCTCAATTAAATTTCAGCTTACAAATACTGAAAACCAAGAGAAAGATCAACAAAATTGAAATTAAGAAAACTATTGAAGTAATAAATAATACTAAGATCTGGTCTTTTGAAAAAAAAAACCCAGTAAAATAGATAAAATATTAGTTGAGTAAAAAAAATAAAGAAAATCATATTACAAGTATCAAAAATGGAAAGGATGAATTCATCACCAATGAAGAGGAAATTAAAACAATGATTAGGAAATATTTTACCCAATTGTATGCCCATAAATTTGACAAACAGTGAAATATATGAATATTTAAAACATATAAATTGTGCAAATTAACAGAACAGGAAGTAAAATACTTTAAAAATCCCATCTCAGAAAAAAGAAATTGAGCAAGCCATCAATAAATTCTCTAAGAAAAAAAAAATCCATGGCCAGATGGATTTACAAGTGAATTCTATCAAACATTTTAAGAACAATTAATTCCAATACTACATAGACTATTTGGAAAAATTGTTGAAAAATGAATCCTCGCAAATCATTTTTATGATACAAAGATGGTACTGATACTTAAACAGGGAAGAGTCAAAACAGGAAAAGAAAATTATAGATCAGTTTCCCTTATGAATATAGGTGCAAAAATTTTAAATAAAATATTAGCAAAAATATTACAGCAATTTATCATTAGAATAATACACTTTGATTAGATAAGATTTATACCAGGAATGCAGGGCTTATTCAAAATTATGAAAACTATCATATGAAAAACAAAACTAAAAGAAAACATAAGATTACCTCAAGACATGCAGAAAAATCTTTTGACAAAATACAACACCAATTCCTATTAAAAACTCTATAAAGCATGGGAACAAATGGAATTTTCATTAAAATGATAAGTAGTGGGGCAGCTAGGTGGTACAGTGAATAGAGCACTGGCCCTGGAATCAGGAGAACCCGTGTTCAAATTTGGCCTCAGACACTTGACACTCTTACTAGCTATGTGACCTTGGGAAAGTCACTTAACACCATTTGCACTGCCTTCCTCCCTCCAAAAAAATAAATAGTATCTACTTAAAACCATTAGCAAGTATTATATGTAATGGGGATATATTAGAAACATTCCCAATAAGATCAGGGATGAAACAAGAATATCCACCATCACTATTCTTATTCAATTTGGTACTAGAAATATTAGCTGTAGCAATAAGAGAAGAAAAAGAAATTAAAGGAATTAGCCTAGGTGAAGAAGAGATGAAATTATCACTCTTTGCAGATGATACGATGATACAATTAGAGAATCTTATAAAATCATGTCAAAAAATACTTGAAATAATAAATAACTTTACCGAAGTTGCAGTATATAAAATAAACCCACATAATAAAGTCTAAAAGGAAGAAATGGAAAAAGAAATTCCATTTAAATTTACCGTAGACATTATAAAATATTTGGCAGTCTATCTGCCAAAGAAAACCTAGGAACTTTACGAATATAATTACAAAACACTTTTCATACAAATGAAGTCAGATTTAATAATTGGAAAAAAAAGACATCACTTGCTCATAGTTAGGCCAAGTTAATATAATAAAAATGACAATTTTACCTAAATTAATTTACCTATTTAGTTCCATACGAATCAAAGCACCAAAAAATTATTTTATAGACCAAGAAAAAATAGTATCTATATACTTCTGGAAGAACAAAAGGTCCAGAATATCAAGGGAATTAATGAAAAGAAATGCTAGGGAAGGTGGCCTAGCCACACCAGATTTCAAACTGTATCATAAAGCAAGTCATCAGCACTACTTGTTACTGAATAAGAAATAGAGTGTTGAATCACTGGAATAGATTAAGTACAGGAGACACAGTAGTCAATGACTATAGTAACCTACAGTTTAATAAGCCCAAAGATTCCAGCTTCTGGAGTACGAACTCACTATTTAGCAAAAAAGTGCTGGGAAAAGTGGAAAATTGTATGACAGAAAACTGATCATAGACCAATATCTTATACCGTATACCAAAATAAAGTCAAAATGGGTTCATGGTTTAGATATAAAGACTGATACTGTAAGCAATCTGGAAGAACAAGGAATAATTCACCCGTCAGATTTATGGAGAACAGAAGAATTTGTGACCAAGCAAGAGATAAATGACATTACAAAATGCAAAATGGAAAATTTTGATTACATTAAGTTGAAAAAAGAATTTGTACAAGGCCCATTGCAGCCATGATTAGGAGGAAAGCAGAAAACTGAGAAAGAATTTTTACAACCAGTGTCTCTGATAAAGGCCTCATTTCTAAAATATATAGAGAAAGTGAGTCAGATTTACAAGAGTATAAGTCATTGCCCAACTGATAAATGGTAAAAAGATATGAACAGACAGTTCACAGAGAAAGAAAGTAAAGCTATCTACAGTCATATGAAAAAATGCTCTAAATCGCTATTGATTAGAGAGTTGAAAATCAAAACAACCCTGAGGCACCACATCACACCTTTTAGATAGGCTAACATGAAAAAACAAGAAAATGATAAATGTAGGAGAAGATGTGGGAAAGTTAGAAGACTAATTCATTGTTGGTAGACCTGTGCATGATCCAGCCATTCTGGGGCACAATTTGGAACTATGCTCAAAATAATGTAATGCCAAGCAAAGGCAACTTCCAAGGTTCGGATTACCAGCATAGTAAACCCCATTTATTCAGTAAACATTCACAGAACAGAGAAAGTCAAAATACAGTGTAACTTGTTTCTTTAGCAAGTAAATTCTCAATTCAATCCAGGTACTACTCCACCCCTAGACAATACATTCCTTTAGTCAGTCAAAAGTCTCTTCTGAAATGGAGATTAGTCTCCAACCGTAAACAAAGTATATTCATTTGGTCAATCACTGAAAGGCTTCCCACCCCTGAATCTCAAAAGGGGCAGGAGAACACAAAAGCCCATCCACCCTTAAGTTACAAGGTTAAACTCAGCATTGAACATGCAAGGAAAGGTCCTTCTTTCATCTTTAGTTGAGGCAAGCCCTCAGCAATCTCAGTTCCTGGGGAGACAAGGCTCAACAAAGACGTAGCTAGTGTCCTCATCAAGTCACTCTCTGACTGTAGAACAGTTCCAGAACCCCTGAAAACATCACCAAGGCCCTCTTTCAGGATTTCTGTAAACATACAATAGGAAAATCCTTCTTCAGGGCTTCTGAACCAACAGCCAGGTTCCGGGACCTCTACAACAGCAGCACTGTCCTTCACCATCAGGTGAATCTGGCAAAAAAAACCCCATCAAAACAGACAGAGTAAATACCGGCATCACAGTCATGTCTCCTCAGTCCTTGGCAGTTCTCAAAAGTCCTGGGCAGTTCCAATGGGCTCTCAGCAGTCTTTCTCTCAGCAACTCAGCCTCCACGATGCTGGATGCTGCTCTCCAAAAGTCCTTCTGCCTTCCTGTCAGCTTGGAAGTCTCTCCCAATTTACGACTTCTCCCAGGTCAGCCCTCTCTCTTCACATCAACAAGTCCATCCCACAAGTGGGATTCATAAGCTCTGGGTTTTAACACTCAACCCAAACACCAAGCCAATACAAGGGCATCTCCAAATTCCATTACCAATACACCTTTGACTCAGCAACACTACTTCTAGAGCTGTATCCCAAAGAGATCATAAAATGGGGAAACGACCCAGAAGTATAAAAAAACAAAACAAAACATACTTATAGAAACTCTTTTTTTCATTGGCTAAGAAGTGTAAATCAAAGTTATGCCCATCATTTGGAGATTGGCTAAACAAGTTGTGGCAAATGAATATGATGGAATATTATTGTGCTATAAGAAACGATGAAAGGTAGACCAGATAAACCTGGAAAGACTTATAAGAACTGATGCTGAGTGAAGTGAGCAGAACAAGTAAAACATTGTTCACAGTGACATCTACAGTGTGCAATGATTGATTCTGATAGACTTAGCCCTTCTCAGCAACGCCAGGACCTAAAAAACTTCCAAGGGACTCCCAACATGCCATTCACATCCACAGAAAGAACTGCAGACTCTGAATGCACAGTGAAGCAGACTATTTTCCTTTTTGTTTTGTTTCATTTTTCTTTCTTATGTTTTCTCCCTGTGTTTATAATTCTTCTATACAATCGGACTAATGTTGAAAACATTGTTAATAGGAATGTATTTGTAGAGCGGATATAAGATTGCATGTCATCTTGGGGATGGAAGAAGGAAGGCAGGGGGAGAAAATTTTAAATTTATAGAAGTCGATATTGGAAGTTAAAAACAAACAAATAAATAACTAAAAATGCATACATGCATGTATACATACATACATACACACATACATACATGCATAAACTAAAATAAGATAATTTGGAATGGAGGGCACTTGCAATTGCTGGGGTAGGGAAAAGTTTCATATAGGAGAGGCTGTTTTTACTCATCTTTTTTTTTAAATTAATCTTCCAATTACATGTAAAAAATATTTTTTAACATTTGTTATTTAAAGTTTTTATTTCTGAATTCTCTCTGCTGTCACTCTCCACCCCCACTGATAAGGCAAGCAATTAAATATTGTTATAAATATGCATTGATGCAAAAAAAAAAAAAAACAAAACATTTCCATTTAAGCCACATTATGGAAGAAAACACAAACCAACAAACAGGAAACATTAAGTAAAACATTACATGCTTCAATCCACCTTTGGAACACATAAGTTCTGTCTGGAAGTGGATAACTTTTTTCATCTTAAGTTCTTTCAAATTGTCTTGGATCACTCTATTGCTGAGAACAGCTAAGTCATTCACAGTTCATCATCCTACAATATTGCTGTCAACTGTGTATACAGTTCTTCTGGTTATGCTTACTTCACTTTGCATCATTTCTATACATCTTTCCAGGTTTTTTTTTTTTCTAAAAGCATCCTGCTTGTCATTTCTTATAGTACAATAGTATTACATCACAACCATAAACCCCTACTTTTTTAGCCATGACCCAATTGAAGTGTATACCCTTAATTTCAATTATTTGCCACCACAAGGAGAAGTGAAATAAATGTCTTTTTTTGTTGTTGTTCTTGGACATAGAGCTTCCTTTTTTTTTTCCTACTCTCTTTAAGATGTAGACCTTAATAGTGGTAGCACTTGGTCAAAAACAAACAAACAAGAAGGTATGCAAGGTTTTATAGATCCATGGGCCAATTTCCAAATTACTCTCCTGAAGCATTGCATTATTTCATAACTCTGCCAACAGCACATTATTGTCAAATATTTCCCATATCTATTTTCCTACATCTATTTAAACATTTGTGATTTTCATTTTTCTAACATCTTAGCCAAACTGATAGGCATTGTATGGCATCTGATAGGCATTTCTCTAATCAATAGTGATTTAGGCCACTTTTGTATGACTATAGATAGCAATGATTCTTCATCAGAAGACTTTTCAAGTGCTATAGCACCCAAATTCCTAGAGGAAAAGTCAAGGGAATTAAAGGAAGAGAGAGCAAAGCTATACTAGTGGGGGACCTCAATCTCCTCCTCTCTGAACTTGATAAATATAACCTGAAAATAAACAAGAAAGAAGTTAAGGACGAAAATGGAATTTTAGAGAGGGTAGACATGATAGATCTCTCGAGAAAACTGAATGGGGATAAATAGGAATATACCCTTCTTCTTAGCAGTACATGGCGCATACACAAAAAGCCACGATATAATAGGGTATAAAAATCTCATAATTCAGTGCAGAAAGGCAGAAATATTAAATGCATCATTCTCAGATCATGATGCAATAAAAATCATGTGTAAAAAAGTGCCATGGAAAGAGACAAAAAACTAATTGGAAACTAAATAATTTAATCCTAAAGAATGAGTGGGTCAAACAAGAAATTATAGAAACAATCAGTAACTTCATTCAGGAGAATGACAATAACAAGACATGACACCAAAACTTGTGAGATGAAGCAAATTCAGTTTTTAGGGGAAGTTTTATATCCCTGAATGCATATACAAATGCATAAAAGAAAATGGAGGTCAATGAATTAGGCATGCAATTGAAAAAGCTAGGAAAAAAAATTGAAAATCCCCAATTAAATACTAAATTTGAAATAATGAAAACCAAAGAACAGATTAATAAAATTGAAATTAAAAAAATATTGATTTATAAACAAAATTAAGAGGTAGTTTTATAAAAAAAAACAATAAAATTGATAGACCTTTAATCAATATGATAAAAAAAAAAGGAAGAAGAAAACCATATTTTGAGTAAGAAAAAGGAAAAGGGTGAATGTACCTCCAATGAACAGGAAATCAAAACAGTAATTAGAAATTATTTTGTCCAACTGTATGCACATAAATTTGACAATCTTATTGAAATGGATGAATATTTACAAAAATATAAGCTGCCTAGATTAACTGAAGAGGAAGTAAATCACTTAAATAACCCCATCTCAGAAAAAGAAATTGAACAAGCTATCAGTGAACTCATTAGGAAAAAATTCTACAGGGCCAGATGGATTTACTAGTGAATTCAATCAAACATTTAAAGATCAATTTATCCCAATACACTACAAACTATTTGGGAAAATTGGTGAAGGAGGCGTCCTACCAAATTATTTTTATGACACAAATATAGTACTGATACCTGAATCAGGGAGAGACAAAATGGAGAAAGAAAATTATAGACCAATCTCCCTCATGAATATAGATGCAAAAATTATAAATAAAATATTAGCAAAAAGACTACAGCAAATTATCACAAAAATATACATTTGATCAGGTTGGATTTATTCTAAGAATGCAAGGATGGTTCAATATTAGGAAAATCATGAGTATCATTGATCATATCAACAATAAAACTAGCAGAAACCATAGGATTATCTCAACAGATGCAGAAAAAACTTTTGACAAAATACAACATCTATTCCTATTAAAACCACTAGAAAGTATAGTAATAAATGGAGTTTTCCTTAGAATAATAGGTAGCATCTATTTAAAGCCTTCAGCAAGTAATATATATAATGGGGATAAACTAGAAGCATTTTCAATAAAGTAGGTGTGAAACAAGGATGTCCACTATCACCCCTCTTATTCAATTTGGTACTAGAAATGTTAGCAGCAGCAATTAGAGAAGAAAAAGAAATCAAAGGAATCAAATTATGCAAAGAGGAGACTAAGCTATCACTTTTTGCAGATTATATGATGATATACTTGGAGAATCCTAGAGAATCAAGTAAAAAACTTGAGACAATGAATAAATTTAGCAAAGTCGCGGGATATAAAATAAACCCACATAAATTCTCAGTATTCCTATATATTTCTAAAAAAGTCCAACAGCAAGAGATAGTAAGAAAAACCTCATTTAAAGTTACTGTAGATATTATAAAATATTTGGGAATGTACCTGCTAAAACAAACCCAGTATCTATATGAACACAACTACAAAACACTTTCCACACATATAAAATCAAATCTAATTGAAAAAAAAAACAAAAACAAAAAAAGAAACCATCAATTACTTGTGGCTGGGTCACGCTAATATAATAAAAATGACATTCTTACCTAAATTAAATTACGTATTTAGTGCCATACCAATCAATCTACCAAAAAATTACTTTTTAGAGCTAGAAAAAATAGTGACAAAATTTATTTGGAAGAAGAAAAGGTCCAGAATATCAAGGCAATTATGAAAAGTAATGCTAGGGAAGGTGGCCTAGCCATAGCAGATTTCAATCTGTGTTATAAAGCAGCAGTCATCAAAACTACTTGGTACTGGCTGAGGAAGAGAGTGGTGGATCAATAGAACAAATGGTACAAAAGACTCAGTAGTCAACAATTACAGTAATATACTGTTTGATAAATCCAAAGACCCCAGTTTTGTTGTTAAGAACTCACTATTTGACAAAAACTGCTGGGAAAATTAGAATACAGTATGTCAGAAACTGGGCATAGACCATCATCTGATGCCATACATCAAAATCAAGTCTAAATGGGTGCATAATCTGGGTATAAAAACTGATAATATAAGTAATCAGTAAGTAATAATGTATATAATTATGTATTATATAATAATATATAAATATTATTATATAATATATAATTAGCATATGATATGATAATATAATATTAATAATGTAATATAATAATATTATATATAATATAATAACACAAGTAATACTTTTCCTGTCAGATTTATGGAGTAGGGAAGACTTTATGACCAAAGAAGAGTTAGAGAGCAGTATAAAATGCAAAATGGATAATCTTGATTACATTAAATTGAAAAGTGTCTGTACAAACAAAGCCAATATAACCAAGATTAAGAGGGAAGTGGGAAATTGGGAAAGAATTTTTACAACCAGTGTCTCCGAAAAAGGTCTCATTTCTAAAATACACAGGGAATTGATCCAAAGCTGTAAGAATAAAAGTCATTCCCCAATTGATGCATATGAAAAAATGCTCTAAATCACTATTGATTCAAGAAATGCAAATCGTAACAACTTTGAGGTATCACATCTCACTAGTCAGATTGGCTAAGATGACAACACAGGAAAATGACAAATTCTGGAGAAGATGTGGGAAAATTGGAACATTAATACATTGTTGGTGGAGTTATGAACAGATTCAACCATTCTGGAAAGCAATCTGGAACTATTGCCCAAAGGGCTATAAATAATTACATGCCCTTTGACCCAGTAATACCACTTATGGGATTGCATCCCAAAGAGATAATAGAAGTGGGAGGAAGTCCCATATGTTCAAAAATATTTATTGCAGCTCTCTTTGTGGTGGCCAAAAACTGGAAATTAAGAGGATGCCCATTAATTGGGGAATGGCTAAACAAGTTGTGGTATATGAATATAATGCAATATTATGGTGCTATAAGAAATGAGGAGGAGATGGACTTCATATTTACCTGGAAAGTCTTATACAACCTGATGCTAAGTGAGAAGAGCAGAACCAGGAAAATTTTGTACACAATCTCAGACACGTCATATGTGTCATGACCAACTTTGATAAACGGGACTCTTCTCAGCAATGCACAGTTATAAGACAACTCTACAAGTCTCAGGATGAAAGAAGATGTCTACATTCAGAGAAAGAACTAGAAAGAACAGTTTAAATGGAGACTGAAGCACCCTACATGCTATTGTTCTTTTTCATGTTTGGTTTTGTTTCTTCTTTCCCATTGTTCATTCCATTGGTTACAACCCTTCTGTACAACCAGACTAACATCCAATGTGAAAGTGTTTACTGATCCTTTACTTGATTGCATGCTGCCATGGGTCAGGATAGGGGAAAGGGAGGGAAAGAAATTTGAAACTCAAGGGATTGTGGAACTGAATCTTGTAAACTAAAAGTAAATAAACAAATCAATTTAAAAAAAAGAAAAAGAAAAAAAAAAGAAGACTGTTCAGATCCTCTGATCATTTATCAATTGGAAAATTACTTGTATTCCTGTAAATGTGACAGTTCTCTAGATATTTTTTTTATAAATTAAGCCTTTATCAGAGAAATTTGTGATAAATTTATTTCATAGTTATGATTACTAATTGTCCATTTCCCAGCACTTTATTATTTCCACTCTCCTTCCTTCTGTATCCCTCATTTCTCACTGTTCCTCCTGAAAAGTGTTTTGCTTCTGACCACCACACACCTTAATGCACCCTCCCCTGTATCAATTCCTTTTTTTCCTATTATTACCATCCATTCCAACATCCTTGTAGAGCAAGTAACGTTTCTATACACAGCTAAGTATGTTATTCTCCCTTTGAGTCAATTCCATGAGAGCAAGATTTGTGTCTTCTGCTAGTCTTAAAACCTTTCCCTCCTTTCCCAAATCTCTATCATCCCTCTTTCACAGGAGATAATTTACTCCATTCTCCTTTCCCCTTTTCCCCAGTGCATCCCTCTTTCTCACCCCTAAATTATATTTATTTATTTTAATAGCATTTCATCATAACCATCAATCTTTCACACTCTAAATTTCATTTGCTTTAGATGTCATTCTCATACTCAACTCACATCAATGTTGTCTCAGTATACTCCTAAGAGCACTAATAATGATGAAGTTTTTAGGAGTTACAAGTATCATCTTCCCATGTAAGGATGCAAACAGTTTAACCTTATTGAATCCCTTAAGATTTCTCTTTAATGTTTTTTTTTTCTTTTTACACTTTTCTTGACTCATGTATTTGAAAGTCAAATTTTCTTTTCAGAAAATCAAATATTTCTATTCTGGTCTATTCAGACCAGAGTCTTTTAATCAGGAATGCTTGAATGCCATCTATTTCATTAAGTTTTAATTTCTCCACTTAAGATTATATTCAGTTTTGAAGGGTAGGTAATTATTGGTCTTAATCATAGCACTTTTGCCCTCTGGAATAAAATATTCCAAGTCATGTGATCTTTTAATATAGAAGCTGTTGAATCTTGGTTATCTTGACTGTAACTCTACAACATTTGAATTTTTCAATATTCAAATTTGAATTGAGTAAAGGGAAACAGAAAGCTGGGAAAAAAGTTTTACAAATCATATCTCTGACAATGGTTTCATTTCTAATATACACAGAGAACTGTGTACAATTTATAAGAATACAATTCATTCACAAATTTATAAATGGTCGATGGAAGCTATCTCTAGTCATATAAAAAAAAAGTTCTAAATCACTATTGATAAGAGAAATGCAAATTAAAACAACTCTGATGTACCACATCATACCTATGAGATTGGCTAACATGACAAAACAAGAAAATGTTTGAGGAGATGTGGGAAAATTGGAACACATGCATTGTTAGTGAAGTTGTGGACCTATCCAACCATCTAGATAGCAGTTTGAAACTATGCCCAAAGGACTATAAAACTGTACTGACCTTTTGACCCAGGAAAACCACTTCTAGGTCTATATCCCAAAGAGATCATAAAAAAGAGGAAAGGACCTAAATGTATAGAAACATTTATAGAAGCTCTTTTTGTGGTGGCCAAGAATTGGAACTTGAGAGGATGCCCCTCAAGTGAGTAATCACAGAAACAATCATTGTCCAAGAATATGATGGAACACTATTGTTCCATAAGAAATGATGAGAAGACAGACTTCATAAAAACCTGGAAAGACTTAAATGAGCTGATGTTGAATGATGTGAGCAGAACCAGAACATTGTACACAGTAACAGCCACATTGTGTGATATCTAACTTTCATACACTTGGCTCTTCTCAGCAATGTAATGTAATTATCTATGACAAAATGTTATCCATATCCACATCTCTCTCTCTCTCTCTCTCTCTCTCTCTCTCTCTCTCTCTCTCTCTCTCTCTGTGTGTGTGTGTGTGTCTGTCTGTCTTTCTCTGTCTTTCTTTCTGTCTCTGTCTCTGTCTCTGTCTCTCTTTTCTTGCTTGCATTTTCCCCTTTGGTTTTAATTCTCTTTACAACATGGCTAATGTGGAAATATTTTTAATATGATTGTGTATGTATAGCTTTTATTAGATTGCATGTCATCTTGGGGAATGGCAGGGGAAGAAGGGAGAGAAAAAGTACAACTTAAAATCTTTAAGAGTGAATGTTGAAAACTAAAAAAAAAAAAAAAAAAGATTAATAAATTGTGTTGACCTGAAAAATGATTTCACCCTATGCTTTTGTTTGTCCTGTCACAACAGAATTCATTGTGAGGCAATATGTTAAAGATGTTTTGATGGGAATTGGGGTGAAGTCGAGAAGTCCCCTCTTTTACTTCACTCTGTTAGCTCTGCCTCCCCTAAGATGCATCTGAAAACAGAGAGAGAGAGAGACATAATGTGAGAAGTAGAAGTGTAGAGGGAGTGTATTTCAGGCATACAGGGTTGCCATTGTAAGGGCATAAAGATGAAACTGGAAGTCTACACTTAGAATAGTAAGAAGCCTAGTTTGTCTGATCCAGGAAATGAACAGAATAAGAACCCAGAATATAAGTGGACAAAATGTTTTAATAAATTATTTTGCGATTGAGGAAGAGCCTATTCTGGGGACTAAACCTATTCAAAATAAATTATTCCTCTGTTTCTATGCCATAACTGATTCTTTCCCTTTCTGTTCCTGCATGCATAGAGAGGTGTTCTGGCTAGAACAGAATATGACCTCTGCCTTTGGAGAATCAAGAATCTTCTAATTATCCTTAATTCCTGACATTCCCATTTCTTGTAGAGATTTGAATGACACTCTACTTACTTTATCTCATGTGAACCTCACTGGAACTCTGCGAGATAAATACTAAAAGTGTTACTAAGTTGATTTTATAGACTTGAAAAATGCCAATATCATAGAAGGTAAGTGAAGCACCCATGGGGTTAATGGGGGGTAGGGGGGGGCAAGCTTCAGACAAGTTCTCTTATTTTTCCTGTAAATTTTTCAGTTTTTTTTTTTTTATTTTTCTATATTTACGGGAAAAAACCCCAAGCATTCCCATAACAGTGAAACAAAAATGATGATTGTAATGAAACAACAAATTTTCTATGTACAACTTGCTATTACCTCTAAATCCACAAAAAAAGATATCATGCACATTTCCTCCTTCCCTCCTTTTTTTCTTTCCTCCCCCCCACTCCAATGATGGCTACCATTAGACACAAAGGGGTGTGTGTGTGTGTGTGTGTGTGTGTGTGTGTGTGTGTGTGTGTGTAGACTCACACATATGTGTATTTTTGTAAAATTATTCTATACGTACTTCTATTTATCAGTTCTTTCTCTGGAAATGGGTATTGTATTTATATGTTCTTTATATTAAATTTTGGTATTTATAGTGATCAAAGTGACTTATTCACTCAAAGTCAATCTTATTGTTGTTACTGTATACAGTGTTCTCTTGATTCTGCTCATTTAGTTTTTCATTATTCTGTGCGTCTTTCTGTTTTTTTTTTCCTAAGATCGTTCAGTTCTTCATTTCATATAGTGCAGCAGTATTCCATATAATCATATACTTTAACTTCTTTAGTCATTCCCCAATTGATGGGCATCCCTGAAAGTTCCAATACTTTGCCATAACCAAGAGAACTGTTATATATATTTTGGAATTTATAATTCATTTTCCTTTATCTCTAATCATCTCTGGAAACAGATCTAGTAGTGGTATTGCTAGATCAAAAAAGTTTAGTAAGTCTTTGGATATGGCTCCAGATTGCTTTCTAAAATGATGGGATAAGTTTTCAATTCCACCAACAATGAATTAGTGCCCCACTTTTCCTACATCTCCTTCAAAATTTGTCACTTTTCCCTTCAATCATTTTATACCTATTCTTACTGAATTCAAGACTAGTTCTCTATTCAGTTCTACATTTCTTCTCTTAGACATTTAAATGTAGTTTGATTGACTAAGCACATGTCGAGGAACTATATTGGACTAATCACAGTGCTAGTTCCTGGATGTACAACAGGCAACAAATATTTGTCTTTAACCTTAAGGAGCCTACATTCTAATGTGACAGTGGGGAGGAAGACAATAGGGTCACAGATAAAAAATAAAAATGTGTGTGTGGGGGGGGTGCAGGGCCAAGACAGCAGGGAGATGCCCAGAAGTTGCCTCAGCTCTGCCCAGTTTCCCTCACAAACAACATGAAATAAAGCCTCTAAATGAATACTGGAGGGACAGAACCTATAAAAGGATGGAGTGAGTGAAAGAATTTTCCAGCTTGTGATAACTTAGAAGAACTTCAGGAAAGGTCTATCTCATTTAGTTAATTGGGAGAACAGTCCAGTGCAGATGGTGTCTGGTCAAGCCAGTGGGAGACTCTTAGACATGGCATAGTACAGCAACAAATGCCCCTCAATCTTGGCTCAGCAGACCAGTGTCAGAGTAGGCAGCTATGAGACTTACATCTCCAGCAGAGAAGAAAAGACTTTCACAAACTAATGTTGAGTAAGGTGAGCAGAACCAGAAAAATATTGTACACAGTAACTGCAACATTGTTCTGTGATCACTTCTGATAGACAACTCTTCTCAGCAATGCAATGAACCAAGATAATTCCAAGGGACCTGTGATGGAAAATGTTGACCACAAAGAAAATAGTATGGAGTCTGAATGCAATTCTAAGTGTACCATTTTCACCTTTTATTTGTTTGTTTGTTTTGTTTCTCATGGTTTTTCCCTTTTGTTCTGAGTCTTCTTTCACCACATCACTGATGTGTAAAAATGTTTAACATGATTATATATGTATAACCTATATCACATTGCTTTCTGTCTTTGTTGGGATGAATGAAGTGAAGGAGGGAGAAAAATTTGGAGCTCAAAATCTTAGATAGATGATTTTTACATATAATTGAAATAATAAAATACTATTAAGTTTAAAAAAGAAGAAAATATGAGACTGTTAGGAGTTTGTGTGATATTCTTGAGTCATCTTAGGTGTCTATGTGAGAATCTGTAGTTAGATTCTGAGCTGTCCTAGAGGCTGAAAACAGAGTACACTAAAGAGGAATTCTCAGTGAGAATAATGTGTCTTACTAATTTCTACTAAAATTATTTCTACTCTTTATTGACTAAATTCAATATCTTCTGCTTTGTAACAGGTATACCACATTGGACATATATTAAAACTATAATAGTCCTATTTAAACCATGTTTTTGGATTTTGTAGTTCAGATGGAATACAGGTTAGGAGAAAAATCACAAGAGCCAGAGGTAGAAACCACCCACATGGTGGTTAAGCAGGAATGTGACAATACAGATGACTAACATTATTCCACTACATTTATCCCTCAGCAGTTCTCTCACTTTTCACCAGAACTCCTTACATTTGTTTCTTTCCACCACTATTCTTTAATTTTAAGTTCATATTGACATCTTTTGCTTCTGTGTTGTCTATGTTACCCAGCATGCTTTTTTAAATTTACACATGAAAAAGTCTTCAAAAGAAAAGCATCAACCAAATTTAGTATTATATTCAATGACTGTGTACCCACCCCCAAAAAAAGCGGGTAAATCATGATTCATACCTAACTTTTTTGGGAAAAGCATGATTATTGTAATTTCAAATTTTCAATTTCCATTTATTACATTGAATATAAGTAATGGTTATAATGAATAAATAATGTGAAACGAAACATTATATATCCTGAGACATTTAAAAGAACACAATACAAAATACATAAGAAGCAATTTCATAGTGTAGGGGAGGAGGCATGGAGTATTGCAAGTGGGAGAAAGAAAATAAGGAAAGGTGTCATCTAGGATCCAATCCTAGAACTTAGTATTAAATCTATATAAAGATTTCAAGATGCAGAACCCAGGAGAGAAGGTCCCTGAAACTGAGAATGGTCTGCTTCAACATACAGCAGCCCATGTAAAGAAATACATTATTTTGAAATTCTCAATTGCAAGACTACCTTCCCTGAGAGTTGCCCATGGTATTTTCCCCAGTCCCTGACAAGTTTCTACATCTAAAGAGTCTTGACATGTCTGACTATGTCCTCATATAGTCTGGTCTCCACCAAAAATGTATTGAAATACAGTCTCTGACCATCATTAAGAGAGTTTCTATATCCACTATTGGGTACGGAGACGGGAAGAACAATTTGGAATCCTACTTATGGTATTTTTTTAGTTCTTTTACCATAGGCAAATCACATAACCTCAATGATCCTCAATATCGAATCTATAAAATGGGGGTGATGATGCCTATACTGTTCATTTTACGGGAGTGTTATGATTCCCCAATGTCATAATATAAATAAAGTGTTTTATCAATCTGAACACACTATCTCAATCAACCAACACATGTATTATGGACCTACCATGAATCAGGTACTGTATTGTACTTTAGGAATTCAGAGACAAAAATCAAACATTCTATTTCCACAAGGAGCTTAAATTCTATCAGGACAAACAAAATATATGCACACATGTAAATAAATACATATTAAATATATACCATATAAATACAGGGAAGTTCTGGGAGTTCTATAACAGCTGTAGAATCAGGGAAGATTCCATGGTTTGATGCTTGAAGTGAGTTTAGAGAGTCTAAGAGAGAGTGGCAATGAGAGAATGCATTTCAGCCATGAAGCTGGTTATTTGCATCAAGTCATGAAGACCAGAGGTGGCATTCTGTTTAAAGAATATCCAAAAAGGATAGTGGAGTTGGCCAGAGAAAACTTGAATGGGTGGTGGTAGTGGGAAGGACATTTGAAGTATAATTGTGAAAGTTTGTTGTCTGGCATAAAGTGGGATTTCTATTTTATCATTGCTTTGAGGCTATAGGGCATGACTTGCCCTTATTGAGCAGATGAGTGACAGGGTTAGATCAATGCTTTCAGAAGAGAAATTTAGCAGCATCATGGGGGGGGGGGTGTAAATTGGAGAAAAGGAGAAATTTGAGGCATCAGGTTCAATTAGGAGACATTACAATAGTTCAAGAAAGAGACTATGAGGACTCAGACTAGAGTTATTACCCTGTAAATTTGGAGAATGGAAAAACAAAAGAAAAGGATTGAAAAAAAAAGACCATTTATTAACCACCTACTATGTGCCAGGAACTGTGCTAAACACTTTACAAACATTATCTCATTTGACACTCACAACAACTTTGTAAGGTAGGTACCACTATTTTCCTCATTTTGCTTTTTTTTTTTTAAGGGGGGAGGTCAGGGCAACTGGGATTAAATGATTTCCCCAGGTCACAGGACTAGTAAGTGTTAAGTTTCTGATGCTGGATTGGAACTCAGGTCCTCCTGACTTCAGGGCCCATGCTCTATTTACTGTGCCACCTAGCCACCCCTTCCCCCCTGCCTCATTTTGCTTTTAACAAAACCTAGAATTACCCAGGTTAACAGAGCTAGTATGTGTCTAAGAATAGATTTAAACTTATATCTTCCTTACTCCAGGCCTAGTGTTCTATCAACTCTACCATCTATCTACAAGATATATTATGAAGGGAGAATTTACAAACTTTAGTCACTGATTGGATATAATAGAGGACTCACTGATATCTATGAGGGTACATACCTGGTTGAATAGAGAGATGAAGATATCTCTGATAGAAATAAGGAAGCTCTCAAAATTTTCAGGTCTTGTAATTTCATTGGCTTGGCTCTACTGCTTAGCCAATTGGTTGATGGTGGTGATGGTGGTAGTGATGATGATGATGAGGAGGAGGAGGAGGAGGAGGAGGATGACAGTGATGATATATAAAACAAATAATATTTGCCACTCACCATTCCCTGTTACCTCAGTAATTTTTTCCCATTTCCCAAATGAAGAAAATGAGAATCAGATTATTAATGTGGTCACACAATTACTTTGACTTTTTTTTGCATCTTGAATACTTAGTACGATTCCTATCCTATAGTAGTCACTTATTTTTTTAAATTACTATCCCAAACAGAATGAGTGAATGAATTAATACATGAATCAATGACATAGCATTTACTGTGTTTGCTATGCAAATATGAATGTGCTTAACATAGGATAGAGATGGAAATCCAAGTGGTGTGCCACATGAGTGATCCACCTGAAATTAAATCTATCACTCCCTTGAGGATAGACAGCTATCCAGTTATTTCAAGGGAATAATCTGTGACAGTTGGTCAACCTCAAAATATACAAATAAAAGCAAAAACCCCAACTCTGCTCTCTGGACCTGACATGGTTAGGCAATAAGAGAACTATAGACAACCGTTATCTATGGGATAAACTTGAGGAAACTAATATAGTGAAGATGGTTAGCATTTGAAGGGGATAGGGAAAGCCTCCTTTCACAAGATGGGATTTTAGATAAGACTTGAAAGAAGCGAGGAAGTAGAGGTCAAAAGAGAGAATATTGCAAGCTGGCAGTGGAGAGGTGAACTATCTAATGTGAGTATTGTGAGGAAGCCAGTGTCACTGGATAACGGTATGTATATGTAGGGGAAGGGAAGGCTTAACAATATAGAACCTGGGCTGGTTGGAGAGGAATGCACAGTTTTGCAAAAGCCTCTGTATTTAGGGAAATAATGAATTGATCAGGCAATTTTAAAACAAAACAAAACAAAATAAAGATCACTTTCCTTCAGAGAGGGCCCAGTTTAGATTATGTAACAATTCATAGCAGATTCAGTCAGAAACAAACTGATTATAAAGAATAAGGTCAGAGACGCTTGGGTATACATTATGTACAGGGTGGAGATGACACACAAAAGGATAATTTGGAACAATGGGAACCTTAAAGAAAAGGAAGGGGATAGCTAGGTGGCTCAGTGATCAGAGCTCTGGCCCTGGAATCAGGAGGACCTGGGTTCAAATCCAGCCTCAGAAACTTAACACAAAAACTAGCTGCGTGACCTTGGGCAAGTCACTTAACCCTGATTGCCCTCCCAAAAAAAGCGGAAAAAAAAAAGGAAGGGTTTTTTTGTTTTGTTTTGTTTTGTTTTTATTTTTAGTTGTTCCCAGTAGAACTAAGTACTTCTCTTCTTTCTTCCCTATCACTCCCACTCCCACTTCTCTTCTTCCTCCTCTCTTTCCTATAACAGTTGAATGACCAAGGGGTGCTGCTTTAGCAGTGATGTCAGTGTCTCTAGCCTTTTGAGAAACTAAATGAATCAGCTGGAGGAATTGGAGGTGTTAAGAGTGTGAAACTGTGGGCAGTGTTAAGGGGTGTGTGTGAAGAGAGCTACATGGCCCAAATATGGTCTAAACTAGGCCAGCACCTGAAACTCTCTCCATGGCCAGTGCTGTGAGCCGGAAGATTCTGCACACACCTTTGGCTCCCACTCAGTGGTATGTTTGTCTACAAAGCTGTGGGAGTGAGGTTTTATAAAGGAAACCAGCATCTGCTTTGGAAAAAAAAAAGAGAGGGAGAGAGAGAAAGACAATCTTCTGGGTCCCTGGAGACCTGGGCTTTGGGCTCAGTCACAGCCTTCCACCTCCTCCCTTTCTGATGACCCTGGAGAAAGGTTGCTTTTTCCAGTTTTCTCTGGATGGAGCCAATCTGGTATGTGGGCTGAGGTGGCATCATATAACATATAGCAGGAACACAGGCCCCCTCCATGGCACATGGGTTTGAGAAGATGAGACATATTATCAGTGTTTAGTTCCAAGCCCTTGCCATGATATGCAGTCCTTTGATATTTTCTGTAAGATCAAGGTATGCCTCTTTCAGCTATCTGCTCTCTGGGATTCTAGACTCTTGACTGTGCATTTAGTTTGGGGAAGGCGATATTGGATCTGTCCTTTATACTCCCTGCTAGCACCAGTTTTCTCCATCCAGTTTCTTGAATAAATCACCGGAGGCAGTCAGCATACATGCAGAAACTCTTGACCAGAATAGTCTGAAGTCTTATCCCCAACATATCCTCTGGCCTGTGCCTGTTTGTAATAATGCCTCATTTCCATTACCTGGGTGTGTGAAATCAGCCACATTTCCTTGCAGTGGAATGTCTGCCTTTGGACTGCTCCTGCAGATTTCCAAAGCTATTCAATTCATTTCAATGCCACATAATGTGTGTCTGTATTTAGTGCTTATTATGAGAACTAAGGATAGAGAAATAAAAGACAGGGGGAAAAATCATCTTTGCCTTCAAGAATCTTCCCAATGTTAATGTTCTTCCCTGAAGTTGCTTTGTCTTCATATATTTTATGAACATCTAAACACATGGGGATATTCCTCTCATCATTCCCTTTGTCATCTGCCCTGAGAAGGTCAGGTCTCATTTTTGAAGCAGGGACAGTCATTTTTTGTATCACGGTAGGTAGCATAATGCCTAGCACAGGCATTTCATAAAACAGAGTGAACTAGGAAGTGACCCAGGAAATGATGAAACCAAACATTTTCCCACCCTTTTAAAGCTGAGAGACTGTGATCCAGAAAGGAGAGGTAACGTGCTGGAAGCCACATAGCATCTATAAGTATATCCAGGAGCAAAAAATGTGTTTCCCTATTCATATTCTGTGGCAATATGCAATCCTCTATGCTAATTTCTGTTGTTGTTATAACTGTTTTCAAGTTCTGACTCTTATATTTACTTCCTTTTTTACATTTTATTTTTAATTAATTAATTTTAACTTTTTTTAAATTTTGAATTCCAAATTCTCACACACACCCTTCCCCTCCTTCACCTACTGGGAAGGCAAGGAATACAATTCACATTATAGGTATGAAATCATACAAAACATGTTACCATATTAGACATTTTTACAAAAAAAACCAAGAAAAATTAAAAATTAAGGAAAAAGTATAATTCAATTCAATCAGAATTTGTCAGTTTTTGCTCTAGAAGCGGATGGCAATTTTCATCATGAGTCCTTAATTGTGTTGCATTGTTGCTGTGATTACAGTAGCTAAGCCTCTTACAGTTGCTTATCCTTGCAATATTTTTATTACTATGTGTGATTTTCTGCTTCTGCTCCCTTCATCTTGCATCAGTTTATATAGGTCTTCTAAGTTGTTTTGGTTGTTGTTGTTGGTTTTTTTTTTTTTCTGAGACAATCCCCCTCATCATTTCTTGTAGCATGTGTTCCAACACAATCATATATCAAATCTTGTTCAGCCACTCCCCAACTGATGATCATCCCCTCAATTTCCAATTCTTTACCACCACAAAACAAGCTGTTATAAATATTTATGGAATATAGGTGCTTTTCCTTGACCTTTGATCACATTAGGAAACAGACCTACTAGTGGCATTTCTGGGTCAAAGGGTATGCAGATTTTGACAGCCCTTTGGGCAGAGGTCCAAGTTGTTCTCTGGAATGATTGGACCAGTTCTCAACTCAACAACGGTGTACCAATATTTTTTTTCACATTACCTGCAGCGTTTGTCATTTTAGAGAGGTGTGAAGTGGTACATCAGAGTTGTTTTAATTTGTACTTCTTTAATCAATATTGATTTAGAGAATTTTTTCATACGACTATAGAGAGCTTTCATTTCTTCTTCCAAAAACTACCTGTTCATATCCCCTGACCATTGTCAATTGGAGAATGGCTTATGTTTTATAAATTTGACTCAGTTTCATAAAGGTTTGAGAAATGAGGCCTATATCAAAAAATCTTATTGTAATTTTTTTTATATTACTCATAGTCTATTGTTCCTTTTAGCAAAATGTAGTTTCCCTGATTACCTCTTCTAATTAGGTCAGTTTTGGGTTTGTTTTGTCTGAGCTCATAACTGATGCGCATGCCTTTTATTTTATACTTCAGTTGAAGCGTAATAAATTTTGCATTGATAATAGCTGGAACCATATACAGTGTTCCATTCTTGAGTGAAATAGTATAGAGGAAGAACAGAAGAGAGTCCAGAGAGAGATCCAAAGGGGACATTCATTGTTAGCAGGTAGGAAGTAGAAAAAGAACTAGGGAGGGAGATAAGAGTAGGTGGGTGGGTAGGGAAACAAGAGAAGAGAATAGTGTAATGAAAATCTCAAGATAAAACAGTATCAAGGTGAAAAGTGTTATCACCAGTGTCAGAACCTTCAGAGAGGTTGAGAAGGGTGAAAATTTAGAAAAGGCCTTAGATTTTCAATTGAATGATGAAGTTGTAAGCCAGACTTCAAAGAATTTTTAAAAATACTGACTTGAAAGGAAGTTGAGGTACTTTTTCTCAGTTCTTGTACCCCCCTCCAGAAAACAACTATAACCACCACAACCTTTCGTTGCACTTTCAATGTTGTCAAAATCATGCCTCTGACAGGATGGGCTTGAACTACACTTGGAATATTTGACTTCTCCACATCATCAAGCAGCCCCTTAAACTATTCTCATGGTCATTGAAATGTATTCCTTAAAAGGAATTTTTTTTTTGCATTTTTCTTTGTAGTAATATACATTTTTTAAGGGAGGGATTAAAAGCACTGGGGAAAACATCATTGAAAAAATCACACAATTGTAATGAAATTTAATAATCAACTGACAAAATTTTAAGTAATTTTAGTCAAGTCAAGTCAATCTGGTTTAATCTCTTCAATAACACATGATATTAGGCTTAGCAGAGGACACATTTATACATGACTGTAGTTGCCACAGAATAAGAATATATCAAAATTATTGCACATAACTAAAAGTACTTTTTTTTGGAAGGGAGATACACACTAATAATTGGGAACATTGGGAAAGACCTTGTGTAGAAGAAAGTGATACTTGAGTTCGCATTGAAACCTACTTGGGACTCTAAGAGAATGATGAGAAGTCACCTTATTACATGTATGTATACCACTTGTGCAAAGCAAAGACATGGGAACTTTGGGGTGATGTGGGAGGAATAACTGGAAATATAAATTTACTAGGTCATAGAGTATATGATATATATAATATCTAGTACTAGGTCATAGAGTATATCATTTATGGCATTCAACTTCCTTTTATTGCTCTTATACATTATTGTAGAATTGTGTACACTATTTTCTTGATTCTGTTTTCATTCTTCACAAATGTTTCTCTGAATTTTTCATATTTTTCTTTAAAAGTACATATTACACTTTATATTTCATCATTTCTTTTGTCATTTTTCTGTATTATTACAGAATCATTGATTTCATTGATATATGGATGTAGATTCCTCTAGAGATATAGATTGGCAGCTGGACTCATTTGTTGCCTTAAGAATGATTCCTGGGTTACAGAGAGGTTAAGTAACTTACCCAGGGTCACATAGCCAATACACATCAGTTGCAGGGTTTAAACACCACAGTTTCCAACAATGATGGCACCTTTGCATCTGCTATGCAATACTCCCTCCTAAATAACATATATCTGTGTGTACATGTATATATATATATATATATATATATATATATATATATACACACACACACATATACACAAACATATACGCACATATATACATATATTATATGTGTCTATATGTATGTGTATGTATATATGTATTTGTGCATATATGTATGTATGTATGTATATATCCTGTAAGCATGGCATTGATTTGAGGATATGTTTTATAGTTTAATTCCAAACCGAGTACTGAGAAAAAGATTGATTGATCACACTTGGGGATACTATTTGAAGGCTTTCAAAGAAGAACAGTATGATCAAATACTGAGATGTAATGGAGGATTTTCTTGGTGAAATACCAGTTGGACTTAATCTCTGTAGTCCCTTCTGAATTTTTGACTTTGGAATTTGGAGGTCACAATGACATACAGCTATAAAACTGTGTACCTTATGTTTGCAAATGAACCCTGTTGCTACCTTATAGCCATATCTTAGGATCCTAAAAAGAAAAAAAAAAGAACATTAAGACTCCAAAATTCAATTCAAGGAGTGAGTTTGGCAGAGGAAGTAAATGAAGTATCCTACAAGGGAAAAACTCTATCAGTTTAACTGAAATCTTGGTTTGACTGGAAAGAAGGATCAGTGAAAAGAAGGAATATGATGTAATTAAGAGAAGGGCAGGGAATAAGTGTTTCTATAACACATACTATACTATGTGCCAGCAATTGTGTTAAAGGCTTTGCAAGTCTAATATCATTTGATCTGAGCCATATGTAGCTGGTTATGCAGGGTAATGTAAAGATAATGGATGTCTCTGAATTTTTGCTTCCTCCATTTTGAGATAGTGAGCTGATTTTCTCTCTCTGTGTTAATAGGCAGAGAGAGAGGGAATTCCAGGGGAGGAAAGCATGTTACTTTGATAGATGAAGCAGTGAACAGGAGGGAAGTTTGCCTTGCCAGAAACTTTCTAACCTGAAGTTAGAACTTTCTTATCATTAAATTGATCCACTGATGCTTGTTTTGATTAAAGACACAGCTTCACTCATAACAGCAGCTGCACTCCAAGATATAACTCAAACAGGCATAATGAATGCCTATCTTTTAATTTTTTTTTTTATGAAAAGACTTCATAATATATAATTAAGATGTTTTTTGCATGTTCCACTGATGAACCATCTGCAGGTATGACATTTAGCATCTGTACTTAAAAGTAGCCACCTGTTACATTCTGTTGAGCTTGGCAAGGAATAATTTCAGAGAAATGGGATTGAGAATACTTTGGAGTCAGAGTTGTTCACAATTTCTCATCTTCTTGACATTTATTATTCCATTGTAGACAATTCTTCGAGGGGTTTGAAGTGGCATCCTTTGCAAAGTAGAATGTAATGGCGTGGCTTTCAAGCCAGAAGGCTTTCCTATGAAGTAGACATTTCTTTTCGTTGCTGTGATCCTCATTCTGTCTGTACTCCCCAGCCCCCACTTCAGTCATCATGATTCTGCACTTAGCAACCTCTAGTCTTCCTTCGTAACCATTAACGTAACAGACTCCCAAGAAACTCCTTTGCACTAATGTAGAATGGCTGATAGGGATTGGGACTGGGCCTTTGCTTTTCTTGGTATAGAGAACTCCTAGATAAGGACAGGCCCTCTCCCTATATAGGTCATTTCCTTCTCCTCAATTTAGAGTCTTGCAGAGTGGTTGAAAGGACTGACTGTTTAAGTGAATTGCAAAGGGGCACAATACAGGTGACAGATGTGGAACCTGCACTTATTTTTGAGGCAAGACCCATGCCCAGAGTCTGTCACCCTGTCTCTGAAAATAATTTGTATTAACATGTAAAATCCTTCCTAGGCTAGTTCCAGCATGGATTTCCAGCCCTACTGAGTATCACATCTTGCCACAACTTACTATTCTCCAGACTCAGTATTCTTTCTTCTACCACTGAACCTTTGCATGGAACTTCTCTACCCATACACCAAAAAAAAGTAGGCACTCACTCCTCACACTAAGGTATCTTCGAATTTGTAGCTTGCATCAAGCCTCAGGATATGTATTATGTTTTAAAGGTAGTGATTTGTAATCACCCCAAACCAAATCTTAATGTGCTTTCCCATTTTGAAAGTTCATGTATATCTTTAGCTGCTTACAACACGTACTCTAACCCTACCCACAACACGTAAATAAGTTCCCTAAAAAATAGTTCTTCTTAATCTTGACTTGGTATTTTAAAGACAGTTGATCCATGTGATATCAGAGGCCTCTTCCTTCTCTAAATATATAATAATACTGTGATCAAATAATGACTTACTGGTTGATTAAAAATGTTCAGTTCCTTTACTAGTCATCTTACAGGATGATTTACGGCTCTTTACCATCTTTTTTCACTCTTCCTCCTAATACTCTTTTTTTTCAATAAACTTTCAAATATGTGAAATCAAAATCTGAACAATAAATTTGCTCTGGTCAGGGCAAAGTATAGTTGACTTCACATTTCTCTCCTTTTAAACTCTATGACTCAATTCATTTCAAAATTCCAGTCAGATTTCTTGGCTGTCAGATTATACAGTTGACTTTGTTTAAGCTTTCAGATTACTAAAACACCCAGATTTCTTATTGATCTGAAAAATTATTCTGTATTCACACCTCCTGCCCCCACCTATAACTTAGTCTTTGAACCAGATAGATGTAGAATTTTGAATAAACAGTATCATCATTTCTTTGAGTAAGACACTGAGTTTCCAGAGCCCAGACATATTTTGCCTAGGAGGGTTAAGGAATTTATTCATTATTTCCAATGATTCCAGGACAATTAGGTGATACAGTGAATAAAGTGCTGAATTTAGAGTAAGAAAGACTCATCTTCTTGAGTTCAAATCTAGCCTTAAAGAGTTAGCTATATGACACTTGGCAAGTCACTTGACCCTGTTTGCTTCAGTTCCTTATCTGTAAAATGAATTGGAGAAGGCAATGGTCAACTACTCCAGTGTCTTTGACACGAAAGCCCCAAATGGAGTCATGAAGAGTTGGATACAAATGAAACAATTGAACAACATCAACTGATTTCATAATTGATTATATAAACTTCCTGACATAGTCTAATATCCTAAAGAAACAGAATATAAGATGCCTAAGTTTGAATGTAGTAAAGGGAATAAAAGGCTTATGGAATAATAAGGCAAATTTTTGGATAAAGGAAAAAAATGTTCAGTTCAATAACCTCAATGTAGAGATTAGTAAACTGAGGCCAAAAGGTTGTGACACACCCAGAATAATGCCAGTAGATTAGACACATGAAAGCAGTGGTTCTCAATCTGTGGGTTGCGATCCCTTTGGGGGTCGAATGACACCTAAGACCATCGGAAAACACATATTTCTGATGGTCTCAGGAACTGAGACACCACTCCTCTATTCATCTCCAGGCGGGTCTGCCCACATGCAGATACACCCACACAGGAGTATTAAAGGGTTGTGGCATTAGGAAGGTTGAGAAGCACTGGGTTAAAGGATCATGCCTTTAGATCCAGAAGGGACATTATTTGCCGTCTAATTCAAACCCATTCCGATTTTGGAGCAAGGTAGTCCTCCAAATTTAACATATTTCCAATACACTCAAAATTTATTAGGAAAAAAGACAGATACAGAGATGAGTCCATATAAATTATTTCAATGTAATTATGAAGTAAAATTTAGGAGAAAGGATCAATGATTGGAGGAATCTCAAAAGGCTTAACGTAGGTGAATATAAAGTGTCTATGAAGGGATTGTGGACAGTCTTCTCAATCAGTTTAGTTTAGTTTTTTGTTTGTTTTTGTGGATAAGAGCCATGGCATGGTAGCCAATGGGGAGGGACATATTAAATGAGAAAAAGTCTTGTCCCTTTTACACATAATAGCCCTCCAGATAATTAAAGGGATCTATCATTTCCCCAATACACACAATTATCTCTTCTCTAAGCTAAAAACAAAACAAAACCAAACAAAACCTAGTTACTTCAAGTAAACTTTAAAGATATGAACTTGACTATTACCTATCCTACTTTCCATGCTGTGAACACCCTCCTGTGAATTAATGTCCTTCTTCAGCTGAATATACTAAAAACTGAAGGCCTTTCTTCAAATATGATCAGATAGAGACCCAATATGGTGAGACTATCACCACTTTGTTGCTGGAAGGATAATTTTCATTGAAATTCACTATCTTTTAGTAATGCTTTACCACCTCAAACTGAGAACACCTTTTGAACTTGTGGTAAACTAAAATCTCTAGATTTTTATTTTTTCAAAGAAGCATTATCTATGGGGCATTTAGGTGGCACAAGTCCTTGAGTCAGGAGCACCTGAGCTCAAATACAGTGTCAGATACTTGACACTTACTAGTTGTGTGACCTTGGGTAAGCCACTTAACCCAGTTTTCCTCACCTGCTGTTATGGGAATCTGAAGATCTTCCCTGCCCCTAGGCCTTTTGATAGGCTTAAGTGACTCTGAGAACTTTCCCTGATTTGAAAATATACTCTGCCCCTTAACAGGCTGAATGTGGTCACATGGAACCTATGGTGGGAAGCTTGTTTTTCAGGAATGTCCACACCTTATTGCTTTGTGATTGGGCAGTTGGTCAAGAGAGTTGTGACATTCTCTGATCCAGGAGAAGGCTATATATACCCTGATGGGAGTTTTCACTTTGGTGCTGACTTTGGAAAGTTACTTGATTTGGCCAGATGAGACTCTGGTCAGCCATTCAATGCCAGCCCCTCCATCCCCCTCCCCCTGTTTTGTTGGTACTTCCTTCTCTGGTAACTAACATAATGGTCAAACAGCTGGAAGCCTGTCTGCTGATCTGTTTCTTTGTCTTCTTGTAACTTCTGTTCGTATTCTGTTTTTATTGTCTGAAGTTCAGAGTATTGACTTTTCCCCCTGAACTAAGTAAATGATAAATGTTTGATTGATTAAAGTAAGATTGTTAACACATTTTGAGTTACTATCCTTTAGAAAAGCAGATCTACGAACCTGTGCTAGCAGCCATCCTGAGTTTGCTAGGGTCCTTACCTCCTCCCCTCCAAAAGAAAAGATACATTATCTAATCAAACCTTCATTCTACTGTGCTTAAGACATTGACATTTTGAGTCAAGAAGTAAGAATTTATACTCACCCCTTATGGAATTCTGATTATATTCAGCATATTTCTCTTAACCTGGCATTACCATTCAGGACTCAGAGTACCACATCTAGTTTGTTATATTTTCCTTTTAAATTGGTATTTTTCTGGAAATTTCTTATGATGTCATTTATCTAAATAATTGGTGAAAACTTTGAAAAGGCACAGTGAGAAAGTATAGCTCTCTTCTAATGTTGAAATTCACTCCACCAATGCAGATCATTAACTCACATGAAACCTACAGTGTTAGTATTGGTCTGGGAGCTAAGAAGTTAATGACTTGCATATAACTGATATATATATATATATACCAGTGTGAGAATTTAAATCTAAGTGTTCTTAAGATGGGAGTTAGCTCCCTCTCCATACAACTTCTCAAAGCTAGTTGCACTAAAATGAATAGTTATTGCAAATAGTTGTCACAATGTGAATATTTTCCATTGTCTAGAAAGTTACCTACTCTACTGCCCAACCTCCATCAATTTTATTGCAAGTCTACAAAGGCTTTGCAAGCCCATAAACAATAAGACACACTATAAATGGGCACTTTATAAACTTAACCCTTGGTCAAATTCTGTCTAAATCACTGATTTATTTGCAAATGCTTAGAAGAAAGGGAAATAACACACAGGTGCCAAAGATTCACAATGAGGCAAATAGAGTGTCACAGTGTATTAATGTAAGTTTAAGACCAGAAAAAGAGAGGGCTCTTAGATTGAGGAGCTCTCCAACATTTCAGTAGGAGAGGGAAATTCTTAGTGAGGATTCTCAGAATTTCTTTTTTATTTTATTATTATTTTCAAAAGTGTGTTGGATTCAATTTATATTTCTTAATGTTAAGGAATGCAGCTGCTTCAAGATAAAGCCTTGAGTAATTTATGACCATTATTTTGGTTTTTAAAATAAAAAAAAAGAATAGATAAGTAAATAATTGTTAGTTATGTTGATTTGATTTGCAAAATGCATTGCACGTTGTCACATTGGAGTCTCATGAAAATCATATGAAAAAGTGGTATTATTAACCCTGTTTTCTGGATGAGAACCAAAGTGATTCAAAGAGTTTAAATGACTTACTCAATGTCTCAAGAATAGGAATGCCTAAAGAGTAAGATGTAAATCTACCTTCTTGCCTACAAATATAGTACTCTAGCCACCATGCAGGTGGAAGAACCAGGGCTCTAGAATCAAAGGATATAGGTTTAAATACTGGCTGTGCCATTTACTAGCATTATGAATTTAGGTAAGTCACTTCAACTGTCTCGAACTCTGTCAACTTATATTCCTTCCTCCTCTTCTTTCTATTTCTCTCTTATATCTGAGTTTTGGTTGTTCTTAAGTTGTTTTCCATCACATCTGACTCTTCATGATCCCTTTTTTTCATTTTCTTGGCAAAGATAGTGGAATGGTTTGCTATTTTCTTCTCCAGCTCATTTCACAGATAAGAAAACTGAAGCAAATGGTGCTAAGATATTTGTCCAAGGTCACATAGC
>CM053581.1:23670985-23686411 GCA_028627135.1 Pseudochirops cupreus
GGGGGGGGGTGTTGAAAAGAGGACCTCTAAAACCCTGTATAATTCTAAATCTTTTTCTATAATACAGGGATAATGCCAGATAGACCCTACACTCCCCTATTATCTGTGAAATGTCAAGAGAAAATGAGGAAGGCTTCAAGAATTTTGGGTTGACCTTCTATATGGAAATTATGGAAATGCATGGACAAGAGTAACAGAAGATTGGTAGGCACAGATAAACTGTAAGCTGTATCTTTGGAGGGACTGTTCATAGAGATGTGTTCACAAACCACTCTGGGTAATTTGAGAATTTCATAGCTCATCTAGTCCAAATCCTTCATTGAAAAGATAAAGATTCTCAAGTCAGAAATGAAGAGCCAAGTAATGAGAAAAGATTCTGGATTTAGTGTCAAGGTAATTGAAACATACTATTTTTCCTAAATTATTGGAATTCAGAGGGTGATCGTTGTGAAAACTTAAAGAACCAGTAGAGGGGGGAAGATTTGACTTGATGTAGATCTAAAAAACCGAATAATAAGTATCAAGTTTGGTGAGAGAGCAGTAATGGAGTGTTAGGGAGATGAGAGATAGAGCCTTTATGTCAGGTTACACCTAAGGGAATGTAACATAATCTCTGGGATTGACTGTAGGTGGATGTGCCTGGACAAAAAAGTCATAGGATTATAATCTTAAAGTATGGGTTCATAATCTGAGATCCATGGGAGGAAATCATGGATTGATCTCATGATATCTTTAAATTTGGGTGAGGGTAAATCACATGTATTTAATAAAATGATGTGGTCCAATGTATTTCATTGTATGCATTTAAAAACATTATTTTGAGAAAATTTGAAACTCAAGGGATTGTGAAACTGAATCTTGTAAAAAGTAAAAGTAAATAAACAAATCAATTTAAAAAAAAGAAGAGAAAAAAGAGAAAGGGGAAAAAATATTATTCTGAGAAATCTATAGGATTCACCACATTGCAGAACAAGTCTCTGTCTGTCTGTCTGTCTCTGTGAGTGTGCGTATCCTCTTCCCCCTTCTTTCTCCTCCTCCTCCTCCTCTTTCTCTCTGTCTGTCCATCTCTCTCTCTCTCTGTCTCTGTCTCTGTCTCTCTCTCTCTTTCTCTCTCTCTCTCTGTCTCTCTCTGTCAGTCCTGTTCTTAAAGTGTTCTTAGCATGCAATGCATTTGCCTGCCCAAGAAAAGCCCCTGCTCTCTCACTGTAGCTATAGCTTTGAGAACAGGACCCTAATTCTGCTTCTAAACACATAAGATCTGAGTGAACCCAGGCAAACCGCTTTTGCTCACTGTCTGATATTATCAACAAAATCTAGACATTTTTTTCTTTGCATATCTATCTCAACAGGATTGTTTGAATTTTCTTTGTTGGGAACTGTTCCAACCATTAAATCATAGTCAAGAAAAAAACAGTAACAATACTCCATTTGAGTTATGTACCTGAGTTCGGATCTTGCATCAGACACTTACTAGCTGTGTGACCACGGGCAAGGTCCTCAGTATCTCTTTCCATAAATTCCTCAAATGTGAAAGGGGAATACTAATAGCCCATGTCACAGGATTGCGGTGAGAATCAAGTGAGATAACATTAGTAAGGAAGTTAGCACAGCGTCTGGCATATATTACGTTCCATATAAATGCTCCTATTATAGAATGACTATTAAATAAAGAGTGACCATGGAAAACACTTGAAAGGAATTATAATCTTAATAGAATTGGTTGTAACTAGATCAGCAAATACTTGTATCCATGGGGTATCAAGAAAGCTTTGTTATATAGAATATTTCTTTGTATAGGAGCTGTTGCCAAGAATGGGTATGTGTGAGTATGTCTGTGTATGGGAGCGGGGAGGGTTAAGGTAGGCCCTCAGCATTGTAACAGAAATCACATGTGGTAGTTTATAATCACAGTTTGTTCAAAGGAACAAAGTGATTTTGCAACACATGCAGTGAAATCCTGTTTACCTGCTCACTTTAACAATGACGAACACAACAAATTGTTTTAGAGGAAATAAATCCCAAGAAATGATAGGAGGAAAGTCTGCCATTATGGATATTGCCAATCACCTGGAATTCATTTCTCCTCCTTTATCAAAATGTGTGAGCTCCAAGATAAAGAGGAAAAGGAGGAAGACTTCCCTAGTTTCCAAGCCCCATGCCAGTGGTTTCTCTTCTCAGGTTATCTCCCATCTAATTTTCTTGCATCTTTTATTTTATTTTATTTTATTTTATTTTATTTTATTTTATTTTATTTTATTTTATTTTATTTTAATTATTTTTATTGCAAATTTGTTGTTGTTCAGTCACTTTTTGGTCATGTCTAACTCCCCATGACCACATTCAGGGTTTTCTTGGCAAAGCTACTGCAATGGTTTACTCTTTCCTTCTCTAGTTTATTTTACAGTCAAGGAAATGGAGGCAAAAAGATTATGATTTATCCAGGGTCATCCCACTAGCAAGTTTCTGAGGCTAATTTTAAATTCAAGAACATGAACCTTCTGGACTCCAAGCCTCCCACTCTATCCAGTGTGATTCCTAGCTCAAAGATAAATATGAAAAGAAGAATGTAACAGTGAGATGGCACAATGAATAGAGCACCAGCTTTGGAGTCAGGAGGACCTGAGTTCAAATCCAGTCTCAGACACTTGACATTTACTAGCTGTGTTACCCTGGGCAAGAAATTTAACTTCAATTCCCTCACAAAAAAAGAGAGTTTCCTAGTTTCTAAACCCCATCTGAGTGCGTTCTCTTCTCAGATTATCTTCTATCTGTTATCTAGACTCTTTTACATAGCCAGCTACTTACAAGTTGTCTTTCACATTAAAATATACACTTCTAGAAGGCACAGACATTTTCCTTTTCTGTGTATCCCCTGGCCTAAATAAAGTGCCTGGTACATAATATGCATTTAATGATATCTGTTGGTTGATTCACTGATTTACTGTCCATCTCCTGATATGGCAAAGTAAATCTCCTTTGGCTGACTGATTCTTTTGCCATCCCAATATCCAACCTGAGGTTCCCCATTGGCTTAGTCAACCTCATGTGGGTATGGGTGGAGGCAATAGTGAGTTAGCAAATGCCAGTCAGGGTGATGTGACTTCTGTTGGAACCATTGATCTTAGACATGAAACTAACAGGGAAAAAGGTAACATGACTCTCCCCTTTGTTATCCATGCCCAGGAGGCATTTCCTGAATTTAATGGAGATTAGGGTATTTTATGCATACCTTACTCACTCTACCAGAATCTGAAGAACAAAGCACATGTCCAGCCATGGTATCTTTAATACTCTATGAGGATCAATGAGTTGCTTGGTCTTTCCTTCTGCTCCCCAACACTCTCACTATGTGGCCAAATTATGTCCTTGTCAAATCACAAATTGTTTGTGTTGGGTCCTTTATACCAAAGGTAATATGAGGCATAGGAAATAGTGAGTTGGTATTAGATTCAGGAAGATGAGTTCAAATTCCATAGCTGACAAAGTGCTTATCAAGGAAAATTATCCCTGTGAAATATTGATTACAATGGGAGAGGATTTCTTTTTTTTGGTTTGGGTAAAATGCAATTAATAAGGACAAATATAAAATTATACAAATAAATTGGAAGAATATTCTCCTCTAGCATAAGATCGGAATATATTTTTTGATAGACAGTATAATAGATAGAGTCCTGGGCCTAGAGTCAGAAACAGCTGGGTGGAAATCTGGCCTCAGACACCTAATGACTGTGTGACCCTGACTAAGTCATTTAACCTCTCTTTAATCTCAGTTTTCTCAAAGATAAAATGGGTATAACAATATCACCTACTTCTCAGGGCTATTAAGATCAACAAATGAAGTAATGTCTACAAAGCACTTAGCACAATGCCTGGAACATAGTAGGTCTTTTATAAATATTAGCTATTGTTAGTTATTATAGATTGCAGATTGAAAGAGATTATGTTTGCAAAATCAACATGTATCAGCAATTGATTCAACAGTCAAAAAAACTAGTTAAGACTTCAGCAAAATTAGCAAAGTCTAGTATTTAGCACTAAGGCTGTGATAATCCCACAGCAGTCTTCCTTGATCAGGCCACACCTTTAGTAACAGGTCTAGTTCTGGAAGTTTCAAATTATGGACTCTAGTAGACTGGAGAACAAAGTGAGATTAAGCAGAACCAATACTGCTTTTAAGCCCATGTGACTAGGGGTTGATTAAAGTTACTGGGGATATGGAGCCTAGAGGACAGAAGATTCAAGGGGCAGGAGATCAATCAGGGACAGACATGATGGCTAACTTCAAGGATTTCAAGGGCCACGGTGCAGAGGAAGATTCAATTTCTTTTATTTGGCCCCAGAGAGCAGAACCAAGAATAATGGGTATATGGTACATTAAAAAGAGAGAAACTTACAATTGATATCAGGAGACATTTCCTAAAAATTGGAGCTGCCCATCAGGATTAGAATGGCAATACAACCTAACAATAACAATTAATAACATAAGACTTTTAGGTTTATTTTATATATTTAATCAAATTTGATTCAATGAGATAGATGGTATTTTCCCCCATTTTTCATATAAGGAAACTAAAGCTGACATAGCTTAAATGATTTCTCCATGGTTGCAAAGCTATTCATTGACATAGGCCTTGGACTCAGGTCTTCTTGACTTCTAAATATATGAGAGAAAAGCCATAATCATTATCCAATATTGCCTCTGCAGGATAGTCATTTGAAGTCAAGGTTTGTTTGCTAAGTTGGAAAAACGAAAATTCTTATCTATAATTTGCCATAATTGGTCACCTAGCTCACTCCAAATTGTATAATTTTGTGATTCTATGGAGCTGCCAATGAGATAATATGATTTAATTAAACACATAAATTGAATTTTTGGTAGCAGGGATTTCTCGAAGTTGGCTATGGGATTGATCTTCCATTATCACCAAAGAAGAGGCTTAAATTACCTGTCCTGTTAAGCAGGAATAATTGTCATTTACATTTCATAGCCAGGACATTTTTCCTTGCACCTGCCAGTCCCAGATGTGAGGAAATTTTCTGTTATATTTTCCATTTACTCCACTAAATTCCCCAGCCTTCACTGTAAGCTCCTGGTGCAGCTCTATAAATATTCATTGGTATAAATGGTTATGAATAATATAATTTTTCTTTTCTTTTTTGGAGGGTGGAGGGAGACACAGGAGTGTTTCCCTTCTCATTTTAATCCAATCATTTCTTTCTTTTCCCCAGAGGGAATTGGCAATCTGTTTAAAGCATGTTTCTACTTTGGAGTCAAGAAAACAGAATAATTGAATCATTTGCCAATGATTCTAGTAATGAGGCAAAGGGCTTACAACTTTTTCTGAATTCCATGCACAGGAAAGGAAAGGTCATATCTGTCTGTTTCCACCAAAAACATTTTCTCTGTTTGCTTCCTGATGCTTAAAATTTCACTCTTAGAGCTCAATTCCTTTGGCCTAAACATTTAGTCTATGTTAAAATGCAAATCTCTCAGGGTAGAATAACATAAACCAGAATTATTTCTAAGTTTTCAAATCCCTTAATTCAAATGGAATAAAGTAGTTTCTCCCCTTCAGGGGCTTATATCTTAGGTTAGAAGAGAGGTAGGTATGAAAAAGCAGCTAGCTGTTTCAGTGGATAGAGCATTAGGCCTGGAGTCAGTAAGACATGAGTTCAGACACATCCTCAAATACTAGCTGCGTGACCCTAGGTAAGTCACTTAACCTCTGTTTTCCTTAATCTGCTGAAGAAGAATATGGCAAATCATTCCAATGTTTTTTGCCAAGAAAACTGCATGGATGGTATTGACATGGTACATCCCGTGAGGTCATAAAAAGGTGGACACAAATGAACAAATGAAGGATAACGCAGCACCTCAGTAAATAGAGCATGTACAAAATAATACAACATGATTTCAAGAGGGAAAGAATATTCAAAACTGGTACGTCCATGAGAGATAGCACTGGAGCTATGCTTCAAAGGAGAGTAGTGTTATTGGGAAGGTTGGAGTTCTAGAGAAGAGAATAAGAGAATCCTGGTGGCTAAAGTCAAGAAGACCACCATCTGAAGTGGAACAGGGATAAACACTTTCAAAAGGGCCAGAAGCCCACAACCATAAATTCCATGCAAAACTAATACATTTTTAAAGTCCTATTACACAGAAGTTTTTAAACTTTTTGTGTATGTACACACATGTGTGGGGTTACAGGGGTATATTCTGGACTACTTTGGCACTCCAATGAAGCCTAATGAAACCCTCCTTGAACAATGTTTCTAAATGCATAAAAATAAAGTACAAAGGCAATCAATTACATTTAAATGTCATATGTGTGTATGTATATACACACATGGACATACAAATATATACATATATACACACCTACACACATATGTGTGTGCATGTATGCATGTTTAAATATGTATAAGCCCATGAATATAATATTTATATTTTAGTCAAGGATCCCAGGTTAACAACCACTCTTTCAAATGGTATTTTGAGGTTTTGTGATGCTTAGATCAATTCCATGACTGATTTTGGCTTTGGAACACTAATCTGTGATGATCTGTAATAACTTCAACATTCTTGATAGCTTTTTGGATTAATCTAACCATATCATATTCTAAAATTTTAGAGTTCCAAGGGACTTTACATAATGTCTAATCCAATTCCACTATTAACTCTGCCCTGATCTTGAGCTATACTGGTAAGTGGGTGAGTGAGTACAAATTCATTTAACCTGATATATTCAGTTTTCCTCCAAATCATACTTGATATCCTACCCAGTCATACATCATGAAAGGTGGCCTTAGAAAGATATTTTCTATCTATATTCTACAAAATACATCTTGACTCCCCCACCCACCTCCACGCACATATACCTCCCACACTGCATACCTGCAATCAATCACAAAAGGATCATTTATTGTGTACTAGTTGTGTATTATGCACTGTTTCCTATAGGCACTTGTAATACAAAGGAAAAAATACAGCCGTCCTTTCTACCAAAGAGTTTCCATACTATTGAGAAAAGAAACAAGTCTGACTTTGATATGTGTAAGAATAGAATAAATTCAAAATAAATGAAACATTTTTTAGAGTAGAAGAAGACTAATATTTGGAAGAGTCTAGTACTGAGTTTCAAAGGAAGGTAAAAACAAAATCTAAGAGGTGAAGGCTAAAAGGAAGAACATTCCAGGAGCGAGGGATATGCAGTAAAAAGCAAGGAAATCAGACAAGAAATTATATAGGTTAGGATCAGCAAGGACAGCATTTTGTTTGGACAATATATTCAGCAAGAGGTCTAAAGTAGGATGAAAAACAAGGTTATGGAAAGTTTGAAAAGGCAAAGAGAAGGCTTTGTATTTTCCCTAGGAGGAAAAGTGTATTATTAGGGTTTACATAGCAGTAGCCATTATTATGCTAGTACTTTGGTCTCTGTGTGAAAAGTGGATTTAAAAAGGTAGAGACAAGAAGCAAGGGGACCAATTACAAGGTTATTGCAATGTTCCATGAAACAGATGATAAGGGTTTCAACTACAGAGGGGGCATGGCCATATTCTTTCCAATTTTTGTTCAAGGGATAATAAACAAATCATTACTATTGTCACTTCAGTAAATGAATCACACTTCTAATGACTCCATTCACTATCCTTGTGACTCCTTATACAAAATTATCCCTTGGATATCACTCCCCCATGTGTGCTTTTTCACTCAGTAGAATATAAGCTCATTCAATGCATGATGTCTATAATTTTTGTATTCATATCCCAAGTACCTGGGATTATACTTGGAACTTAGTAGGCACTCAGGTACTTATCTGTTCACTCATTTGTCCATCCATCCTCTCATTCATTCATTTTTCCAACATGAATGCCACCTATCATAGTTCCAACAAATGGCCATCCAGTCTACCTTTGAAGACTTTCAATGATATGGGAGGTCACCATCTTTGGATGAATCCCACTGCATTTATAGGCTGTTTCAATTCATTGAGTTCCCTAAAAATACCTCTCCTCTCTCTCTCCCTCTCATTATCTCTCTTTTTTATTCCTATTTCCTTCTCTTCTACTTCCGCTCCTTTCCTATTTCTTCCCCTCTCCTATTCCTTCTCCATCTATTCTACTCTTGTGTCTTCCTCTCATTTGCTTCCTCTCATTATCTCTCTCTTCTTCTCTCTCAATCCCTTCCACATGAGTGAAAGTACTGTTCAGGAATCAATCCAAATATCTGTTCTCAACACTTCCTTCCAACATTTAGGTTTTCTCTACAAAGGTGACAAAATGTTTATAGAAGGGTTTTTGTATTCCTTTGGTTAAGAAAATATATGTCTTCCCTATGTATTCCTTTCTATGGGGAACTATACAAGTCATTTTCACACATTTGAATTTTTCAGGTAATTGATGTCAGAACGCTCAGTACATTTCTGTCTGACTAGGTTTCTTCTTTTTCTACTTTCTCATGGAATTCTCAATTTTGTACCAAGAAATAGGATACATTTTTTTTTCTCTAAATAAAAATTCAGGGATGATTTGAATGAAAATAACTTAAAAATTTTTTTTTTGTTAATTTATCTTTCCCCTGATTACAGGTAAAAAAACAAAAACAAAAACAAAAATATTCATTTTCAAAATTCTGGGTTCCAAATTCTTTCCCTTCCTCCCTCTCCACTCCCCCCCCCCACCCCCATTGAGAAGGAAAGCAATGTAATATAGGCTATACACATGTAGTCACAGAACACACTTCCATGATGGTCATGTTGTGTAAGACTAATTATATTTGCCTCCACCCTATCCTGTCCTTTATTTATTCTAGTCTTTCCTTTCACCATGTTCCTCTTCAAAATAAATAAATAATATATATGTGTGTGTATGTGCATATGTGTATATTTATATATCTAAACATATGGTTATACATATATGTACACACATGTGTTTATATGTGTGCATATGCACACATACATCTATGTACATGTACGTGTATGTATATATGTGTATATTTTTGTATTCCTTCTAACTATCCTAATAATGAGAAAGGTCTTATGAATTACAAATACCATCTTTCCATGTAGGAATGTAACAGTTTAACTTTAATAACTCTCTTATGAGTTCATTGCAGTTTACCTTTTTATACTTCTCTAAAGTCTTATATTTGAAAGTCGAATTTTCTATTTAGCTCTGGTCTTTTCTCAGGAGTGCATGGAATTCCTCTATCTGATTCAATATCAATTTTTGGCCCTCTTGGGTTGTACTCAGTTTTTCTGAGTGTGTGATTCTTTGTTTTAATTCTAGCTCTTTTGACCTCTGGAATATCATATCCCAAGACCACTGATCCTTTAGAGTAGAAGCTGCTAAATCTTGTGTTATCCTGATTTTGGTTCCACAATGCTTGAATTATCTTTTTCTGACTACTTGCAATATTTCCCCCTTGATGTGGGAACACTGGGAATTGGATTTAATATTCCTGAAAATTTTAATTCCAGGATTTCTCTCACAAGGTGATTAATTGATTCTTTCCATTTCTATTTTACCCTCTGCTTCTAAAATATCCAGGCAGTTTTCCTTGAAAATTGTTTTTCTTTCTTTTTGGAAAGCATTTGGGGTTAAGTGAGTTGCCCAAGGTCGCACAGCTAGTAAGTATTAAGTGTCCAAAGTCAAATCTGAACTCAGGTTCTCCTGATTTCAGGGCTGGTACTCTATTCACTGCACCAACTGATGCCCCTTCCTTGAAAATTTCTTGAAAGACAATGCATGTGCTCTTCTGTTTCGATCATGGATTTCAGATAGTCCAAAATTTTTTAAATTTTTTCTCCTGAATCTATTTTCTAGGTCAGTTGCTTTCTCAATAAGATATTTCACAGTCTTCTATGTTTTTTTTTCCCCATTCTTTTGGTTTAGTTTTACAATTTCTTTGTTTCTCACAGTGTCATTAGCTTCAGTTTGCTGCATTCTAATTTTTAAGGAATTATTTTCTTCAGTGAACTTTTGGACTTCTTTTCCATTTGACCAGGTCTGCTTTTCAAGGCATTCTTCCCATAAGCTGTTTTGGACCTCTATTGTGATTTGATCTAGTCTATTTTTTAAGGTGTTATTTTCTTCAGTATTGGTTTTGTTTTGTTTTGGTTTGTTTGTTTGTTTTTTGGATGTCTTTACCAAGCAACAGAGTCCTTCTTGAATGCCAGGAAAGAGACCCCTGTAATCTCCTTCTGACCAGTTATTTAATTTCCTTGCCATCTGCAGCCTGAAAGCTCAGGAATCAGCTACTGCCGCTGCTGAGTTAATCACTCCCAAGGCCTGCTCCTGATTTGCTGGGGCTAGGGCTATGTTGGCATGGCCTGAGCTAGAACAAGTTCCTTTCTCATCAAGGTCTGGCAGACTTTTCCTACTGATCTTCTAACTTGTCTTTGGCATTCGTGAACTGAGAAGTATGGAAACTGTCACTACTGCCAGTGATTCAGTCCCCTGAAGCCTGCTCCAGATTTAATGGGGCCTGGTCTGCATTGGTTGGCCTGTTCAGGATGCATTCCTTTCTTAGTCAAGAAATCTTTTCTGTCAACCTTCCTGGTAGTCTTGGGATGGAAATTTGTTTCATTTTGTCTTTTGTGGGTTCTGCTCTTCTAGATTTTGTTTAGTATCACTTTATAGGCATTTGGAGGGATTTGGGGGAGAACTTACATAAGTCCTTGTCTTTACTAATCCATCTTGGTTCTGCTCCTCAAAAAAGAATTTCCAAAGACTTATGCCACCACTATAATTCATTCCAAGTGAAATGCTAAAATGTATCACAGTACAGTCTTTGCAAGTAATTTTGGCTTCAAATATACTGATAAAGCCTTTTTGATGACAATGCTCACCTCTCCCCAACCCATAATATGATCTATACCCAGAGATTTATTTAAGAATCCCTATGCTTGAATCCAAGGCCAAATTCAGTTGAACTGATGGCTACAAAAACATAAGATCATAGAATTATGTCTGGAAGAGTTATCAGAAATTTACAGAATTATACAATGAAATTGGACACAGAAATATTACGTGGTTTTCCTGATGTTACATAGTGTGGTGGGGTGAGGGCTGTTGTGGAACTGCAGTCAGGCATCAGGAGACATGGTGAACCCATGTCAGCTCTTGTGCTATGGGAGAGAGCACTACAATTCATCTCTTTTTTTTTTTCACATAAAACCGTATATCACCCCATAATTGAGTCCAGAGCTTTTTAAGAGAGCTGTGAGATAGCGCAGATCTAGGTAATTGTACTTTAGCAATTTTAATAGGGCTCCAGAGGTCATTGTGGAACTAAATGCTTTGGTCTTTGCCATATCATACCTACTGACCAGATTTTTCTGAACCGTAGGTTTACTTGCTGCTTTATGTTTACACAAGCCTCCTAAGGCATCACAGGATAAAACATTGCCACCTTGCAAAAGGTTGGACTCTGAGGGAGAACCTTGAATAGTTCAATCGTTTACATCCTTCCATAAACTTCTCACCAACAATGGTTGGCATATTCCCACCACATCAAACTCCTTTTAATCCAATGATTCTGGACCACCAAATACTGAAATACAAACCCCATTCCATATCCCCCATGCCCTCTTTCAATTCTATTTTGACCTACAACCTACATATTCCATTATGGAAAGAGTCATTAATTTCATTGTAATATCATGGAGTACCATTCCTCCCATAATAAATAAACTTCTTTTCATTTTATGACCTTTCTTTTCTCACTTTCTTCAATATTATAGTACTAACCTGAACCTAGTTCACTCTCAATGACATGGCATCCATGGCCACGTTTTCCAGTACTCTTTGTATTTCTATTCACATTTTGCACCAAACTCACTGGTTGGGGAGGGGAATTGGGAATACTCCTACCTCCCTACTGCCATTTCTGTAATCTCTTTCTACTATGATCTCTCAGTTACTTCTCCTCCTTTGAACATCATGCCATTTAAATTTATCATCCAGTTGACATTCTGGTGACTGTTATATATCAAACTCCCTGAATGTTCTCCTTCATTCCTCAATGAATTCAGTGCCTGGCTCACAATATATTTTCCTCTATCCTAACTCCTCACCTCATAATGGGGAAATTTAGCATAAATATTGGTATGCTCTCTAATACCTTCCCTTCCCTGTTCCTTCACCTATTCATTTTCCATGTCCTACTCACCCACCCCGCTACAGCTACCATAAAGATTATTATACCCTTGAGAATACCATACCTTTAAGTAAATATATGCCCTCCCTATACATTCCTTTCTTTTGGGAGCTATAGAAGTCATTTTGATACTTGTAATTTTTTTCTCCTATTTGATATCAGAAAAATTAGTCCTTTTCACTACCTGTCTCACTGAGCTTCTTTTCCCTCCTTCTTATTTCTGTACCAAGAAATATAGCCCACTCTCTTTTTTTCTGCATGAAGCTTTAGGGAGGACCTGAATGAAGAGGACTTTCCATAGTTCTATGCCACCATTATAAATCACTTTGGGTGAAATGCTAAAATTAACCTTAATACAGTTTTTTTTTTGTGAGGGGGGAAAGGAAATAAATTGTCTTTATATCACATATATGCGTTCCACCTTCATGCTTATCAACTTTTTTTTTGTAGCTTTTATTTCTATTTTTGAACATAACACACCAAAAATGATAGCATTTTCATACCCAAAACAGAACACAGAAAGAAGATTGAATATTAGAAAATAAATTATTGTTTCATGCTTCTTTTTAAAAGTGTATAAAAATCCATAAATTATTTTAAAAACTCACCTATTTGTGTACATGAATTTTTGAATTACCTTATTTAATTATAAAATTTAATTATTTCATATTTCCTTCAGACTTACAATTTCCAATGCAGTTTTTGATCATAACCCCAACCTCCATTTTCACTACCTCCCATTTCTTTCTTAGGATACCACTCTTGTGCTTATTGGACTTTTTTTTTCCCTTCTGTACTCTACAAATTGGTTAGTAAGCTTTGTATAGCATCATCTGCACTCAAATCCCTTTCTACCTTTTTACACTTTACCAAGGCCTACCCTTAGATTTTTTCCTTCCATTTCCCATACTCCTTTTTACATGACATAGAATTGAACTAGAGAAAGTCACAAAACCACACTGAGCAGTTGTGCTATAACAACATGTTATGTCATTACTTCAACAGGACACTCCTTTTACACTTCTTTAATAGATGTTTACTCCCTCTTCTTGTACAAATGTGACAAATATGGAAATGTTTTACATGATTGCACATTTATAACCTGTATCTCATGACTTGCCTTGATGAATGCTTCTGCCTGAATTTGTGATCACATTCCATTTCATGCTATTTCTTTCCATCATATTCCTTCTTCCATCATATTCTCTCTTTCCTATCAAAAATTCTTGAGATTATTTCGCTTGATTATAAACCAACTGAATTCTTGCCCTTAACCTCATTCATCATTCAATTGAAACTGTTGTATTCAAAATCACTAATGATCATATAATCTCTCAATCCTCTTTTTTTCTTGACCTCTCATCACTCTTTGAAACTATTAACAACATCGATATTTATAAACATTTATAGAACAATTAATATGTGTGAGACACTATGGTAAATCCTTTATAATTAATATGTCATTTGATCCTCATGATGACTTTGGGAGGTAGTTACTATTGTTACCCCATTTTGTAAATGACAAAACTTGGGGACTGAGAGATTAAGTGACTTACTCAGGGTCACATAGTAAAGCTGGATTTGAACTCAGATTTTCCTGACTCTGGGATCAGCATTCTATTACGTTATCTATCTGACTATTTCCTTCTAGATGCTATCTCCTCAAAATTGTCTTAACTCTGCTCTCTCTTAGTTCCCTTACTGCTCTGTAACTTCTGTTTCTCCATTTTCTTTGCTGAATCTTCATCTAATATTTTCCCAGTAGCTATAGATATCTCTCAAAGATGTATCCCGAGCCCCATTCTTTTTTTCCTCTATACTATTTTGCTTAGTAACCTTTACAATATTCAGCATTTAAATTACCTGTTGTAGGTGTTTGATTCTCAAGTTTAAATATCAGCCCTCATCTCTTTCCTAAAATTTAATCTCATACCACTATCTCTCATTTGGATATCTTGAACTGAATTGCATATAGTACATTAACAAACATTTACAGAGTGCTTGTCAACTTTATTTGTAAACTTTTGTTTTCTATTTTTATTTTTTAGGATACCACTAAGGTACCTCCAGGCACCTCCCTAAGGAACAGGGTCCCAGAAAAGAGGCCAAAACAATCCCAGGCTTCAATAATCTTATATTCTAATAAAGGAAACAGCATGTAAATAGCTAGACACATTGAAGATATCTACAAAGTAGATGTGAAGCAACCTGAGAGGAGAAAGCATTAGAAACTGTTGAGCCTGGGAAAGATACCCTGCAAACAGTTTAATTTCAGCTCAGTTTTGAAGCAAGATACAGAAACTTAGAAGTCAAGGTGAAAGAGTAGAGGATTTGATTTGCCAAAGGGCTGTAGGATATGGTATAATGTGTGCAAGTGTATGGAGAATAATATGTTTGGAAAATTGATTTTTTTTTTTTATTTTACAAAGTCATCATCAAAATTTGATGAACTTTTAGAGAAACTCTGTGCCCTTGTTCTGGCCACTAATGATCCATTTACTTGGAGAAGCTATCCAAATTTTATAGACTTAAAAAAAAACAAAACAAATGAAATCAGAAACTTAAAGATATATGGTTCCATATATGGAACCATGAGGAAAAATCAGGTATTTTTACAGCTGGTTTAAAACATACGTTGGATGATGAAGAAGTATCACCCAGAATCATATAATCATTGAAATGGACATCAATGGCTTAAAGAAAACAAAAACAAACAAAACAACCTCCAGGGGAACCTATTTTTCTTGTAAATAAGTAATGTTAAAATTTCTTGCATTTTTCTCTCCTCTCCCCAAACTTACACTAGAACCAAAGCAGAGATCTCTGTTGTTAGACTTGTTAACTACACTATTACTAATACTAGGATCCAGCAAAATCTCCTTTTCATAAAAGTAACACATATATTAAATGTAACAATTAGTATATGATATATTTTTTTTAATTTGCTCATTTACTTTTAATTTACAAGATTCAGTTCCACAATCACTTGAGTTTCAGATTTTCTCCCCTCTCTTCCCCCCCCCCCCCCCATGGTGGCGTGCAATCATGTATAGGATCTGCAAATACTTTCACATTGTGCAATAGTTTGGTCATATAGAAGGGTTGTAACCAATGAGTGATCACTGGGAAAAGAAAAAAAAAAAAGCAAAACCAGACATGAAAGAGAACGATAATGAGTTTTGCTTCAGTCTCCATTTAAACTACAGTCTTTCTAGATCTTTCTCTGAGTTTAGGTATCTCCTTCCATCCTGAGGCTTGTAGAGTTG
>CM053581.1:23686911-23704340 GCA_028627135.1 Pseudochirops cupreus
ATAAATAAAAGTAAAAAAAAAAGAAGGAAAACATAATGAATGGAAAAAAAAAGAAATTATTAACAAATTTAAGAAAGTTACAGGATACCAAAATAGGCCCACATAAGTGATCAACATTTCTATATATAACTAACAAAGTCCAGCTGCAAAAGTATGAATAAATAAAATAGAAGGAGAAATTACATTTAAAATATGTGGAGACAATAAAAAATACTTGGGAATCTACATGATAAGCCAAATCCAGAAATTATATGAAAACAGCTACAAAATACTTTTCACATGGTTAAAGTCATGCCTAAATAATTTGAAAATATTAATCGTTCATGAGTAAATGAAGTTAGTGTTAACAAAAATGAAAATTCCACCTAAACTAATCTATGTATTCAGTTACATACCAATGAACCTATCAAAAAATATATATAGTTAGAAAAAAATAATAAAGTCACATAAAAGAACAAAAGCTCAAGAATGTCAAGGGAATCATTTGTTTTTAATGCCAAAGAAAGGGAGGGTGGAGCCAAGATGGCTGAGTGAAAGCAGGAACTCATCTGAACTTCTTTGTAAATTCCATCAGCAATCTCTAGAAAGTAAATCTGAACAGATTTTAGGTGACACAATCGATTGGGAGATACAGTGTGGCAGATTCCCAATCCAAGAAAGTGTGCAGGTAGGACTGAGCAGGGGGAGAGTACAGTGAAGAGTGTGGGGGAGAGGAGGAGGGTAAAAGTAATCACCCCTTTTTTGTATTGTGAGTAAGCAGGTATTTAGCACCTTGTTTCAAGTTAAGCAAAGGTAGCAGGTATTTAGCAGTCAGTAATTGATCTATCCACTGTTGGGGAATCAGAAGTTATGAACTTGTGTCTCCTGTTACTGATGTAACAGGAAGGGGTTGGCTGAAACAAGAAGCTAATTCTGTGTGGATAAAAGAAAAGCCCAAGAGACACACAGTCAGAATTTCCTGAAAACTGTGGTGGTGGAACTTCTTCTGAGTTACAATTCTCATTTTTCCATGTTGGCACGTGTAACAGCAATGCAGTATTCACAGTGCCTACAGTAAGTATAAGTATGCAGATATGGTTATTAATCACAAAATGTAACAGGCTCTCTACATAAGAAATATAGCTAGAGCATTTATTTAAATACCAGAAAACTGAGTCCCAAAACCAGAACGTCAAAGCCAACACAGTAGTTATGAAGTTGACACATGTAGTTAAAGCAGTAAACACCCAAGTTCTCAAGCCTTCAAAACAGGACAGGCTACCTCAGGCAAAGATGCTCCTCTCCTCACTCATGGCAACTGCTCAGCATCCAGGCAGCTTGGCCTGCCCCCCCACCCCAACTCCTGTCCCTGGCAGTCCTCAGCAGGAGTCTTTAGCAGAGATTCTGGCTGGCTCAAAGAAAAAAGAGTTGGCACCACAGCCACAGTCACTGCAGTTGCTGCCTTCCAGTCAGCACTGCACAGAGGCTAGCTTGGTTCCAGCATTCTCTTGCTCCACCACTTCCTGCTACTTCAGCAAGTTCAAGGAGCATGGAAGATCTTCAAATCCCAGTATCATTACAGCATGTAAATAGTTCAACTTTGGTAAGTTCCTTGCGATTTCTTTTCTATGTTTACCTTCTCATGCATCTTGTGTTTGAATGTCAAATTTGCCCTTCAGGCCTGTTTTTTTCTTCAAGAGTGTTTGAAAGTCCTCCACCTCATTGAATGACCATATTTTCTCCTGAAACATTATACTCAGTTTTGCTGGTTAGGAAATTCTTGGTTTTAATCCTAGTTCCCTTGATCTCCAGAATATCATATTCCAGGCCCTTCTATCCCTTGATGTAGAAGCTGCTGGATCCTGTGTTATCCTGATTGTGTTTCCAGAGTATTCAAATTTTTTTCTTCTTGGCAGCTTATAATATTTGCTACTTGATCTGTTAACTCCAGAACCTGGCAATAACATCCCTAGGAGTTTTCTTTTGGGGATCTTTTATAAGAGGTGATTGGTGATTTTTTTCAAGTTATATTTTGCCCTCTAGTTCTAAAGTATCAGGACAATTTTCCTTGAGAATTTCTTGAAAGATGCTTTTTAGGTTCTTTTTTTGATCATGGCTTTCAGGTAGTCCAATAATTTTTAAATTATCTCTTCTGTATCTATTTTCCAGGTCAGTGGTTTTTTCAAAGAGATATTTCACATTACCTTCTATTTTTTCATTTGTTTGGATCTGTTTAATAGTATCTTGATTTCTCATAAAATCATTTGCCATTTGCTTCACTCCAATTCTGAAGGAATTATTCTCTTCAGAAAGCTTTTGAGCTTCTTTTTCATCTGTCAAATTCAACTTTTTAAGGCATTTTTCTCTTCATTGCCTTTTTGGGTCTCCTTTGCCATTTTTGTTAGTCTATTTTTAAGGTGTTATATTCTTCCATCAGGTTGTTGACTCTCTTATCATAATTTTCTTGCATCATTCTCATTTATCTCCCCAGTTTTTCCTCCCTTTCTCTTATTTTGTTTTCAAATTCCTTTTTAAGCTCCTCTGTGGCCTCTATCCAGTTCGTATTTTTTTGGAAGCTTTTGGTGTGGGAGTTCTCACTGTGTTGCCTTCCTCCCATTCCATGCTTTGGTACTTTTTGTCCCCAGAAAAGGAATCTAAAGTTGGATTGCTGGGCTTGGTATGCTTCCTTTGCCTGCTCATGTTGCCAGTCAATTACGTGGCTTTTGGGCTCAGTAGTAAAACTCTTCTTTCAGAAGGGAGAGCTCTGTCCCAAATCGCTGGGGTTTTCATAGCCGCTAGAGCTCTTGGGAGGCCACCATTTTTTGCAGCCCCCACCAGCTTTGGCTCACTGACAACACACCTCACGACCACCACCCAAGGGAGTGATCTGGTCCAGGCAGCTCTAGGCAAGAGCACTTAGTCTCTGAATGGTTGCTTGCCCCCCCCCTCCCCCCTGTAATTTGCAGGCTGGGAGCTTCTGAAGCAGCCATGTGGAGGTGGCTGCAGGGCTGCCACTTCAGACTGCTACTAGTCTGGAGGCAGTTCACCCAGATGCTCTTCCCCAAATTTAGCTGAGTTCTACTGACCTTTTCCCTTTTTCCTTGGCTCTTATGGGTTGGTGATTCTGGAAATTGTCACAGCTGGTGATGATCTATTCTTCTGAACACTAGAGCCATGGCTTCTCCTTGACACCCTGGGACTGCAACTGCATGGGGCTGGACTCTGCTTCCAGTGTGCTGTCATGACCACCTTCTGGCAGCCTTCAGTGGGAGCTTTGTTACTTCATCATTTTTGTGCAGTCTGGAGCTCTAAAATTTGTTTAGAGTCATATTTTATAGGTATTTGAGGTGGTATTGGGGGGAGCTCATGGAGTTCTTGTGTTTCTATGCTGCCATCTTTACTCTGCTCCCATGGAGCTTCTTCTAACAGGAGCCCAGGAGGCCAAGAGGCCAGAAGCCCTGGATCCCAGGATCCTAGGAGACAGAGGAGCCCAGGAGCCCAGGAGAAGACCAAGGAAGCAGAAGACTTGAGGAAGCATGACCAAGATCCTAATAGTTTGTCTGTTTGTGGCTTGGTTGAGCCTTGAATTCTCAGGAACAGAAATTGTAAAGGATTTGAGATAGACTGGACCCTGTGAACTCTAGTGTGGAGCAGGACCTACCCAGAGAGATGGATAAGGAACTTGGAGCTGTCTGCAATTGAACCCAGGTGAGTCTGGTTTGGTGAATCCAGGTAGAATCTGGGACCATGGAAGTGTATCCAGGGATTCTGGGAATTGGTGCCAAGTCAAGATGAAGAAAAGACCTCTCCTTGGGTATTGAATGCTGTGATGATAGCATGGTTTACTAGTGACCTAGGAGTGGGGGGGGGGGGTCTGTGTATTTTCTAATGATTGTACTTAGTGATTAATGACACTTAGTAACTAATTGCCAAATAAAGGTTTGATTTAGTTAGCCTAGTTGCCCAATGAGTGGAAGACTAACTATTGTACTCCAATGTGACTGAATGACTAAGGAGGCAAACCTCCTTAAGGATAACAGATGATTTTTTTTTTTGAAAACTATTGTGACCACTTTGGTGAAAACTATGTGGCCATTTTAATGATATGATATTGCAAATATTGTGAATACTATACCTTGATTTTCTGAGAATGTTTTGCTTTGATTTGTTATAGAATAATTAGAGTGTTCACTATACTGTATAATCAGAACCTTCAAAGCTGTTCACAGTAGAATTCTTTTGGAAACTTCCTTATGCATGGCATTACAGGGGGTTGACCAGCACAGACCAGAGACCAGACCACAGCAGAGCCAGAGGGAGCCTGGCAAGTGGATTCACCCACCACAGGGGCTATCCTCAAGACCTCTCACCAATGGACAGTGGATCTGTCAGAACTAGGTAAGAAACAAACACAGGGTCTGCAGCAGCAATAGCAGCTTCTCCTGTCGCTATCAACCCATTGCTTGAATATTTTAAAAATCATCTACCTGAATTTCGGGGAGCCAACATACTGGAGTAAACACTAGCAGCTCTAATCCCTCACTCTGACCCTAAAAACCCAGAGATTATTGCCACAGTGTAAAATCCTGAAATAGTGGTACCAGCCTCAGGCTTGGGAATCCTAGAGGAAGGGTATGATGGAGGCTGTGCACAACCTGAAGTGAAGGGTGGGAGGCATCCCAACAAGCCCCATCTCAGCTGACCAGTGAGAAATACTGAAGACCAGGGGGGTGCAGCTAGCAAGCACTAATACCAGAAGCCTAAGGGAGCCTTAACACAATCAGGGGAATCTGCAGAGAGCAGAATGGTCACCCGCCAGCTGCTGAGCCTGCCTGAGCTCTAGCCCAAGGACACAAAGGCTGAAACCTATAGTGGTCAGACCACTCCTACCCCACACCTTGTTCTATGAGCCTCAGGGTAACCCAGAAAACAAAACAAAACAAAACTGAAAGTCCTGGCATTGGCCTCAGTCTAGACACCCAGAGGCCACAGCACACAAAGTCAACCATCAGGACCCTACCTCCCAGTTTGAGAAGTGTAGGTCAGAGCCCTTTATACCCCAGAAGCAGAAATCTACTTTAAAATCCAGGGAATAGCCATCACAATGGGCCAGAAGCAAGTTTGAAAAGCAAAGCCAAAGAATATTGAATCCTGTTATTTCTAGTGAGAAGAACCAATTTCAGAAGGGGACACCATTGACTCTCTACCAACACCTGTGACAACAGAAGGAAATATGAACTTGTCTCAAGCCCAGAAAGCATTCTTGGAAGAACATAAGAAGGATTTTAAAAGCAAAATTAGAGAGGTAGAAGATAAATTGACCAATTCTTTTAAAATTACAATTGCCAAAGTAAAAAAAAAATCACTGAAGAAAACACATCCTTAAAAAGTAAAATTTATGAATTGGGAACTCAGGTTCAAAATCTAACTGGAGAAAAACTCTAAAAATGAAATCTGAACACATGGAAAAGGAGCTTCAAAAACTAAACAAGGAACGTAATTTGCTAAAAATTAGAATCAGGCAAATTGAAGCTAATGACTCTATGAGGCATCAAGAAGCAATCAAAATCTAAAAATTGAAAAATTGGAAGAAAAATGTAAAATATCTCATTGGAAAAACAACTGAACTAGAGAACAGATCCAGGAGTGATAATCTAAGAATTATCAGTCTACCAGAAAGTCATGATGAAAAACAAACAAACCATAAACAAAAACAAAACCTGGACATCTTCCAAGAAATTATCAAAGAAAACTTCCCTGAATTTTTAGAATTAGGCGGTAAAATAGTTATTGAAAGAATTCACAGTACACCTCCTGAAAGAGATTCCAAATTGAAAACTGCAAAAAATATTTTAGCCAAATTCCAGAATTATCATGTCAAGGAGAAAATACTGCAAGTAGTCAGAAAGAACAACTCAAATATTGTGGAACTACAGTCAGGATCATATAGGACATAGCAGCTTCTACATTAAAAGGTCAGAGGGATTGGAATATGATATTTCATAAGGCAAAATAGCTTGGACTGCAACTAAGAATCAACTATCCAGTAAAACTTTTCAAAACCTTTCAGGCAAGGATATGGTCATTCAATAAAATAAAGGACATCTGGACCTTTGTGATGAAAAATCTAGACCTCAATGGAAAATTTGATCTTTAAATACAAGACTCAAGAGAGACATAAAAAAGTAAACATGGAAAACACAAACACACACACACACACACACACACACACACACACACTCACATAACTTGCAATTCAATAACAGCAAACTGTTTATATCCCTGTATGGGAAGCTGATACCTGTCAATATTGAGAATTGTATAATTGTTGCAACATTAAAAGGGGATATACATAGAAGCTATAGGTATAAATTAACTAATCTGATGATTAATTAAAAAAACGTATTAAGGAGTGCAAAGGTATTGAAATGGGAGAAATGGAAAGGAGGAAGCAGAAAAGGCTTAATTATGCCACACAAAGAGCCACATAAAACATACTATAGTAGAGGGAAAGAGGGGAGGGAGATGAACGTTATATGAACTTTACTCCCATTGGTTTTGGTTCAAGGAGAGAATAACATAATCAACTAAATATAGGATTCTAACATGAAAAGACACAAAAACTCATTGAGGGAGGGAGAGGAGCACTGCATGAAATTTACTCTTACTGCATTGGATTCAAGGTGGGAATTACATGTTTCATTAAGAATAACAATCTATGATTGTGTACAATTTTTTCCTGGTTCTGTTATTCTCACTTAGCAACAATTTGTATAAGCCTCTCCAGGTAATTATGAAGTCCATCTCCTTCCTATTTCTTATAGCACAATAGTATTCCATTATATTTGTATACCATGACTTGTTAAGCCATTGCCCAATTGATGGGCATCCCCTATATTTCCAGTTTTTTGCCTTCACAAAGAGAGCTGCAATAAATATTTTTGTACATATGTGTCCTTTTCCCACTTCTATGATCTCTTTAGGATACAACCCCAAAAGTGGTATTGGTGGGTCAAAAGGTATGCAATTATTTATAGCCCTTTGGGCATAGTTCCAGTTTGCTCTCCAGAATGGCTACATCAGTTCACAACTCCATCAACAATGCATTAGAGTTCCAATTTTTCCACATCCTCTCCAACAACAATCACAGACACACCATATGTGTGATGACCAACGTTTATAAACTGGACTCTTCTCAGTAATGCACACCTATAAGACAACTCTACAAGTCTCAGGATGGAAGGAGATATCTATACTCAGAGAAAGATCTAGAAAGACTAGAATTTAAATGGTGACTGAAGCAATCTACATGCTATTCTTCTTCTTCATGTTTGGTTTTGTTTCTTCTTTCCCATTGTTCACTCATTGGATACAACCCTTCTATACAACCAAATTATTGTACAATGTGAAAGTATTTGCAGATCCTATACATGATTGCACACCATGGGGGAAAGGGAGGGGAGAAAATTTGAAACTCAAGGGATTGTGGAACTGAATCTTGTAAACTAAAAGTAAATAAACAAGTCAATGAAAAAAAAATTTTTTTAAATACAAAATAAGAACAAAAATCGATTGTAAACTCCATGCAGTAGGAGGGGAAAAGGGGAAAGGGGGGGGAGGTTAGAAGAGAGGGAAGAAGTAGAAATGAAGAAGGGTAGGTAAAAGGAGGAGGTGCAGAGGGAGGGAGTACTGAAGGAAGCAGTGGTCAAAAGGAAATTTTTTTTGTCCTTTTGTAAAATTTATTTTGTGTTTTCAATGTTCATTTTCATAAGATTTTGATTTACAAATTTTCTCCCCAGTGGTGGTCAAAAGGAACTCTTAAAGAGGGGAAAGGAGAATGGAGAAATCAAAGCAAAAACAGAGGAGGGCATAGGATGGAGGGAAAGAAACTGATAGTAATCATAACTGTGAATGTTAATGGGCTGAATTCTTCCATAAAAAAGAGGCAGATAGCATAATGGATTAAAAACTACAATCCTACAATATGCTGTCTACAAGGAACACATTTGAAACAGGGGCACACAAACAGGGTAAAAGTAAAGTCCTGGAGTAGAATACAATTTGCTTCAGTTAAAGTAAAAACAAAACAAAACAAAACAAAACAAAAAACAGGGGTAGCAATCCTTATCTCACATAAAGCAAAGCAAAAATAGATATAATTAGAAAGAGATAAGGAAGGAAAATATATCCTGCTAAAAGGCACCATTGAGAATGAAGCAATATCATTACTTAACACATATGCCCCAAGCAGTATAGCATCCAAAATCCTACAGGAGAAGTTAAGGGAGTTAGAGGAAGACTTAGATAGCAAAACTGTACTGGTGGGGACTTCAATCTCCCTTCTCTGAACTTGACAAAACTAACATCAAAATAATCAAGAAAGAAGTTAAGAAGGAGAATAGAATTTTAGAGAAGGTAGATATGATAGACATCAGGAGAAAATTCAATGGGGATAAAAAGGAATATACCTTTACTTAGTGGTACATGGCACATAAACAAAAATTGACCATGTACTAGGGCATAAAACACAATTCAGTGCAGAAAGGCACAAATATCGAGTGCACTCTTCTCAGATCATTATGCAATTAAAAAAAAAAAACTATATGTTATAAAGTGCCATGGAAAGATAGATGAAAATCTAATTGGAAACAAAATATTCTAATCCTAAAGAATGAGTGGGTCAAACATAGAAACAATCAATAATTTCATTCAAGAGGATGAAAACACTAAGACCACATACCAAAACTTGTAGGATGCAGCAAAATCTATTCTTAGGGGAAGTTTTGTATCACTGAATGAATGAATGAATAAAACAGAGAAAATGAAGGTGAAGAAATTGGGCATGAACTGAAAAACCTGTAAAAAGAAGAAATTGAAAATCCTCCATTAAATACTAAATTAGAAATTTTGAAAACCAAAAGAAGGATTAATAAAAGTGAAATTAAGAAAACTATTGAATTAATAAATAAAACTAAGAGCTGGTTTTATGAAAAAAAAAAACAGTAAAATTGATAGACCTTCCCTTGGTCAATATGACAAAATGAAAAAAAAAAAAAAGAAGAAAACCAAATTACCGGTATTAAAAATAAAAAGGGTGAATGTACCTCCAATGAAGAGGAAATTAAAACAATAATTAGGAATTATTTTGCCCAATTGTATGCCCACAGGTTTGACAATCTTAGTGAAATGAATGAATAAGAACAAAAATATAAGTTGTCCAGATTAACTGAAGAGTAAGTAAATTGCTTAAACAAGTACATCTCAGAAAAAAAGAAATTCAACAAGCTATCAGTGAACTCCCTAGGAAAATAAATCTCCAGAGATTGATGAATTTACTAGAGATTTTTATCAAACATTAAATGAACACTTGATTGCAATGTTTTCCAAGCTATTTGGGCAGTCTGGAGGAGAAGGAGTCCCACCAGATGATTTTCATGTCACGGATATGGTGCTGATGCCGAAATCAAGAGACAAAATGGAAAAAAATCGCAGACCAATTTCCCTCATGAGTATGGATGCAAAATTTTTGAATAAAATATTCTTTTTATTTATGTTTGTTAATTTTGAGTTTTCAACATTCCTTTTAACAAGATTTTGAGTTAAAAATTTTCTCCCCATCTTTCCTCTATCCCCCACCCCAAAATCCACAGCCTATTGAATACCCTGCCTTCTCTACAGTCAGCACAATCTGTGACACACTGGCTGTTTTCACCCCAGCACCACCACCCAAGACAGCGACCCAGATCCAGGCAGGCCAATACAAGAGCAATTATCCTTGGAATGGTTGCTTGGTCCTTCTATAATGTGCAAGCCAGGATCTCACTAGGTAGCCACTCAGCAGCAGCTGCTGAAGTCATGCCTCCACCACCTTTCTACCCGGGGGGGAGGGGCCAGACTGCTCTCTCCACCCTTGTCCAACAGAGTTCCCTACTGACCTTTTACTTTCTCTTTGGCATTCATGGGTTGAGAAGTCTGGAAACCACCACAGTTGCTGGTGATACAGTCTCCTGAAGTCTACTCTGGCTGGTTGGGTCTGCCCCAGGTCTGGGCCAGCATGGGTCATGCAGTACTGTGTTCAGCTCCCAGGTCAGTGTGATAGACCCTTCTTGTAGGCCTGCCAGGCTGCCCTTCAGTGGGAGATTTGTTTCTCTCTGTGGTCCTAAAATTTGTTTATATTCATTTTTTTACAGTTATTTTACAGTTTTACAGTTATTCTACAGTTATTTTTACAGTTTCACAGTTACAGTGGATAGAGTGGGAAATTAAGCAAGTTATTGCTGTTACTCCACCATCTTGGCTCCGCCCACTAATGCATTGTTGATGGAGTTATGAACTGATCCAACCATTCTGGAGAGCAATTTGGAATTATCCCCAAAGAGATATAAAAACTGTGCATACCCATTGATTTATAATACCACTGCTAAGTATATATCCCAAAATATATTCTTAAAATAGGAAAGGACCAATTTGTACATTTATATATTCATATGTATGTATGTATATATGTGTGTATATATGTGTATATGTGTGTACATATGTGTATGTATATATTTATATGTATATACACATACATATATATACATATACACACATACATACGTATACATATACACACATACATATATATACATATACACACATACATATATATATATATACACGCATGCTCTATACCTCTAATAACTAGAGAAATATAAATTAAAACAACTCTGAAGTACTACTTCACACCAGGAAGACTGAATAAGATGATAAAAATAAACAATAAAAAGAAAGAAAAATATGACAAATCCTGTAATTGATGTGGGAAAATGGAGACACTAATGCACTGTTGGTGGAGTTGTGAACTCATCCATCCATTACGGAGAATAACTTGGAACTCCCAAAGCATTCTAAAATTGATCACCTATTTTGGCCCACGACTAGATCTACATGGCAAGAAGAAAAAGAAAAAAGAAAAAAATCCATATGCGCAAAAATACTTACAGTAGCTCTTTTTATGATGGCAAAGGATTGGAAACTTAGGCAAATCCATCAAGGGGAATAGGCTGAGCAAGTGAAGGTGTATAAATGTTTCAGAAATAATGAGAGAGATGGTTTCAAGAAAGAAAAAAAAAGACTGAAGAGTTCTTTGAATTGATGCAAACTGAACTGAGTGGAATCAAGAGAATAACATGCACAGGGACAATACAACAAAGATAAATGCACTATGAAAGATAGTAACCCTGATTAATACAATGATCCATCATAATTCCTAAGGACCCATCACAAAAAATAGCAACTTGACATAGATAATAGACTGCTTCATATTACATAATGAAACATATTTTCCTGTATTTTTCTTGCCCCCTCCCCAAATATGACTAATGTAAAAATACATTTTGTTTGACTTCATACTGATGTTGCGTATCATATTATTTGCCTTTTCAATGATTGAAGGAGAGGTGAAGGGAAGGAGAGAATTTGCAACTGAAATTAAGGTCAAAATAAGATATTATTATCTATTTGCTCATTTAGAATTCTAATTTTGAGAGTAGCCACTTAGAACTTCCATATCAGAAAGACTTAAGTGCAAGTTTGTATTTGATAGATAACATCACAAACTAAATGTCTCCATAGTACAATCAATTGTCTTTCTCCTCAAACCAATAACTCTTTTGAACTTCCTTATCCCCATATGAATCCCCTAATCTCATCCTTTTTGTCAATTATGTTTTGCCAATCCTTAACCTCAGATTACTGCCTCCACCTGCTACCTTTGATACCATTTGTAAGATAAATGAAGCAAGAGAAAATAATGAAATCATGGTGACTGGTTCCACTATAAATTTGTAATCATAACTTTGACTGGCCCCTTACTGAAGCAAAGCAATGCTTTTAAAACTCCCTAATCAATTTGCTCAGATCAACAGCTATAGCAAACCGTTTCATCTTTCTTCAAGCCTCCCAGGGCACTTTCTCTCTCTCACTTATTTACTGCTAAGGAATTTGCCTCATTCTTCACAGAAACCATAAATGAGGTCATTTGCTGAGTGATCCCTCTCTCTTCTCCTCTTAATCTTAAGTAACTCAAATGTTTTCCTCATTATCTCCTCCTTCACTTCTACCTTACTTGGATGTGTTCATCTCAATTCTTGAAGTAAACTACTCTATAAGTACTCTTGATTGATTTCCATCCCATCTTCTCCAGGAGATTCCACTTTATATCATCCTCACTCTTTCTCTCTGTCTCTCTCTGTCTCTGTCTCTCTCTGTCTCTGTCTCTCTCTCTGTCTCTTTCTGTCTCTCTGTCTCTGTCTCTCTCTGTCTCTCTGTCTCTGTCTCTCTCCCCCAGTTTCCCAATGCACTTAATTCAAACATCCCCATACACTATTTTCCTTTATCCCACTTCACCTTTGTTTCTATTTTTTTTTAATTGAAAGCCATAGACAATTAGTGCATCTTCCAATCCTCTGACTTGATTCTAAATCCTTTTCTGTCTGGCGTTTATCACATAATTTACCTCAAATTGTTTTCTTCGAGGTCACCAATGTTTTCTTTATTGCCAAATCTAATGATCTTTTCTCCATCTTCATTTTTCCTGATTTCTCTTCAGTTTTTGTCATTATTGATTATTCTCTTCTCCTGGACTCTCTGTTTACTCTGGACTTACATGACACTTCTCTTATCTAGTAAGCCTGTTTGACTTGTTTTTTGTTTTTTTTTCTCGGTTCTTCCTCCAGGTCACACTCACTAAGGTTAGGTGTCTGCCTAGGATCTGATAAAGATTATTTTCTCTTTCCATATTATTTTCATAACAATTTTCAATTGACATGTTAGTTTCAATTATTATCTCCATGTTTATGCTTCTCAGATATACTTATCCAGTCCCAATTGCTTTCCTGAATTCCAGTCTCAAGTCAGCAGCTGCCTCTTGGACATCTCAAGCTGAACTCAATTAGATCTCTCAAACTCCATATGCCCCAAACCGATCTCCTTATCTTTTCCTCCTCTCTTCAAAATTTCACTGTTATTTTCAAGGGCACCACAATCAACCTAGACATATGGGCTCACAAGCTTAGTGTCCTTTGGATTCCTCTCTCACATTCACTATGAACATCTAATCAAACCCTAGGTTTTTTTTGTTTCTACCTTCACAGCATCCCTCAAGTACCCCCACTTCACTCCATTCTCATAGCCAACATCCTGGTTTAGGTATTTATGACCTCACTCCTATAACATTGTAAGTACCTGTTCATGGTTACCCTTATCTCATTTTTTTTCATTCACATTTATCTTCCACTCAATTATCAAAGTCATCTTCCTAAAACATAGGTCAGACCATGGAACTTCCCTATTCACCAACCTCCAATACCTCAATATATGCTCCAGGATCAAATAGTCTTTTCCAACCTTTTTAGTCCATTTAGCCTTTACTGTCGCCTTCCCACAAATTCAGCAATCCAGTTACAGTGACCTAATTTTTATTGATTCTGGCTTTCCATGTCCCTATTACATGCCTTTTAACCTTGAATCACCTATGCCTGGAATCCTGCCCCTCTTTATTGTCTCCTCCTTTCTTCTTAGCTTGCTAAAGAGTCATCTCAAGTCCCAGATTGTGTAGATGTCTCTACTCATCCACCATCACTACTTGTGACTTTCCATCTGAGATTAGCTTTCGGCTATACTGAATACGTCCTCTGTCCATAGTTGGTTGCATATTATCTTGCCCATTAAAACTTTATCTTTATGAGGAAAGGGGCCATATTTTTGTCCTTTTGTATATAATTAGAACTCAAAACAGCATGTGGAAAATAATATTTAATAAATATTTTTAACTGACTGAATTTCCTGATGACTGCTCTCTTAGTATCCTATGCTTCCTTCTTTACTTCCTCCTTTTTCCCTTCTTTCCATGCTTCCTTCCTTCCTTCCATCCTTCCTTCCTTCCTTCCTTCCTTCCTTCCTTCCTTCCTTCCTCAAGTCTTCTTTCTGTCAATGTCTCTGTCTCTGTCTCTGACTCTCTCTCTCTCTCTCTCTCATTCTCCCTCTCCTCCCTCTCTCTCTCTCTCTCTCTCTCTCTCTCTCTCTGGCATTCAGCTCTCATCCTTCCCCAAATGTCTTGTATGAAGAAAGGATTACAATTTGGAGGGAGGAGTACATTTTGACAACTATGGAGAGGAAATAACTCTACTCCTTCCTGATCTCAGTGCTGGGATGAGGAAAAATCCCAATCACTCTGCCCTGGACACCAGAGGGATTTACCTGGGAGCATTTCCATTACAAGATATTGCTCCAGCCTTCAAGGCTAATACTTTTCTAAGAAATAAAAAATTACATTAGCCTTAGGGTTGAAAGCTCAAATGTCAGATCTCATTCTATAGGGAAATGATAAATATTTTAGCAATAGTTCCTTTGGCTAAATCTGAGGCAATAAAAACGGAGAGCAGTAATTCTTTTATTTTTCCTTGCCTTCAGCTCTTCTTATGTTTTGGAAATTCAAGTGCAACTGTTTTCTAAAAAATATTATAAATGATTTAGTCTCAAGCCTAGATGTGAGCCAATGGATAGCTTGCATTTACATAGGGATTTAATGTTTGTGAAACCTACTACATGTATTATTTCCTCTGATTTTCAAACAAGAACATGCACTCTGCCCTGCCTGCTCTTTCTCAAACAAGACATTGTATCCCTGACTTTGTAAATTTTTTTCTATCTATTTCCCATATCTAGTATGCTGCCCCTTCTCCTATCTGCTTCCCAGCTTCCTTGGCTTTCTGCAAGGCCCAGCTAAAATCCGGAATTCTACCCAAGCCTTTCCTGATCCCGATTACTTCTAGTCTCTTTTCTCAGTTAATTATTTTCACTTTATCCTGGACAGAATTTCGTTTGGGATTGCATGTTATCTCCCCCATTATGTTTTGAGTTTCTTGAGAATAGAGTCTGACTTTTTGTCTTTCTTTGTATCTCAAGAACTTGGCATAGTGCTTGGCCAATAGGAAACATTTAATAAGTGTTTGCTGACAGTACATCAACTGAGGGAGTTAATATAGGCATTATTTCCTTCCTTACATAGGGAACAAAATTATGTCTCAGATGGATAAAGCATTCGTCTATGGCTAATAATTGAGATCACAGAGTACATGGGTTGCTGTGATGATCAGATATATTAATATATGTAGTGTACTTCACAAGTATTAAGCCCTTAAGTCCTTATGTAAATACCAGGTATACATGAACTGACACATAGGCTTGGGAATAAATCATTTATGATACTTTTAGAAAGTATTAGAATTGGGATTATAACCCATGGTTCTCCTAAATCAGTGGTTCTCAACTTTCTTAATGTGGTGACCCTTTAATATTCCTATGTGGGCTTATCTGCATGTGGGAAGACCCGCCTGGAGATGGACAGAGGAGCGGTGTCTCAGTTCCTAAGACTATCAGAAATATGTGTTTTCCAATGGTCTTAGGTGACCCTGTTCAACACCCAAAGGGATCACGACCCACAGGTTGAGAACCACTCTCCTAAATGCTTTGTGGCAGAATTTCACTATAGCATGCCACCATCAATTATCATAAAAGCAGGCCAAGTGAGATAGCAATGGGAATGTATTGAGATGCAAGTAAGATATAATTTATTTAGATTGTAGGGTACAAGTTCAGATGTCTGGATTGGATATGTGGTTGAAATTTAGCAGTCAATTCTAAGTTGTAGTAGAGTAATCACTATTTTAGTAATTAAAAGAATTTCTGTGGACTCTCCTTCCAGCTAATTAATTCAGTGTAGTTCAATCCAATATGATTCAATGTGTTTCTATTCAAGAAACATTTACTAGGAATCTACAATATCAAGGCACTCTTCTAGGTACTGGGATTTCACAGGGAAAGATGAAAGAGTAGCCTATCTCTTTTTGGCTCAAAGATAGTAGAAGGCTTTCATGTCCTCTATTTTCATCTTGAAATATTGCCAAAGTATATTTTTAATGATTCTTCTTTTCTTTGGCATAAGCATAGTTTCTATGGCAGGATTGGGTCATCCAGCTACAATTAGCAGTGACCTTTAGGCCTGCTTCATAGAAGATATTTAATAAATTCTTGTTGAATGGATGGATGAAAGATGTAGTCCGTGTTTGAATGGCTAGAGGCTCTTCTTGAACTTCTAGAAGAGCTTTTCCCTGTGTGGTAAATTTACAGGACAAAGGTCAAAGGTCAAAGAATTATGTGGCATTGGCCACAGAGTATATATGATCTCTGAGAAAGGAAACTGCTACTTAGTGCTTGAGTGTAAAATTCCCTGAAACAAGAAATGAAAATGTTTGGCATAAATTTCTTCCTTCTTCTCTGATTTCAGTAAGCTCAAATGTTGTGACTTATTTCTAGCACATTTTCTGGAAAACAGATTATGCAAAGATCCTAGTCAGTGCCTTTCAAGGACTTCCCAAACTCTTTTGGGTAAAGGTGTAATTCTAATATAAAACACTCCAAATCAGACAGTTCAGATATTCTGTTGAAAGAGGATGTTGGCAAGATATGAAGAACATATGGTAAAGATGGGTTAACATGATAAAATATTGTTAACAAGACTTGAAGTAAAACTTATATAGGATAAAAACCCCTGAGACACCATTTGAGTTTCCTTTCCCTTCAGCATCGTGAGGGAGTGTTTTCTGGGTGTATTAAAAAAGTTGAAATTAGATGTGAAAACTCAGGCATCAAGTGACTCAAGAGATAGAGTGTCAGATCTGGAGTCTCGAAGACATAGGTTCAAATCTGGTTTTCAGATGCTTATTAACTGTGTGACATTGAACAACTCACTTAGTTTCCATTTGCCTCAGCTTCTTCATTTATAAAATGGGAGTAATAGTAGTCCTACTTCAAAGAATTCTCATGAGGAAAATGTAAAGGAATATTTGTAAAGCTCTTAGCGTAGTGCCTGTCAGATAATAAGCTCCATTTAAGTACTAGCGATTATTATTCTATTTTTGGAGAGAAGCAGTATTATTTTGTCCTAAAAAGATAAGACGGGGTATTCAAATTTATTTAGTAAGTTTGACATCAGAGCTAGACCTGCATATGAAGGAATTAGACAGCAGCCTCCAAGGAATAATTAGAAACATCCCACAAGTTCTTAGTGGGTGAAACGAAACTCTGCCTCTGGCCTACAATACACTTGGATTTCCCACCATCAGCTAGCATTTCAGTTCAGGTCAGGTTTGGATCAATTCTATTCAATTCAATCCATTTAAGCTGACCCCAAATCAGCCAAATGCAATCTAACCCAAACCACTGATGACAAAGCTTGATATGTCATACCTTTGAAATGTACCTAATTTATCCTACTTCGAGTAAAGATATTTGTAATTAGGAATTAATTGGTCTAGAGCACTGAGAGTTATAATTTTAGATAAAAGAGGGGGGATGACACCATAAAGCAATTGTTTTAGGGGATAGATAATAAGGCAAAAAAAAAA
>CM053581.1:23713625-23734287 GCA_028627135.1 Pseudochirops cupreus
AGGAATTATTCCCCTCAGTGAGCTTTTGAGATTCTTTTTCCATCTGGCAAACTTGACTTTTTAAGGCATTCTTGCCCTAATTGGCTTTTTGGGCCTCTTTTGCCCTTTGAGTTAATCTATTTCTTAAGATATTATTTTCTTCAGTCAGGTTATTCACTCTCTTTTTATGATTTTCTTGCATCATTCTCATTTCTCTTCCCAATTTTTCTTGCACTTCTCTTGTTTGGTTTTCAAAATCCTTCTAAAGCTGCTCTATTGCTTTAATGCAGTCTTCATGTTTCTTGGAAATTTTGGTGTGGGAGTTCAGACTGTGTTGTCTTCCTCCTGTTCCATACTTTGATCCTTTTTGTGCCCAAAAAAGGATTCTAGAGTTTGGTTGATGTTCTTCCTTTGCTTCTTTTGCCTGCTCATGTTGCCAGTGAATTACTTGATTTTTTTTAGCTCTTTGGAACTCTGCTTCCAGGGGGGGAAGCTCTCTCCCAAATTGCTGGGCCTTTTCCAGCAGCTGGAGCTATTGGGGGTGGGGGACTGCAGCCCTCACCAGCTTTGGCTCACTGAAAATGCACCTCAGGACCACCACCCAAGACCACAATCTGGATCCAGGCAACTCAGTTCAAGAGCACTTAGCCTCTTAACAATCACTTGGCCCCTCTGTAGTCTGCAGGCCAGGAGCTCTGAAGCAGCCACGTGGAGGCAGCTGCAGTGCCTCTGCTTCTGCTGCTTCCTTGACCTTGAGGCAGTTTGGCCAGACCACTTTTCTCCCCCAAATTTAGCTGAGATCCACTGAGCTTTTACTTAGTCCTTGTTTCTTATGGCTTGATAAGTCTGGAAACTGGCACAGCTGCCTCTGATCCACTCTCCTGAAGGCTCCAGCTGTGGCTCATCCTGGTGGCACCCCCTCCCCACCCCCCTACTGTGGCCAAGCCAAGGTTACAGGCTGGGCTGGTTTTGGCTCCCAGCATTCTGTGATGAGCCCTTCATGCTGAGCTGCCTTCAGTGGGAGATGTGTTTTTCTGTACTTTTGTGTGAGTTTTGGAGCCCTAAAATTTGTTTACAGTCATATTTTATGGGTATTTGAGTTGGCTATGTGGGAACTGTGAAATCTTGCTGCTTCTATGCCACCATCTTGGCTCCACCCCCAAGACGGGGAATATCTTTGAAATGACAAATTAGTTGGGGTTTATTTTGGACTGCCCAGGATGGAGTATTAATATCAAAGGAGTTGTTATGCTCTATGATGAAGGCAGAATTGAAGAAGCTTAAAATAAATGTGAGATGAAAAAATTTAGAGAATCCATCCCAAATGTTCATAATGACTATTTGTACCTGACCTGTGGTAGAGCATTCCTAGGTAATATTGGTTTGATCAGCCATAGTTGGACACTCTATAACTTAACTCTAACATAGTGATGATATTTTGGTCCTCTTCCAGAACATAGGAAAACAACTAACCAATTTGGGGAAGATTGGATCTCTAAAGTTAAGAACAAATCTATCCAGGAATTTGGTCAGAGGAGACAATGGTTTGAAGGAGTAGAGTTAAGCTGCAAATTGTGTGGCCATCTGGCATCATTCCTGTGGGCAGGGAAGACAAGTAGACTTAGAAGTACAGAGGCAGAAAATAGCCTGTAGGCCAAAAGTTAAAATCAATAGGGAGTAGAAAAGTGGTATTTCCATAAATGAACATATTGATAGCCTCTCTACAATACTGGAGAAAATTTGTCCACCCTCTCCTTCTTCCATTCTCCATATCACAAGGCAACTCTTAAATGTGAGTCTGCCATAAATAAAATAAAAAAAAAAACAAAACCAAAAAACAAACAAATAAACAAAAAAAACATCCAGGGAATTCAGCTGGTCTTGGACTATGCTAAGCCCAACCATTCTCCTTGATGGACTCAGATATATCAATGTTTATATGCCTAATACTGAAGTAAGACCTCATTAATTTCAACTACTCAGAGAGTTTCAGCCAAACAATGGATAAACTAACATTTATTAAGCTTTTTTAAAAGTATATTTGCAATGGGCAGGCACTGTGCTAAGCCCTGGGGAAAACTATTTCCTCTCTGAAATACCTTATATTATCATAGGGGGAATTGCCTTCTGATCAGAATTAGTGAAGATTCTGACTTCTGAAAAAAATAAAAGGGAGAATTACCTTCAGAGATAGCTCTGATTTAATCTGTCTTAAGGTATCTATTCTGTGACAATTCATCATCACTATATTGCAATATTTCAAAGACAGATGAAGGCAAAGTTTAGTCTTGTACAAGGATGAACTAAAGTCCTCTAAAGTCCATAACTATCTTAGATTCCATAGTTCTGTTGTCTATGAAAATAGTATGATAAAATTAGTCACACCATAAATATTTATATATTGTGTCATTTTCAAGGCACTTTAAACAAGTTCTCTTTTTTTATTCTCTTTGAGCTGGACCTATGGTATAGGAATTATAGTTTTTATATACAGAAAGAGGATCTAAGAGTCAGGGAGGCTACATGATTTTTGCGTGGTTAAAAATCTAGTAAGAATCAGCATGAAAAAGAGGGAACAAACATTTATTAAGCATCTAATATGTGACAGGTACTGTGACAAAGCTTTTGACAGATATCTCATTTGATATATCATGGCTTATACATATGTTATAAATCCATCAGTCTTATGGATAGATTTAACAATATTTGTATGCACAACTAGGAATGTGTGCTCTGAGTCTAGGACTCAGATTCACCTTAGAAGAATTATCAGGTGTATTTCACCATTTCCTATAATACTTTTTTGGGATGCTAGTTGATATCAGATGCTATGTGAGAAGGAATATGATGCTTGGGTTCATAATGTTAAATGAGTTCTCCACTGTATTTTTACTCTCGCCGTATAACTATTTTTAAATACGAATTTATGCTTTTCAAGTTGTTTAACTCTCATCCCTGTTTTCCCAAAAATTTACCAGGAGGACAAGTGATAGTGGTGGTGGTGGATGCAGTACTTAATATATATTGAGTGACCTTCTTTCCATTATATTGAAAATGTCAGATTGTGAGACTTACAGAGAGGACTATAAGAAGTACATCTGTTACTACTCATCCTCACTAGATAGATGAATAGATAGATAGATAGATAGATAGATAGATACAGATATAGATATAGCTACAGATATAGATATAGATAGATAAATCAAAGTCTATAATGAATTAATTTTTTAAATACATTTTGAGAAAATCACTTTAGTGGCTGAATGAAAGATGTATTGGCATGGGCAGAAACTTCAGACTGGTAGGCTATTAGCATAATATCAGCATGAGGTTAAGGAGAGCCTACATTTGAGTTGTATTAATATCAGAAGGGGAAATATTCAAGAGATGTTGCAAAAGTGAAATCAAAAGACTTGGAAATATTTGTTATATAATAGTGTTAGAGATAGTGAAGAATGCAGGAGAACTGTATTGCCTTTGACAATAGTAGGGCAGGTAGGAAAGGGGAGGGTTCTGAGGAAGATGATGAGTTCTGTTTTTTACATGTTGAGATTAAGATGGCTAATGAACATCTAGTTTGAGATGTCTGAAAGGTCGATGAAGATATAAGATTGGTGGGCAGCAGAGGGATTAAGCAGGTTAGGGAGATTTGAGAATCTTCACCATAGAGATGGTAGCTACATCCACAGGAACTGAGGAGATCACCCAGTGAAGCAATATAGAGGGAGAATAGAAAAGGTTCTAGGACATAATCCTGAGGAACACCCACTGTTAGATGGAATGGTCTGGAAGAGGATCCAGCAAAGGAGACAAAGAAGAAGCAGTCAGATAGGTAGGAGAATCATAGAGGACACTGTGGATCATAGCATACCGATACTGTCCATGAGATTTTCTTGGCAAAGATTCTGCAGTATTTTAGCATTTTATTCTCCAGTGGATTAAAGCAATCAGAGGTTGAGTGGAATCCCAGGTAACACTGCTGATAAGTATCTGAGACTAGATTTGACCTTGGGTCTTCTTGACTCCAGGCCCAGCACTATGTTCATTGAGTCAACTAGCTGCCTCAATAGATAGATAGATAGATAGATAGATAGATAGAGATAGATAGATAGATGTAGATGTAGATATAGATAAATACTGTATATTATATGAGTGGTATCTTGGAAACTTAGATAAAAGAATGAGAGAGTGATCCATAGTGTCAAAAACTGCAAAGGGGTCAAAGGCAATGAGATTTGAGAAAAGGCCATTGAATTTGTCAACTAAGAGATCATTATTAACTTTGAAGAGAGCACTTTTGGTGGAATGATAATGTCAGAAACCAGATTATAAGGGGTTAAGGAGAAAAAAAAATAGGAATCTATTGTAGATAGTTTTTTTTTAATATTTTGAGGAGTTTAGGAACAAATTACAGAAGAGTTGTAACGTGAGACTAAGCAGAGATGGAAGGATCAAGTGAATTTATTCTGTTGTTGTTTCCAAGATGGAAGATGTATGGGCTTGTCTGTAGGCTGTAGGAAATGAGCCAGTAGAAAAGGGAAGATTGAAAACAAGTGAAAGAGTGGGAATGATAGAGAATAAAAGCTGTCAGAGGAAAAATGACAGAATTGGATCCCTTGAACAAATAGAGGGGTTTTCCTTGGTATGGAGTAAGGGCCCTCCATATTGCAAAACAAGGGTGAAGGAGGAGGAAATAACGTAAGTCATTGGAGTGATAGGAAATGAGGAAGGGGGGAGGGAGAGGTAGTTAACATATAATTGTCTTATTTTTTCTATAAAATGTGAAGCAAGGTACTCAGATGAGAGTAGGGGAAGGGGGAGCCATGGAGCTTTTGAACAAGAATGAAAAGGTTTAGAAGAATTGTTCTGGAGAGTGTGATAGTGAATTGACAATGGAGGTATTGAATTACCTAATAGTATTGAGAACCCAGTCAAGGTTATGTAACGTAAATTTGAAGCAAACTCGGTTAGAAGAGTTATGTGATTTTTTTTTCCCCACCTTTATTCAGGAACATGCATGTAGGCACAAAGACACTGGACCATAGGATTTCTATGACTGAGATATTGTAGGGATCAGTGTGAGTCTAAAAGCACCTGTGGTACTGAGGGTCACAGCCCAGTTACTAAGCTCACAGGAAAGTCTCTCACAAGACTGCTCACCTGATGAACAGCAGCTGAAGCAACTGGCTCTTCCTGTCCTCCATTGGCCCATTCCTCCAGCGTACAAGGGGATCGTGCTGTAATCACATTACCGCTAGGATATTTAAGGAGGATGCTACAATGCTATAAAGGACAGCTGCTGTACCCTTCTCTGTGGTCTCTTCAATCCCTCCTGAGAATATAGCCTAAGGCTGGCCCTTAGGCTACTGAGTTAAGCAGCCACAACAAGATATGGCTGAGTCTAATTATTGATATAGTACTAGGGCTAGGGATTTAAGACAAGCAGACAATGTAGAATCAAATTGTTTCATCAAGGAGTCAAGATAGGGAGAAGAGGAGAGAATGGAAGTCATCACACAAATGAAGAGTAAGGTTATATAAGGGAAGGCAGAAGGAGAAGTGAAAAGTCAAAAAATATGATCAGACAAGGGGAGTTAAGTAATCTTGGTTCATTTTTAGGTAATGGTAGGTTCAAAGGTATGTTCATCCCTATGTGTGACTGAGGTAGGGTAGAAAAGTAGCTCGTGGGGGAGAAAATTTAAAGCCAAATTGAAATAATTTATGAAGGAAGGGGAGTGATATGGACTTCTGTAGACAATATCAACCAGGACTTTGACTGAGTGGTCTATAAGAATTGAATGAACCCTTTGTGTGAACTAAGGCAAAGCACTCTAACTCTCTGTCCCTCTTACTCCTAATTTGTAAACAAAATGAATGGATTTGAACTACGCATTTTGATATATCTTTTACCTATAACCACTAGTATCGTATGTGGCAGTGATATATTCAAAAAGGGATGATGGTGGTGGAAGTTGGAGGGAATAGTCATATTTTTGAGGTGACTAATTAGTTAGGTTTCATTTTGGAGGGTTATATCTCTAAGGTAAAGAAGAAATCTAAGCAGGCATTTGTTCAGAGGAAGCAATGGAACTGAAGGATCAGAGTAAAGACATAAATGGTGGAGCCATCTGGTATCATTCCTGTGGACAAGGAAGATAAGCAGACTTAGAAGTACAGAGGCCAAATGTTATCACATAAAGGGAAAGCCAACTTAAATAGGGATCAAAATAAATAAATAAATCTGCAAACAAACATATAAACAAATAAATAAAAATGTTAATAGATAGAAAGGTGATATTTCTATGAAGAAATCTTTTTCACAGTCTCTCAATAATAATGGAGGTACGCTGCTTCAAAATAGAGAAATTTGGGCAACCCCACCTTTTCCCCATAGTTCAAGGAAAAGTGCAACTCTTATTGTGACCTAAATTCAGATCAAGCCTCAGATATGCAGTATGTGACCTAGGCCAAGTCATTTAACCTACACTTACCTTACTCACTACATATGGACATTCAACACACACACACTATTCATATACATATATTTACACATATAGACACAAACATATACATATATATATAGATATATATAAACACACACACATGCACATGTTTGTATATATACATACATATATACATGCACAGAGAGAGAGAGCTATCTATCCATCTCTCCATATATTTCGATATGTGGGATATATAGGAAATGAATAATGGAGAGAAGGCAACTTGAAGTAAAAATGATTTAGTAAGTAAAATTCCAATAAAAGATGTTTAGTAAGTAAACTCCCATAAAAGAAAGGATTTTAATTAGGACTTGAAGGAAGACAGGAATGTCATTAGGCAAAGTGGAAGGAGAATGCTACAGGCATGGGGGAAACCAAAAAAAAGACTATTAATATTTAAATATACATATGCTTATACATAAATGTATGCACATATAAATATACATACATATATGGATATACACGAATGTATATATACACATATGTGTATATGTATATGCTTATACATAAATGTATGCACATATAAATATACATACATATATGGATATACACGAATGTATATATACACATATGTGTATATGCATATGCTTATACATAAATGTATGCACATATAAATATACATATATATGGATATACACGAGTGTATATATACACATATGTGTATATGCATATGCGTATTACATGCACAAACATATATGTATATGCATATATGAGAAAGAGGTCATATATGCATGTTTCATGTAGAGAGAAGCAAAATTTTCAAAAATTGTTAAAATCCTCAGAAGTCTTACACATATAGTATTCCTCTGAAGTAAACATATATATGCCTTATTTCTCATCAGAGGAGAGTATATCAGCTCTCTGCAAAGTGATATGTGTCATTCTTTCACATTGGATTAAAAAAAAAAATCTATGCTGAGAAAACTAGGGTGGGAACAGGAGTTAAAGGCCAGAAAGCCCTTCTCTATTTTGGGAAATGGCAGTCCAAACACTGAAAATGGTTGCAGATAGTTTTATAATCAGATTTAAAAATAGATGGTTAAAATAACTTTATAATCTGAAGTCTTAGACAATCTGGTGACAGAGACTCTGCCCTTATTGTGAAGGAAATAGAGGAAAGGGGAGGGAGTAACTTAAAGTCCTCAGCCACCACATAGTTAGACGGCTGTCCTGTAGTCTAACAAACCTGATATTTGAAGCAAAATTCCCCTTTATGAAAGTGAATCTTCTCATAGTCAAGGTTCTGATGACTGGCAGAATCTACTTATGGCATGAGAAAAGTGAACCTAAAGTATTTTACTTTTTGAATCCCTAATCTTTAAAATTGATTATGTGAGAAATTTTACATTTTAATTATGTAATTTAGTTTTATTTTTCAACATTTTCTTTAACAAGATTTTGAGTTCTAAATTTTCTCACCATCTCTACCCTGCCCCCCACTACAAGACAAAGTACATTCTGATTACACCTTTCCCTGTCTGACCTCCCTTCCATCCTCACCCACCCCCACCACAATCCCTTTCACTTCTAATTTCCTGTAGGTCAAAACAGATTTCTATACCCCATTACGCATACATCTTATTTCCCATTTTCATGAAAAAACAAATTTTAATATTCATTTTTAAACCTTTGAGTTCTACATTCTCTCCCTTCCCCCTATTGCGAAGGCAAGAAATTAGATGTAATTAGATTATACATTAGTAGCCATGCAAAACACTTCCATGATAGTCATGTTGTGAAAGATTAACTATATTTCTCTCCATCCATTTTTTCCGTTCTCTCTTCTGATCTTGTACCTCTTCAAATATATTTACTTCTGATTACCCCCTCTCCCCATGTGTCTTTCATTCTGTCATCCCCCACTCTTATCCCTTTCTCCCCTACTTTCCTGTAGGGTAAGATAGATTCCCAATATCCAATTGAGTGTGCATGTGATTCCCTCCTTAAGCCAAATCCAAAGACAGTAAGGTGCATTCATTATCTCTCATCTAGCTCTTCTTTCCCTCCACTGTAAAAGCTTTTCCTTACCTCTTTTATGTGAGATAATTTCTCACATTTAGTCACTCCCTTTCTCCTTTTCCAAGTACATTTTTTACTCTCTTTTACACCTTAATTTTGTTTTTAAAATACCATTGTTTCATATACTATTAACCCTGTGCCCTACAGGTCAACTTTAACAAGTATTTTATGATTTTTCTTTCCTGTTTACCTTTTCATGCTTCTCTTGATTTTTGAATTTGAGACTAATGTTCTATTCAGCTCTGGTCTTTTCATCAAGAATGATTGAAAGTCCTCTATTGCATTGAATATCCTTTTATTTTTTTACTTCCCTGAAGGATTATACTCCGTTACACTGGGTAGATGATTCTTGGTTTTGATCCTAGCTCCTTTGACCTCCAGAATATCATATTCCAAGCCCTTCTATCCCTAAATGTAGAAGCTGATGAATCTTGGGTTATCTTGATTTTGTTTCCACAATATTTGAATTGTTTCTTTCTGGCTGCCTGCAGCATTTTCTCTTTGACCTGGAAACTCTGAAATTTTGCTATAATATTCCTAGGAGTTCTCTTTTTTGGGATGTTGTTCAAGAGGTGATTGGTGGATTAATTTAATATCTATTTTCTCTTTGGTTCTAGAATATCAGGGCATTTTTCCTTGATAATTTCTTGAAAGATGATATCTAGGCTCTTTTTTTATCCTGACTTTCAGGTAGTCCAATAATTTTTAACTGTTTCTTCTATACCTCTTTTCCAGGTAATGGTTTTTGCAAAGAGATATTTGACATTGTCTTCTATTTTTTTTTCATTTGGGGGTTTCATTTTATAATTTCTTAATATCTCATAGAGTTATTAGCTTCCAATCACTCCATTCTAATTTTTAAGGAAATATTTTTTTTTCAGTGAGCTTTTAGACCTCCTTTTCCATTTGGTCAAATCTGATTTTTAGGGCATTCTTTTCCTCATTGACTTTTACCTCTTTTATGATATGGGTTAATCTATTTTTGCGGTGTTATTTCCTTCAGCATTTTTTTCAGATCCACTTTAGGAAGTTATTGACTCCTTTTTCATTATTTTCTTTCATCATTCTCATTTTTCTTCTCAATTTTTCCTCTACTTCCTTTACTTGATTTTCAAAATTCTTTTTGAGCTCTTCCATGGCCTGTGATCAATCCATATTTTTCTTGGAGGCTTTGGATGTAGTAGCTTTGACTTTGTTATCTTCTTCTGGTTGTTTGTCTTGATCTTCTTTGTCACCAAAGATTCTATAGTCTGAATTTTTGGTGCTGTTTGCTCATTTTCCCAGTCAATTATGACTTGACTTTTTAACCCTTTGTTAAGTTAAGACTCTGCTTCCTGAGTGGATGCTGTACTGTCCCAATCTTCAGGGGTTATGTTCAGCTACTTTCAGAGATATTTTTAGAGACCTGTACACTTTCAGTTCTTCCAAAATGGTATGATCAAAGTACAGTTGTTTCCTCCTCTCCTGGTGTGTGAGTCATCATAAACATTTTTTCTGCCTTGGAAATGTGAGGAGGATTCTCTCTCCATCACCAACAGGAGTTCTGCCATGCCGGCACTCCTCCTAACCCCAGGACTTCTGTACTGGCCTGAAACCTAGATCCAGGCATGGACTGGAAGCAGCCACTGCCACAGCAGCCATGACCACAACTGCCAGCACCCCAGGAATAGGGCTAGACACACTCCTCAATCATCTAGGTCTGACAGACCTTTCCTACTTAGCTCCTAAGTTGTCTTTGGCACTTGTGGGATGAGAAGTCTGGAAATGACCACAGCTGCCAGTGATTCAGTCCCCTGATACCTGCTCCAGGTTTACTGGGAGGCCCAGTCTATTCCAGTGTGGTCAATACCAGACTGTGTACCTTTCTCAGGCTGGTGCAACAGATCTGTCTTGTCAACCTTCCAGGTAGGCTTGCACTGGAAATTTGTTTCATTCTGTCATTTTGTTGGTTCTGCTGGTCTAGAATTTGTTTAGAGTCATTTTTACAGATATTTGGAGGGGTTTGGGGGAAAGCTCAAGCAAGTCCCTCCTTATACTCCACCATCTTTGCTCACCACCCCCCACCCCCACCAAAGAAACTTACTTTTGCAAAAGGTTTTTTACCTGAAATCTATCCTGTGTATGTGGAAATTTATATGGAAAAGGTATTTTTCTTCTTATGCAGAAGGGGTTGTAACATTCCTAAGGATCCTGACTGAAATAAGAAATTGCAAGAAAGAATCTACAAAACTTTGTTACCACTGAAACCACTGTACTAGCAGTCACCAGAAGCAACCATGGGCTTGTGGCACCCTGTCTCAGCAGTGACAATGTACGAATGTGATTTATTTCTTTTAATCTCATGAAACAAAGCCTATAATGTCAATGAACACATGCAGCAGAAACCACACACCATGTCTTTTTTAATACAAATATTATATTAATGGATGACTGCACCCCATATGAGATAAGTAGAAAGTATGTGTAGAGGCAAAGAAACAGTGATACCCCTCTACTCTACTAGTCATGCATGTTGCCCCTCCTTGTGTTGATACTGTTGAAATGTGTTCTTTATATCTCTGACTCAACAAACATATTTTCTACTTTTGTATATCCTTTTTTACTGAAGAACTATGTATTTCTAAAAGATTGTGGTTTGTGACACCTATATAAATGGCACATCATGACTTCATTTGATTGTACATCATTAAATCTCCTTGCTTTGAAATAATCACATCCTCTGCATGACTAGAACATATACATGAGACGGGGCTCATGGGTACTAGGTTTTTAGTCGATGAAGAACCATAGAACACTTTCTCGGGTGCATCATATATGAATATGGAGTACCCTAATTTTCTAAAATAGTATCTTTCTTAATATTAAGTGACCTTTCACAGAATATAATTTTTGTCTCAATATTTTCTGGATATTATTTCTCAGCAGTCATGTAGGTCACCCTAAGATATCAAAACAATCACTAGAACAATCTCTTGATGATAAAGTCAAAGTTAGGATATTGCCGATTTCAAATGAAAGAGGAAGAGTTATAAGTTCACAATGATGAACCTAGTGAGCACTTGGTGCTAACTAGTTAATGTGTGACAATGTGATTGTAATCTTAACACTAATCATTGAAGTTGACACCCAAGCACAGAACTGCTAATATTGGTCTTCAGTAAATTCCTCTTTATTTGGTCCACTGGAAATGAAGAAATCCATTTTTTGCAAGGACATTAGCCAAAATATTTGTACATCCTTTTCTCCCAAAATGTGTTGTCCTCTCTATGACATCAAAGTGCCATTCACTTTATTCCTTTCTTGCTAAGTTATTGCTACTTGGATTTTTACCAAATTATTATTTCATTCATTAAATAATCAGTGAGCACCTACTTTTAGCTCAGGATATTGACTTGTGCTAGGACTGTTTCTATTTGAACACCATCAAAAATATGAAAATGATACGAATTATAACAATACATTATGATTTATAAAATATTTATGACTCAACAATCTAGTGAACATGATAGCATTAGTATTATTAACACTATTTTAGAAGTGAGGGAACTCAGAAAGATTAAATTACTATCTTTGTAGTACTTACCTCTTCTGTAGTATCTATGGCTTAAACAAAATAATACATGAAAAGCATTTTGTGAAATGTCTGATACTATAGTGCCATAGTAAGGGTAGCTAAATGTTACAGTACATAGAGTTTTAGGTCTGCAGTGAGAAAGATCTGAGTTCAAATCCAACCTCAGACACTTCCTACCTAGGACAAGTTATTTTGCATCCATTTCTATGTCTTAAAAATGGAAATATTAATAGCACTTATCTTCCCTAGATTTTGCATCTGTGATATTTTAAAAGTACTTAACATAATGCTTCACATGTGATAAATGTTATATATAAGTATTATTTACTATTATTATCATTATGTGAAGTATTCGTACATTTTAGTGCCCTTTTTTGGATATAGAAAGGAAATGAAAGACTTTTGTCCATAATCATCTAGTAGACCTAAGAAAATTTGAATGTTATGGAAAACTAGAACCGGTGAGAATGAAAGAGAAAGAGTACACCAAATTTGGTGTAAAATTATATATGATAATAAACTGATCTGAAATCAAATGTAAAATATTCTTCTCTTTAATGCCTGGAGTATTTCCCTAAATATAATTAGCTTCCTTCCATCAAGTTGCCATCACTTCTTCTGCTTTTGAAACCCATGTTACTTCATGTATATAAAGCATAGTTTAGTGTGAAAAGATAATTTAACATTTTGAAGTCATATAGATATGTAATGGTATCTTAACTGACAGTACTTCAGGCTAAGAATGGTGCAACTTGAAGCATTGGGGATGTTAATCAGAGGATATGGTAATTTAAGATGGGTTCAGATTGATAGAATCTGATTCTCAGAGATGATGGGGGTCAATATATTCTTTTTTTTTTTTGCTTTTTTGGGGGGTAAGGCAGGGCAATTGGGGTTAAGTGGCCTGCCCAAGATCACATAGTAAGTAAGTGTTAAGTGTCTGAGGCCAAATTCAAACTCAAGTCCTCCTGACTCCAGGGCCATGCTCTATTCACTGCACCAGTTAGCTTCCCTGAGGTCAATATATTCTTGAATTAAAAAAAAAAATAGTGTAAAATTATCTCTATTTCCTTTCCTTTCTACCTCCCATTCTCAACTACTGAGAATTCTAGAAAAATAATGCATATTAAAATATATATTTAGTCTAGCAAAATAAATTTCTACATAAGCAAAGACCTAGAAAAAGCAAGAAACAGTAGAAAATGTTTCAATTTACACTCTGAATACATTAGGTCACTATGTGGAGGTGATTAGCATGTCTTATCCTGAGTCCTTTAGAATTTTGGTGGATCATTATGTTTATGAGTTACTAAGTTGATTGCCTATTATTAGCATTGTTAAATAAAATTAATTTAGTTTAATTAAGCAATTATTAATTATTATATCAGTTATTTTATTGGTTGTGCTCACTTCAATTTTATATTAGTTCTGAAAAGTCTTCCAATTTTTTTTTCTAAATTGATTGTCTTTATCATTTCTTATATTGCAATAGAATTTCATCTTATCCATATGCTCAACAATTATGTTGAGTTATTTCAAAATTGATAGGCATTCTCTCAGTTTCCACTTCATTTCCTGCGCGCGCGCACACACACACACACACACAAACGTTGCTAGTCATATATACATATATAGTCTAAATCAGTTATAATTAATGTAATACAAAGGAAAACAAGTCTAACTTTCTATATTACACCCATTAGATAGGTAAAGTTGTTTTTTTTTTGTTTTTTTTTTGTTTTTTTTTTAAGAGGAAAAATGACAAATACTGGATGGCCCGTGGGAAATTGTGCACATTAATGCACCATTATTGGATCTCTGAACTATTTTAGTTATTCTCGAAAGCATTTTGGAAATATTGGCAATAAGGTTATAAACTGATGTTATGGATGGAACCCAGTCATACCATTATAACAGTCATACTCTAAATATATCAAAGAAAGAAGTAAAAAAATCAAACCTACAACAATATTGACAGCATTTATTTCTGTAGTGCCAAAGAATGGAAAACTGAGTAGGTGCTCATCACCTTGGGAATAGCTGAACTGAATACAATGTATAAATGTTATCAAGTACTATTGTACTGTAAGAAATGAGGAAAGGAATGGTTTCAGAGAAATCCAGGAAGTCTTGTGTGAAGTGTTACACAGTGAAATGAGGAGAACCAAAATAATTATTCATATAATAACAACATTATAAAGACAAACAAATTTAACAGACTTAGGGACAGTGGTCGATGTCATAAATAAACATGATTGCATAGGATCTCTGATAAAATATGCTATCCACCTTGTGACAGAGAAGTGATGAATCAAAGTGTAGCTGGAGACTGTGATGTTCTATGGTTGATAATAGTGATGAAGTTAGTAGTGGTTCAAATGGAAATTTATTGTGCTTTACTATACATGTTTGTAGTATGGGTTTTTATTGCTCTCTCAACAAGGGGTAGGGAGGTGGAGAATAGAGAAGGTGAATTTTCATGTGGAAAAAATAATTTAAATATGATGTAAAAATGCCTTGGTGGGAAGAGACAAGATGGCAGAATAAGAACAGGGACTTGCTTGAGATCCCTCCAAAATCCCTCTGAATATCTGTAAAAAATGTCTCTAAAAAAATTCTGGAGCTTCAGAACCCACAAAATTACACATTGAAGTATATCTCTAGCCCAAGATAGCCAGAAAAGCCACCAGGAAGGATATATAACATTGGGTTGGGAGCAGAGCACAGTCCAGCGTGGGCAGTGTGGACATAGCCAGGGCCAGAGCAGGCCTCAGGGGACTGAATTGCTGGCAGCTGTAGAGGTGTCCAAGATTCTGAAACCACAAACAGTAAGGTGGAAGGTGGAAGGTCAGCAGGGAAACTCTGTGGGACCTGGATGAAAGAGGAGTGTTGTCCAGACCCAACACTGGAGTTGCACGTGTGGCAGTGGGAACTGAAACAGGGGCAGCAGCAGCCATTGCGTATAGAGCTCTGTACCACAGACAGTGGAGGATCCAGCAGCTGATACAAAACCCTGAAGCCTGGGACAGTACACCCACACCTATCCACCCTGGAAGCAGAGTCTTACCCCGATAGAGAGTTAGAAAGTCAAGTATTTGGTTGGGAAGATGAGCAAACAGCATAAAACAAAGTCAGATTATAGAATCTTACTTTGGTGACAAAGAAGATCAAAACATACAACCAGAAGAAGACAACAAAGTCAATGCTCCTGCATCAAAAGTCTCCAAGAAAAAAATATTAATTGGTCACAGGCTATGAAAGAGCTCCAAAAGAATTATGAAAATCAAGTAAGAGAAGTAGAGGAAAAATTGGGAAGAGAGGGTGATGCAACAAAATCATAAAAAATAAATCATTATCTTGTAAAGGAGACACAAAAAATCCTGAAAAAATAACACCTTAAGAAATAGACTACACCCAAATGGCAAAAGAGGTCCGAAAAGCCAAGGAGAAGAAGAATGCCTTAAAAAGTAGAATTGGCCATGTATATGGATATGGATATGGATATGTGTATGTGTATGTGTAGGTGCATGTGCACGTGTGTGTGCTTGGGTACATGAATATATTTATGTGTGTATGTGTATATGCACATAAGTGCATGTGTATATGTATGCATACATCTGTGTATACAAGTATGCATTGTGTACATACGTATATGTGCACATGTGTGCACATATGTGCATTTTGTATGTAGATAGATCAATCAATTGATTGATCGATAGATAGATAGATAGATGGCATAGGTTGAATTGTATATGAAGGGATGAAATCTAAAAAATAAAATTAAGGAGTGAGAAATTGGGGGAAGGAGAGAGGGAGAGATAGAAAGGAATAAATTATCTCACATAAAAGAGGCAAGAAAAAGGTTTCATAATGGAGGAGGTGAGGGAAAATGTGTGATCCTTACTCTCATGGGATTTGGCTTAAGGAGGGAATAACATATACACTCAATTGAGTATTTTACCCTTCAGGAAAGTAAGAGATAAGTGGATGGGGGGAGAGAAAATGATAAGAGGGAGTTCATATAGGGGGAAGGGATGGTCAGAAGCAAACACTTGAAAAAGGACAGGGTCAAAGAAGAAAACAGAGTGGGGGTGGGGTGGGATATAATGAAGGGAAATATAGTTAGCCTTTCACAGATTGGCTATTTTGGAAGTATTTTGCATGGCTACCCATGTGTGACCTGTGTTGAATCCCTTGCTTTCTCAATTAGGGTAGGGAGGGAGAAAGGAAAAGAGGGAATTTGTAACTCAAAGTTTTAAAATCAAATGTTGAAATTTGTTTTTGCATGCAACTGGGAAATAAGATATATAGTCGATGGGGTATAGAAATCTATCTTGTCCTACAAGAAAGTAAGGAGGAACGGGGATAAAAGGGGGAGCTTGATAGAAAGGAAGACAGACTAGGGGAAGGAAGTAATCAGAATGAATGCCATCTTTGGGTGGGGGGAGGGGACACATGGGGAGAAAATTTGGAACTCAAAATCTTGTGGAAATGAATGTTGAAAACTAAAAATTAATAAATAAAATTTTAAAAATCTCAAGTTTGTCATTGAACTCCCTGTACATTAATAGGGATGCACCTTGGCATCTTTGGAAAGGTTCCCATTTTCCTTTTCATTGTGTTTGCTTATCATCTGGGTATTTTGAATTCCATTCTTGAGAGATATTCATTAAGGGGAAAGGTTTCTGAATTTGTAGTCAGAACCTCTGGACTGGCTGTACTGTGTAATACCTGTGTGACATCAGAAAATTCATTAACCTCTCTGCGCCTTGGGTCTTCAATTTTTAATCAAGCAGGTTGTATCAGATGGTCATTCAGATATCTAAATTGACTAGCTTTAATTACTTTTTCATCGATTCATCAATTAAGCTGATAGAAGCCACTTTATTCAACACGCCAAATAACAAGTCAAATTTTGGTTGGATTTCTAGATTATGCCTAGCATCTGGAAAAAGAAATCTGGGACTTGCCTTGACTTTAAGTACTTTGGAATCTATTGCTATTAATTTCTTGTTCCTTATTCCATCATTTCTGATTATTTTCATCATTGCTAATGGGGCGAAAATATTCAAATCATCTTGGAATTTTAGACATTTTTTCTGTAGCCCTAAAAGTGGGGAGATAGATAGGAGAAAATATATGTTTTAATACATCAGCATACACAGATTATGTTAGAGAGCGCCAATTGTGTGTGTGTGTGTGTGTGTAAGCATATGCAACATGTTTTGGCTGGTTGTTTGCTTAGATATCATTGATAATATTTTAATAAAAGAATACCTTGTTACTAATTTAGCTCTTTTTAACTTGGGCAATAATTAATTGTTTCTCCTATTCCAAGTCTACTTTTGCCCAAACACTTGTTTGGAAAGGGTTTCTATACATGATAATTATTAATGGTTCATTCAGGCAGGCACAAATTCCATAAGGTTTTATTAAATATTATTTTCTGTACAAGGGGCAATTTTATTTATTTTCTTGGAAGTTTGCTTTAGAGTTAGGAAAACCTGAATTATGAGGTATATTTCTTGTATGACTGGCTAAAACTCTCAGTATCTCAGAAAATTTTGTAAGACGATAAATTTGAGAAAAAGTGCTGATCAAGGGGTGGCTAGGTGGTGCAGTGAATAGAGCACTGGCCCTGGAGTCATTTGGACCTGTGTTCAAATCTGGCCTCAGACACTTGACACACACTCAAAAAAAATTCTGTGTGACCTTGGGCAAATCACTTAACCCCAATTACCCTTCCCCTTCCAAAAAGCAAAAAAGAAAAAAAAAGATGTTGATCTACATTAAAGAAGGGATTCTGTCATTGGGAGTTTTACCCATGTGTGAAAATACAGGTCCAGTACTAATTCTCATCTCAGTTCAATATATAAGACATTAAACTAAATGAAGATACATGAAACATAGCACCTTCTCTCAAGAAGGTTACAATCAAATAGGGGTAAATGAGTTTAACCATATAAACATATTGTAGGGAACAGTAGAATAAATATTAAGGAGATATTCAGGCAAAGGCCTATGAAAAACATAAGAAAAAAAGAAAGGACTGCAGGAAGAAAGGAGTACTGTTCCTGAGTAGCTTCATGGATATGGGGGCATCTAAGTTTAGGAAAACTGTTAAAATATGAGGCTAGTCCTTCATTTATTTCTTTTATTCCTACAGCATTCTTCACAATGGTCATTGGGTAATATTAGATAGAGTTCTATCAGAAATAAGAATAATTTCCCTCCTATCCCTGTGAAAGCATAGGAATATAGAAGAAGAAACTCAATAAGGGGGATTATATGTTTTGCTAAAATTCCCTCTGTATAGTTTTGAGGTGGTGTGGTGATTATCCCAAGGGTGGGGAACCTACAACCTCGATGCCATTTGTGGCCCTCTAGATCCTTAAGTGTGGACCTTTGACTGAATGCAACCTTCGCAGAGCAAACACCATTATTGAAAAGATTTATTCTGGTTAACTTGGACTTAGTCGAAAGGCCACACACAAGGCCCTGGAAAGTCACATATGTTCTTGAAGCCTCAGGTTACTCACTCCATATAAACCATACTAACGCAAAACCTTCCTTTTTTCTCCTGTTTGGCTTTCAATAAAAAAAGCACTTTTTCTATCTCATCTATTTACCAACAAGCCACCAAAGTTACCCATCTAGTTTGGGAATCATTTTTTTTAATTGTTTGGTTTATTTACTTTTAGTTTACAACATTCAGTTCCACATTCCCTTCAGTTTCAAATTTTCTCCCCGCCTGCTACCCCGCCACTGCCCTCCACATGGCGGCCTGCAAATACTTTCACATCGGACATTAGTCTGGTTGTATAGAAGGGCTGTAACCAATGGAATGAACAATGGGAAAAAAGAAAGAGAACCACACATGAAAAAGAACAATAGCATGTAGATTGCTTCAGTCTCCATTTAAACTCTGTTCTTTCTAGATCTTTCTCTGAATGTTGGTATCTCCTTCCATCCTGAGACTTGTAGAGTTGTCTTATAACTGTGACTTGCTGAGAAGGGTCTAGTTTATCGAAGTTGATGAATTGATAAATGGGCAAAGGACATGAACAGGCAATTTTCAGAGGCAGAAATTAAAGATATCTATAAGCATATGAAAAAATGCTCTAAATCACTATTGATTCAAGAAATGCAAATCAAAACAACTCTGAGGTACCACATCTCTCCAGCCAGATTGGCTAAGATGACAAAACAGGAAAATGACAAGTGCTGGAGAGGATGTAGAAAAATTGGAACAATAATGCATGTTGGTGGAGCTCTGGACTGATAGAACCATTCTGGAGAGCAATCTGGAACTATGCCTACAGGGCTATAAATAATTGCATACCTTTTGACCCATTAATACCACTTCTGGGGTTGTATCCCAAAGAGATCATAGAAGTGGGAGGAAGACACATATGTACAAAAATATTTATTTTATTGCAGCTCTCTTTGTGGTGGCAAAAAACTAGAAATTAAGGAGATGCCCGTCAATTGGGGAATGGCTAAATGAGTTGTGGTACATAAATGTAATGGAATACTACTGTGCTATAAGAAATGGAGAGGAGACAGTCTTCATATTCACCTGGAAAGGCCTATACAAACTGATACTAAGTGAGAAGAGTAGAATCAGGAAAAATTTGTACACAATCACAGACACATCCTATGTGTGACGACCAACTTTGATAAATTAGTTTGGGAATCTTAATGAAATAACCTAATTTGCTTTACCTTCTGTGAATGTATGTGTTTTCATATCTAGGATCAAGGTCAACGAACAGCTTCTTAGATTTTTAATTATGCATAAATTTATAAACTAGTAAATTTTTATTTTCTATTTATCTTATTTGCTTTTTGTTGTTATTTAGTAGTTTTCAATCATGTCTGACAATCTTTGTTTTCTCGGCAAAAATACTGGAGGTGTTTTGTCATTTCCTTCTCTAGCTCATTTTACAGATGACAAAAACAAACACATGAAATGTCTTGCCTAGGGTCACACAGTTATTAAGTATCTGAATCTGGATTTGAACTCAGGTCTTCTTGACTACAAGCCTGGCATTCTACCAACTGTTTCACCTGTCTGCTACAAAACTGCTATTAATGATGATGGAATTTGAACCCACGCATATAGAGCACAATGGATTAGCACTTCATCATCTTAACCAGCTGGCTTTTATAACTTAGTAATAAATACCCTTATCATCCTCTAATAGGGTAGTATAATGTGTGTGTAATGGAAATTAAGTGCATTCTCAGTATTTTGTCTGCTAAGTAATTCACAGGACCTGTCTGTCTGGAAAGACAGTTTACAAATTGAAATTATTTCTTCAGTGATAGAGCAAATCTATAGCTACAATATTGATGTTATGTCTGAGAGTTCTATAGTATTTAAGATCATAAATTCATAGGTCTAGAGCAGGAAAAACCTATCTTTTTCCATCCCTAATAAAAAAAAAATGGGGGAGATCTTCAATCTGGTTCTCCATTGACCAAAGCTGTAGTTATAACTATAGTTGTAATTTAAGTATAAACTGTGTGTATATATAACCTAATTACATATGATTATATATTTTATGTTTATAAATTATGTATA
>CM053581.1:23734787-23755891 GCA_028627135.1 Pseudochirops cupreus
GAAGAAGAAGAAGAAGAAGAAGAAGAAGAAGAAGAAGAAGAAGAAGAAGAAGAAGAAGAAGGGAAGGCAATGGAAGAGATAAGGATGTAAAGATAATGGAGAATATGTAGCGAATGTACCATTTTTCAGGTATGGACAACGGGATAATGTTTTGTACTGTATATGTGTGTGTTATTGAGTTTTAATTTATTTTTATGTATTTCTCCATTCGTTTATTTATTTTGTTTTATTTTTACATGGGGGCAGGTGGGAAGGAGAAAAAGTACTTGTTCGTGAGTTGTAAACAAAATCTCATTAAAACATGCCACAAAATCTATCCATTACTTTGAAAAATGAGGGGTGGGGAGGAAGCTCTTTTAAAGTGTTCATTGTTCCTTTATATCTCTATTGACTACCAAAGAATTCAACACATAGTAAGAACTTGATAAATGCTGTTAAATGATTGCTTCATTCAGAAACATATTTAAGTGCATTTGTGTTTTATTCCTTATAAAAACTACACATATTTTATAATTAATGATAAATGTCATCCTATGGAAAGTAAATTTGCTAGTTAACTATATACATTTAGTGCTTTTAAGTCCTTGAAATACTTGGGTACTTTGCCCCCTTGGAGACTGCAGAACTCTGATGCAATAGACATTCCTCATTTTATTGCACTTCGCATTATTGTTCTTTAAAGATATGGGGGTGGGTGTTGTACAAATCGAAGGTTTGTGTCAACTGTGCGCTAAGCAACTCCATCAGCACCATTTTTCCAACAGCACATACTGTCATCGTGTCTGTGTCATATTTTTGTTATTCTCAAAATATTTCAAATGTTTTCATTATTATTTTTATATTGCTTACAGTGATATGCGATCTGTGACCTATGATCTTTGATGTTACTGTTGTAATTGTTTTGGGGGCACCATGAACTGTGACTATATAAGAGAACTTAACTGATAAATGTCCTGTGTTCTGACTGCTCCACTGACCTATCCTTTCCCATCTCTCTTGTTCTCCTCAAGTTTCCCTATTCCCTGAGATACAACACCAAACTGAAGCCAATTAACAACCCTATGATGGCCTCTATGTGTTAAAGTAAAAGGAAAGTCAATCAACGAGGCAAATTTCATTATTGTCTTATTTTAAGAAATTGCCACAGCCACCCCCAACCTTGAACAACCACCACCCTAATTAGTAAACAGTCATGCACATTGCAGCAAGACTCTCCACAGGAAAGAAAAAAAAAGATTTCTACTCCCTGAAAGCTAAGATGATTAGAATTTTTAACAATAATGAATTTTTCAATTAAAGTATGTACATTTTTAGACATTATACAATAACACACTTAATAGGCAACAATATGGTGCAAATTTTGCATGCACTGGGCAAACCAAAAAAAAAATGTATGACTTGATTTGTTGTGATATTTCCTTTATTGTAGTGGCCAATATCTCTAAGGGATATCTGTACATTATAAGATCATGTATCTATCTATCCATCCATCCATCTATCTATCTATCTATCTATTGATCGATCCACACACACATACATACATATATGTATGTATATATGTATATTATATATATGTGTGTATGTGTGTCTGTGTGTGTCTGTGTATGTTTGTGTGTGTCCAGTGCAATAAGGAGAGTGCATATTTGAGTGTAGGCTAGATTTTTTTTATATAATAGCTGCCCAATTTTAATGGGATTATTGATAGGTGAAAGGAAGAAAAGGGAATAAGCATGTATATGTTACCTCCTCTGTGCTAGGTACTGTGTTGAACACTTTTTAGAAGCAATATTATTTGAGAGGATGACATATCACGATATTACAGAATTCTAAAAATTTGAAGAATCTCGGAAGTGACTGAGTCAACAGAAGACTTTCAAAATACCTATAAATTATTCTTCAATCTGCTTTTTCCTTTTCAGGGAGAAGTGGCTAAGTTTACATTCTAATCCCTCTCATTCCTTCTGGCTAGAACAGAGAGGGAAAAGAAGGAACCATGGATGGCAAGAAGGAAGGAAGAAAGGAAAGAAGGAGGGAAGGAAGGAAGGAAGGAAGGAAGGGAGAAGGAACTTAAAGATGAAGGAAAGAAAATATTAATTTCTACTGTAAACTTCATGGACAAGGGGAAGAAGCAGGTGGAATTTCCTAGAGAATAAAAACAGGGCAATATCTTTAAATGTAAGTGGGAGAGGCCACTACTGATAGAAAATTAACTGACACTTCCTAGGCTCTTCAACTGTTATCTCTTCCCACCACATCAACATCACACCCCAGAACATGGTGAGCCCTTCCTCTGTGCAGACATAATATTTCTTTATATTTACAAGCTACATGATCATGGAATCATTATTCCATAGATCTAGGGCAAGAAAATTTCTTAGTGGTGATCTAGTGAATGCACCCCTAATTTTCTAGAGTGCCAAACCATGACCCAGAGACATACAGTGATTTTATCAGTGTCCTTAGGCAGTAAAGTACATAGGAGGGATTTTGTAACTCAGTTCTTTAATTTTGAATTCAGTGTTCATGCCACCAACTATCATTGTTCCAAGGAGACTGATGAAATAGAAATTCCAGAACAGTATATATTCCTTCTCTTCATACTGTATATAAAATATGTGAATATTGCAAAATTAAAAAAAATTAATCTGGGCTCTTGGTTTGTCTACTGTAAGGAACTCAGTGTAAGGAAACTACCTCCTTCTATGCAGATTATTCACTGTTTTACAATTTATACTCTTGTAGAGTTGCTATAATAACAACAACAATTACAACAACAACAACAAGGTAAAACCTTTGCTAGTTTTTGGCCTAATCTGTCATAATTGATGGTAGAATACTACTTCTCTTCTAGGAACAGATAGTGTTGTGCAGAGAATAAGAGCAACCTGAGACCTGGGTTCAAGATAAATTTAGGTGTGGATTTATTAATTAAGTGAGAGACTACCAGAGTGTTCATCACTCAAATTGGTAGTCCTACTTTGGGGTACAGACTTTGGTTATAAAGGCTAAAACCACAAAAATCACAATCAGGGAGGGGAGCTTTCAAAACCCATGATACACAGAAGTAAAGAACAGCCATTGGTTAGATCTATAGCTCAGGGATAATTTGGGAATATGGCACAAGAGTACAAGGGTGCAACCTTCCTGTGACATAGGGGTTGCTCCTAGAACTTGGTGGAGGGTACAGGGTGGAGGGCTGTAGTCAGCTTTCCAGAGCAGGGTGGAGGGTCATGGGGTAAGAGAGACTGGAATTCCCTGGAACAGGCCAGGGTCATGTTCTGAGCAAAGGAGGTGGGGACCCTGCTCTGAACAGGACAGGGTTGTCCCTACATTACACCATAATAAACCTTGTACAATATAATGATTCAAAGATAATATACAGAATGCTAATTTGAGGAAGGAGGGGGCAGAGAACTATGCCTTAAGCAATGCCCAGACATGCCTTAAGCTGTTTCAAGCTATGACAAAATGTAGGATAGGGACAGGGACAAAAATTATAAAGGGGCTTAATGGTGAGCCACAAATCAGATGGTGTGTAGTGACCTGGGATTTGATTTTGGGTACAACAATAGTACCTAAGATATAGTGTCCCAGAATAATGATGAATGAATTAAAAATCATTTAATCTGTGCTCCTGTATTTATCTAAACCAGTTCTTCAAAAGTCTACGAAAATCTCTATCTCCATTAACTTCCTTTCTGTCCATGTCTCTTTGAATCTATTTGTGTCTCTGCCTCTCTCTTTGTCTCTACTCTCTCTTAAAATTAGAAGAGGAAGAACACATCCCATAATCCTTTTTGTTAATGGATTCTGTGAGAAATGTGAGTACAATAAGATGTACAGGCTCTGAGATTAGGAAAGACTATTTACAGGAGGCCAAAAAGATCAGTTAAATAGTAAACAAGTGAGAGTGAATGGTTTAAATGTGATTTTTTTCTAAAAGTAAAGACTCTTAAGTTCTAATATTATCCAACTCTCTCCCCGACCCCCACCACATACAGACACACAGGGACACACAACACAGCTACTCTAAGGGATTTTATGTTGTCCTACTTTTTTTTTATGGTCGTAAGTCAGCATTTATTATTTAAGTTGAAGAATAGACGATGAAGTGGGAAAAGGAAGAAGAAACAAGACAGGGAGATGAGAGTCTTTTATCTATGTCTGCTCTAGAAGGGGTTGATTCTGATTTCTGAGCCTTGGTACAGGGCACACAGTAAGCACACTAAAAGATGTGGTTCCAGGAGTATAGGTTTAAGAAATCATCAGGGGGTGACCAAAGTTAAACATCCAACAAAAAGGGAGGGCTGGGTTTCTCCTTGGATCAGCAATTCTTCTTTCCATTATGGAACTGAAGCATAGTGAAAAGTTCCATCCCAATTATTTCAGCTCAAATAAAACATTCTTGTTGTTAAAGTCTTTGTGCCAAAGAATTCTATCATAGCCTTTCTAACTTCTTGTACGTTGCTTCTAATTTCTTTGAATATGCATCAAAATTATAGGCTGCATACTCAAGAGCTGCTACGTGCTCCTCAATTAAAGTTATCTGATCCACATAAGGGTAAAGTGCTGCCTATTTCTGGTTTAAGCCCTTTATGTTTCTACTTGTGCTTACTGCAATATCTTTCATTTCTAGATACTTCAAGCTAGTCAGTTGGTTCATATTTTCTAGAAGTTTATAGTCTTCATTGGCGGCTGTCAACTTGCTTCAGGTACATGGTCATTTTTGAGATCGTGCCCTGGCACAGCCCCATGATGTCTGCCTCAGTGGGTTCTGTGGCTGTAACAGCAATTAATTTAGCAGATACTTAGCACTTAGTAACTTAGGGCTAAGTATGGAAGGTATGAGCTCTTCTCCTGTGCTGACATGACAGGAGGGAGTTGGCTGAGACAGGAGGCCAATGTGTGTATATAAGAAGAGTTTTAGAGATAGAGATATAGAACAGGGAATCTTCCTCCTGGTGGCTCCTGTTGGAGGAAGCAGGATTGTCCCAGCATCTGGGAGCTGGACTGCTGGACTGAAGAAGTGAGTTGGAGTTTTCTTGAGCCCAGAATCTGGCGAAGGCCTAAGTGGCTGTTGGAAGGCCAGTGTTGCTGCTGCTGCCTGGAAGGCTGAATTTTCTACTGGGTCCTAGGGTCAGCTGAACCGCTGGAGGACTGAAAAAGCATGACCAGGATAAGACTTTGTTTGTTTGTGGCCTGGCTGATCCTTGAGTTCCCGGCAAAAGTCTTGGTGAAGGGTTTCAGATGTGCTGGACCCTGTGAACTTCAGTGTGTTCCAGGGACTGCCCTGAGGACTGGACAAGGACCTGGGAGCTGTCTGCCCCTGAATTCAGGTGACCTTTTGGTGGATTCAGGTGGGAGCTGGGACCATAGAAGGGGATCCAGGGAATCAGAGAGACAACCCAGAGTCAAGATGAAGAAAAGGCCTCTCCTTGGATGAAATTGAGGTTTGCTGGAAACTGAGGGGTAGAGGGTTTGTGTAATTTTCTAATGACTGTATTTGTGATCAAGATATTTAGTAATTGTAAATCTAGATTAGTGACTGATTAAGTTAATGGTTGCCCCATGAGTGGAAGACTAACTACTGTAATGTGAATTGATTTAATGATTAAGTAAGGAGGATTTCCCCCTTAGGGAAACCAGATGATTATTCTTTTATTCCTTATTCTAAATATTGTGGCCACTGTAGTGAAAACTGTGTGGCCATTCTAATGCTAAGTTGTTATAAACACTATACTGTGATTTTCTGTGATAAGATGAAATGTTGTAGATATTATATTGTGATTTGTTGTGAATGTTTGACTTGATTTGTAAGGGAAAAAATGGAGTGTTCACTATACTGTGTAATCCGAACCTTAAAAGCTGTTCACAGTAGCATTCTTTTGGGAATCTGCTTGTGCATGGCATTACAGTGGTCTACTTAGGCATGACACCATCTAGGCTGGCTAAAGGAGAAAGGATGGAGGGAGGATGTGAATGGGGGGGGTGGTGGTGGAGGTAAGGTGAAGAAGAGGGGAGATGATGAGAAGGAAGGGAAGGGAGAAGGAAGGGGAGAAAAGGGAAGGGTGAAGAGTCAGAGGAGAATGTTGTCCTATTTTTAAGGAATCTTTAGTAAACAAGAGAAATTGTTCAAAAATGCAATTGCACCTTCTCTGAGGTTAACCACATTGTTCAGCACCTCTTTTCTGACTTAGAAACAATATTTTGAAGTGAAATAGAAAATAAAACAAACAAAAAAAAAAGATCAAAGAGGATATTATTCACACTTAATATGCACACCTCTTTTCTTAGCTCACTACATCAGTAATAGATTTTATTTTTCTTTTGAAGGATGATATTTTTTTTCCTTAAACACGACATTCACCATGGGAGATTTGAAAATCTCCTGGACCAAACGACTTGAAAAATAGTGTTGATCATATAGTTTCTAGAGATATGCTGCTCACAGATAGTGGACATAGACTTGTGACTTGTCAAGATCTAAAGAGTAAAATTCCTTTAAGTCTCTGGTCCAAAACCTTGCTAAGTTTTGAGTTTAAAAATATTCATATTAAAAGAAATATGTTATGAAACAAAAAAGGAAGTTTTCTGGATATATAACATTTAAATATCAATGTTTTCCCCAAATGAATCCTTACATGAATGAATGAGTGCAGATTCATCAAAGTTAAAGGAATAGGACTGTATGATAGTATATAATTTCTTATTTATGGCATCAGGAGAAGATTTTACCAGGATTTCTTTTCCTAGGAGACTGGTCCCTTGACACAGGAGATATGTTATCACTGACCAAAAGACTGGAATCCTCTTTATTTGTTTGTTTTGTGGATTGGGGGGTAGAAAGGAACAGAGATAACAAAGGGGAGCTGCATAATGAGATATGAAGAGAAATAGCGCCTGAACAGTTTTGAACTGGCAAAGGTTGAGAACCAAACTGTAGGAGTCAAATGGAATAACTACTAATCAGGCATCGAGCTAACACAAGGAGAGATGGCTTAGTTGTATACAGTGTGATGATTGTAGCTATGGTAACGTAATGACTAAGAGTCATTGTTAGAAAAGAAAGTGAAAACAGTGATGGATTTACTCATGGGAATTCTGACCTTGCCACTTAAAGCTTCGGAATTCTAGGCAATCCAGCACTTGAGATTTCTTGGCCTCAAATCTCTCATTTATAAAATGAGGAGAAAAAAAGTAGACCTGTAAAACCATTCTGGCTCTAAACATATGGTTTGATGATTTCAAGCCTAGGAGGTTATCTTTTTCACCTGGTTACCTACCCCTTCAATTCTTGGAACATGGTAACCACTTAATAAATGGCCATGGTGTCTATCACTGTTTTTAGTGTTGATTATTTCTTAAGCACTGGAAGAAATCATCAACTAATTAGATCACAGATCCATTTAGGTATTTACTTATGTACACACACACACACACACACAAGCACACACACACATATATATTTAATTATATATATACTTATATATGTGCACATACTTGTGATATTTATCATGCATGTGTATGTCCTATATCGTGTGTTATATTACATGTGTGTACTTACATGTTTTATTAATATGTATTCATATTAAATTGAAGAAGGTCTCTAGAACATTGGACGGACCTCCTGTGGACAACTTATCACAGTGATAGGCAGCCATGGATCCATTGCCTTCTGGATTTGTTAAATTTTGATGCAGATAGGACAACATCATCTTCAAATAATAGAATAAGAAGCACCTCACCATCTATAGGGAATTTCTCTTAGACTTTGTAGGGTATCTGTTCAAAGCCAGTGTCAATTTTCTTAGGTGAGTATATATCTAGAGAAGAGGTTTGCCCCTGAACCCAAGGATAAATTTCAAGTGGTTGTTGAATTGAATAAGAAAATATACACATTTTCACTAATATCTAATTGAAATCTAGCATTACTTGAATTATTTAAAAATATTTCCAGGGTGGCTAGGTAGCACAGTGAGTAGAGCACTGGCCCTAGAGTCAGGAGGAGCTGAGTTCAAATGTAGGCTCACACTTGACACATATACTAACTTTGAGACCTTGGGCAAGTCACTTAACCCCAATTGTCCTGCCCTCCCCCCTTCAAAAAGAAAAAAAAAATGAAAAATGAGTCCATAGTCTTCATCTGTGCTATTAAATTTTTCAAGTAATCTTTTATAATTCCTTCAAAACCATGTGAAGAAGAACCCTTTACATGTTATTTTCTCTTTTATCTCTCTTAAATCAAGAGCTTAAAAACCATTCTACAACCAACAAGCACAGTGGGACCTGGTAGTCTCTACATCTTTCAATCAGATGTGTGATGGTAAATGATATCTTCTACTATGGAATGGCACTGGTATTTTTTATATATGATGTATCTTGTAGAAGCTCACTTATTCTTCTCTAATACTCTCACCAAGAATTCCCTAGATTCATATGTAAATGTTGCTCATAAAATTTTATATACTTAGGAAAGTAGGCACATAGGCTAGTAGTTAATCATGTTCCCTGGTTGCAATTTTTGGATAGTGATAATGTTCAAGATTTGTTTTATTGTGAGGTTCACAATGCAAGTGGTTGCGTCATGCCATAGGGAAGTGTTTGAGGCCCGGGAATTAGTTGGGTCACGTGGAGGTCAGGGCATATTGCGCTGTCCCCAGCCAGGGGATACTACGTTGCTCAGGACTCTCTTGCATGGGGTTACCCTCTGTTCCTGATTGGCATCTCCACACCTTGGGGCCTTCATGTCCTTGTAATTGCACTCCCCCTCTCACAATTCTGTTCAGCTGGGTTCTATCATTTGTGGTATGTGGATCTGGGGTCTATTTAAGACCAAGGGCTGCGAGATATCTTTGGAAGCCTGCCTTAGTATACGGCTTTAAGGCTTCCCCATGGAGATACCTTAATAAACTTTTCTGTTTGGACCTCAGAGCCCTGACTCTTCTGTTCCTGAAAGGTACGGTAGCATTAGTGAGTTGTGTGTGTAACCAGTTGCCTCTGCTGGTAAGTTAGAGCACTCTAAGAGAGAACCCTGACATTTTATCAATTTCCTACCTTCACTTTTTTTCCATAACTTTAAAAATTGGCAATTAATTGTCTTCACCGTTTTTTCTTCTTGCATGGACAGTCCCTACTTTCACTTGTCTCATCCAGATACCTTTTCCACTGTTGTTCATATTGGTAAAAATTTTCCTTTATACCATAAACTTATGAAAAACTATGAATTGAGAATTTAAGTGTTTTGGATTTTGAAAATAATTTACTTAAAAAAATTCTGATGTTTTCCAGTGTGTGTGTGTGTGTGTGTGTGTGTGTGTGTGTTTATTTTTATTTCTTCAATTTTTCTTTTAAATGACCTTGGGAAGACTTGCCACAGTAATTCCTTGCCTAGTTTTCTTTATCCTATTTTCACATTCTTTTTTTCTGTGATATATGAAGTGATATTATTAGATATTGTTAATATTATATAAAAACATGACATTTACAGTCAAGTTATCATTATAAACCAGAGTTGCTTTTCATTTCTGTATACCTTGACTTCAATTCACTTGGCAAGAAAAGCAAATATTTTGTGATCAATGTAAAATTTTATCCCTTTGAGTCTTATTTTGTTTTATTGATTTACAATGAGTATTTTTTCCCCCAGAATTAAGTTAATGTATGTTTTCATTTTCCTTTCTACCATCAATATTTCAGCACAATTCTTTGGGAGGGTCTAGATCTGCTAGACATAAGTGTAGAGAACGTTTGTTTTTTTTTTAACATTTAACAAACATTTATTGTATTCCTACTAAGCTTAAGGCAGGAGGTTAGGCCATGAAAAGACACAGAAAAAAAAATTCCTGCTCTCAAGAACCTTAAATTCTACATACAAAAGTCAAATAAGAAAAGTTTAGAATATTTGATGATTTGAAAACAGAGCAATGCCAACTAGAGGGACCATTAAATATTCAAGTTCTTTGGAAAATAAAAACCTAATTCAAATATCCTATTGTAAAAATAATTATAAATCCAAGATTCAGACCCATAACTCTGATTTTACAAAGACTGGGTTCAATTTTGGATGCAGGTTACATTTTTTTTTTGTTTTTATTGTTTTGTTTTGTTTTTTCCCGCCCAGGGTTTCTTGTAAATTAGAATATAGCCCATGTACACTTGGATACAAGTACTTCTGTGCCAGTATATAGCAGAAAAATGATATAATGCCAATAAAGAGCAAGGTCTGAGTTGGTGGTAGGCTTTTTCTCTTGTAGCTCCTTGGATCAAAAATTCAGTAGGATCCACTAGCAGGCTTGGTCAAAGAAATTGTTTTCTTCTTTCCAGGAGGTCTGGTCCAAGAAGTCCTTTGCTAAGAAATGCTCATATGATGTCCATACTTTCTTTCATCTTTAAAGCTTGGGATTCTTTTCAGAAATATTTAAAAAGTCACCCCTGAATGGTGTGAAAATTGTGTTACCTCCATGGTGCATTAGTCTGTACTGGCAAAACTTCTGTTAAAATGCTGATAGTCATAGTCAATATTTTGTCCATCTCCCAATTTGGTGGAAGAGTTATCATTCTTTAAACAGGTCAGGTCAGTGCTGCTATCAGTGCGCAGCCTATTGTCTTCTCTTCTTTTTCTTTCCTTTTCCCACCTCCACCCCCCAGCACCCACCTTCTTTTCTTCCTCACAAAAGTGTTACTTATTATGTCAATCTATTTTTTTAATGTGTCATTTTCTTCAGTCAGGTTGTTGACTCTCTTTTCATTATTTTCTTGCAACATTCTCATTTCTCGTCCCAATTTTTCTTCCACTTCTCTTATTTGGTTTTCAAAATCCTTCTTAAGCTGATCTATGGCTTGTAGGAAGTCTATGTGTTGCTTGGAAGCTTTTGCTGTGGGAGTTCTGACTGTGTTGTCTTCCTCCCATTCCATGCTTTGATCTTTTAAGTCCCCCAAGAAGGAATCTAGAACTCGATTGATATTCTTACTTTTCTTCCTTTGCCTGTTCATGTTGTTGCCAGTCAATTACTTTACTTTTTAGCTCTGTGGAACCCTGCTTCCAGAGGGGAAAGCTCTGTTCCAAATTGGTGGGGTTTTTTCAGCTGCCAGAGCTATTGGGAGGCCTCTGCAACCCCCACCAGCTTTGGCTCACTGAAAACATACCCCAGGACCACCACCCAAGACCATGATCCAGATCCAGGCCACTCAACATGAGAGCACTTAGCCTCTGAACAATTGCTTGGCCCCCCTGCACTCTGCAGGTCTGGGACTCTGAAGCAGTTGAGGTGGCTGGCTGTGGGGTTGTGGCTTCTGCTGCTTCCTTGCCCAGGAGGCAGTACTGCTTTTCTCCCCCAAATTTAGCTGGGGTCCACTGACTTTTCACTTTTTGCTTGTTTCTTATGGCTTGATAATTCTGGAAACTGCCACAGCTGCCACTGATCCACTCTCCTGAAGGCTCCAGCTGTGGCATGTCCTGACTGCTCTGGGGCCAAGCCACAGGCTTGGCTGGTTTAGGCTCACAGGGTGCTGTGAAGAGCCCTTCTTGCAGAGCTGCCTTCAATGGGAGATGTTTTTCTGTATTTTTATGAGATTGGAGTTCTAAAATTTATTTAGAGTCATATTTTATGGGTATTTGAGGTGGCTATGTGGGACCTGTGGAACCTTGTTGCTTCTATACCACCACATTCAGTGTTACTTATTATGAAAACAAAGGTGGTATATCCCTGGAAAAGTTAGGGTTGGCCGGCTAGCTCAATCCTGCTGCTTGGCCCTGGAAGCCTCTGTGTTAGCTTGAAGAACTGCTCCCAGGAAAGGTTATGGGTGCTGCTGGAACAGGGGCCTGGCCACTGTGGTGTCTGTGCCTGCATTTGCCTATGGGGAGGCCCTTGGATCAGGTGCCATGGGGCTCATCCAAAAAGGTGCTGGGGTCCATGGGATCCAGCTCTTCATCCTCGCGGCTGGCTTTCTTGCTCTTGGGGTAGGGCACCAGCTCCTCCTGGCGATGGTGGCCCCTCTCCTTGGCCTCCACCCTCTCATGCTTCTTCTACTTGTGGTCCAGCTCATAGGCTCCCAGCTCTGATGACTTGTCATAACTCTGCTCTGGCCTCTCGTAGCATTGGTGTGGCTTCTTGTGGCTGCAGTTCATCTTTTCTTTGGGCTCCAAGTTGCCCTTGAGTTTCTTGGCCCCCTTGGTGATATCTGAGCTGGGGTCATGGGGGCTGAGCCAGGATACAAGATCTGTCTGTATGTTCCAGTAGTAGGGAAGGCCCCACACCAGGTCAAAGACCTTGTACCAGTTGGGGGGCAGACCTTCAAAGCGAGTGGCCTCATACTCCACAGGATCATTGTCATACTCCTTGGCAATGATTTATTCCTGTGACTTGGGTTCCATCAGCTTGAGGAGCCCTTGTTTGGCAAGGCAGGACTGGAGGGCAGCAGGAAGCAGCATGGTGAGGAGCCTGGGGAGGTGGGGCTGAGGGGGAATGGGAGCCTGTAGTGAATTTCTTATGGGGAAACTTCTACCCATGAAGATTGGAAAACCTGTAATTTTTGGTCTACAAAGTTGTCCAGAGATGCTGAAAGCTTGTGATTTTATAGAGTAACACAACCTGTATTTGAAAGGAGTTGGACTTGAACCCGGGTTTTCATGATTCTGAGATAAGCTCTTCATCATTTTTGTTACATTTTTTTTTTGTTAAAAATTTATAATATGTTTACATTGGTCATTTTGGAGTTTTAATTGTGTGCCATATTTTTTTAATTCTTCTGGATTCACACTATTTTTTTTCTCTTTGTCCTGACAATTTAGTGGTCTGATAATGCAAGCATGTGATTTAGAAATGATAAACACATTGTAATAAGTAATTCTGATCAACAGAATATGGATTTTGTTTCCTAAAATTCAGTGTCTAGCACCTTCTGATGATTTTCTTGCAGAATGTATTAGTGACCAATGCTTTATTCTTTTGTCTTTTCTCTAAGTCTTCTCTCTCTACTATCTTTCCTTACTGCTAAACCATATGTTCAGAAGTATCTTTCAGCAGCCTTACTTCTTGCTACCAATTATATGTTGATTTAATTTGTTGGGCTATGTAGAGTTGTTTTAAGATTTTTCTAACTCTCTTCATCCTATGCAACAGATGCTAGGGCATAAAATTTAATTACTTTAATCACAGGCTTTTTGTGCATGCTTAAAATTATCATTGCCATCCAAGGTGACCAAATGTCTCCAGAAATGTTTTTTTGTTGTTATTGGATCTTTAATAAAACAAATTTCTTTATTCACTGTCACTAGAAGAAGTTATATAATATACATATATTTCCATTTAACTGAAACTTCCTTCTGGCTTCTTACTTCAGAGAATGAATACAAAAGTCATTCCTTGAGACTGAGCAAGTAGACCAAAATCTCCAGCTTGAACTACAGAACCCAGACTTTGGCAACTCTTTCCTGACCTGATCAAACTCACAGGATTACAGCCTAGTGTGTTCCATCTTTTATACTCCTTCAGCTAAGAAAAGACACACTAGAGACAGAGGGAGGGCAAATCCTTTATTGACTATGTGATGGAGACATGAGTGGAGTGTTAAGGGCTTAAGGCTTTATTAAGGGATTACAACCAAATCTGCCACCTTAGTATAATATAATTAGGTAGAAAAGAGGAAGTATTTTGGATTCTTAGTGACTTTTGAATGTGGTCTCAGTTTAATCTTAGTAGCTGACCAAACAGCATCTCTTCTTCTCAAGGTCATATGTATGGAAACAAGTGTACATACATGTGTATCTTCACAAGGTCATGTGTGTATATATGTGTATGTATGTATATACATATACCTATATACACATATATACATACACATACACACACATAAACATATATATACATACACACATACATACACACATACACACACATAACTACACATATGTACATATTGCAGACCTAGCTCACTCTTTGGGAGACTGTAGGAGAGTGTTGGTGTGAAGAGTTATTAGACTGACCACCAGACTAAAGATCTACAGAGCCGTGGTGTTGACCTCATTGTTGTATGTCTATGAAACCTGGACAGTCTATCAGCACCATGTCAGAAAACTGAATGTCTTCCATTTAAATTGTCTTAGGAAGCTTCTGAAAATCACCTAGAAGGATAAGGTACCAGACATTGAGGTCATTACTCAACTTGAACTGCCAAGCATTAAGAGTGCTTCAGAGATGACAATTCCAACTGGCTGGCCACACTGTTTGAATGCAAAACATGCCCTTGCCAGAAAGACTGTTATCTGGAAAACTCACACAGGGCTAGTATTCACATGTGTATCAGCAAGCACCCTAGCATACCTAGGGCAGCTGCTAGCACAGGTTCTTAGATCTGCTTTTCTAAAGGAAAGCAACTCCAAATGAGTTAACAATCTCACTTTAATCAATCGAACACATCATTTACCTAGTTCAGGGGGAAAAGGCAGCACTCCGAACTTCAGAGAATGTAAACACAAGTTACAAACACAAATTACAAGCAAACAAAGAAACAGATCAGCAGACAGGCTTCCAGCATCTGACTATTAAATCCATACCTATTCAGTTACCAGAGAGGAAGCACCAACCTCTGGGTTTTTCAAAGCTGGGGGGCTCAAAGGCTTCCCAGAGTCTTGTCTGGCCAAATCACACAACTCTTCTCAAATTGAGCCCCAAAGTAAAACCTCACATCAGGGCATACATATAGCCTTCTCCTGGCTCAGAGAATGTCACAGCCCTCTTGACCCATTGTCCAATCAAAAAAGAAACAAGATGTGGGCATTTCTGAAGAACAAGACTCCCGCCACAGGCTCCATGTGACCACATTCAGCCTATTAGGGGACAGATTATATTTTCAAATCAGGGAAAGTTCTCAGAGTCACTTAAGCCTATCAAAGGGCCTAGGGTCAGGGAAGACCTTCAGATTCCCATAACAACATAGTGGTCAGAGGAAGCTATACAAGGATACTCTCAAAATCTCTATTAAGAACTTTGGAACTGAGGCAGAGCCAAGATGGCAGAATAAAAGCAGGAACTTTCTTGAGCTCCTACTCTAACTACCTACAATATCTGTAAAAAATTACTCTAAACAAATTTTATAGGGCAGCTAGATTGTACATTGGCCTTGGAGTTGGGAGGACCTGAGTTCAAATCCAGATTCAGAAACTTAACACAAAAACTATCCTTGTGACCTTGGGCAAATCACTTAACCCCAACTGCCCTACCTTCACCTCTCCTAAAAATAGCAAAAAAACCCAAACAAAACAATTTTTAGAGCACACACCCCACAAATGAGAGAGAGAAACAAATCTCCCACTGAAGGCAACCTGGCAGAGCAACAGGAAGGGTCTAATGCACTGAGATGGGAGTCCAGTACAGTCCTGTGTGAGGTGCACCAGCCAAGAATTGTGGTACAGACTTGCCAGAGCAGATGTCAGGAGAGTGAATCACCTGTAATTCTGCTGGTTTCCAGATTTCTCAGACCATAAATGACAAAAAGAAAGTGAAAGTTCAGTAGGGAACTCTGTTGGAACTTCATGAGAGAAGAGCATGGTCTGGCTACTGCCACTGGGGCAGCAGAGATGTCAACCATGTGGCAGCTGCAGTAGCTGCCCTGTGACTGCCTGTGGAGCCCCTGGTTTGCAGATCATAGGGGGACCATGTGACCATTCCAAGGATAATTTCTCTTGCTTTGACTTTCTTGTATTTGGGTCACATTCTTGGGTGGCAGTCATGGGGTGAGGGAATGCTAGTGTGCCAGAGCTTGTGGTGGCTGTAGAGAGGGTATGCTCCTCAAAGCTCTGACAACAGCTCTTACAACAGCTTTGCAAAACCACTAGAAATTTGGGACAAAGCACTCTCCACTCTGGAAGCAGAGTTCTACCATGGCAAAGAGCTCAAAAGTCAAGTAATTGGCTGACAAGATGAGCAAAAACAGGAAGCAAAATCAGACCAAAGAAAATTTTGGGAGGAAGACAAAGAATATCAAAACATAGAATCAGAAGAAGACAACAAAGTCAAAACTCCTGCATCAAAAGCCTCCAATAAAAATATGAATTGGTTGCAGGCCATGGAGGAGCTCAAGAAGGATTTTGAAAATCAATTAAGAGAAGTGGAGGGAAAATTTGGAACAGAAATAAGAATAATGCAAGAAAATAATGAAAAGCAAGTCAATGGCCTGCTAATGGAGACCTGAAAAAATACTGAAGAAAATGACACCTTAAAAAAAAGACTAACCCAAATGGCAAAAGAGGCCTAAAAACCCAATGAAAAGAAAAATGCCTTAAAAAGTCAAATTGGCCAGAGGGAAAAGGGATTGCAAAAACTCACTGAAGAGAAATATCCCTTCAAAATTAGATTGGGGCAAATTGAAGCTAATGGCTTTATGAGAAATCAGGATAGTATAAAACAGATCCAAAGAAATAAAAAAGCAGAAGGCAATGTGAAATATCTCATTAGAAAAACCACTGACATGGAAAATAGATCCAGAAGAGATAATTTTTAAAAATATTGGACTACCTGAAAGCTGTGATTAAAAAAAAAAAGAGTCTAGACATCATCCTTCAAGAAATTCTCAAGGAAAATTGCCCTGATGTTCTAGAACCAGAGGGCAAAATAAAAAATGAAAGTATTCACTGATTGTCTCCTGAAAAGGATCCGAAAAAGAAAACTAGGAATATTATAGTAAAATTCCAGAGTTTCCAGGTCAAGGAGAAAGTAATGTATGTGTATATTGCTATATACATGTGTGACTACATGTATGTTTATATATGTTTATGCATCTGCAGAACAAAAGAGAGAGTCACATACACACACACACACCACAATCTGACATAAAGGATACAGTCTTGGGCTTGGAATCACAGCATCATAGATTTAGATCCAGAAAGGATATTAGAACTAATCTAGTCCATTCCCTTCATTTTACTAATGAGGTAACTGAGTTCTAGATAGCCGAAGTGATTATTTTAAGATCACAAAGGCATAAATGGCAAAGTTAGAATTTGGAACTGAGTCTTCTTAGTGTAAATGTAGAACTCTTTTCACTGTACTATGCTATCTCATGTGGGAGTAGTGGATTCAAATCCTGACTCTGAAACTTGTATGTGTGTATGTATGTACGTACGTACATATGTACATACCTACATACATATGTATGTATGTATGTGTGTATGTATGTATAAACGTGTGTGTATCGAGGTAAAGTGAGTTGCCCAGAGTCACAAAGCTAGCAACTGTGTGAGACAGAATATGAATTCTGGTCCTCTAGACTCAGGGTCTGTGCTGTATCCACTGTGTCACCTCATTGCCTCCTCTGGAACTTAATGGCAGCATGAGTCTAGGTAAGTCATTCAACATCTATGTGTCTTAGGGTCAGTCTCCCTAAGACTTAATTTTCTAAGTCCTAAAAGGACTGAAGAATGAGTTTGTTAAAGGAGATTCCATAGAAATGATGATACTGATTATATCTCAGTACTTTGCAGTATTCCCATAAAATACAAGCCCGCCTGCTTGCACGCGCACACACACACACACACACACACACACACTATAGACTCCATTATTTTATACATTCATCATAAAGAGAATATAGATATTCACACTGTTACTGCTATGACTTAACATTTACATAGTGTATTTTTCCCCTTCAATTCAATGAAGTGTTTGGCATGTATTACCTTATTTGAATGTCAAAACAACCCTGTGAAACTGACAGTTCACCTGGGTTGCAATTAGTGAGAATAAAGAATCCCCCAAAGTGGTCACATTATTTAAATTCACATTTCATATTTAAAATTACTATATTTACGTAATTGTCACTTCAGTGCAAATCTGAATACATGCACTAAATGCAAACATTTCAGAGGATTCATTACCGGTACCTTGGTACCTTGGTACTTTGTTGTACTGGAATTATCATCCCCATTTTATAGATGACGAAAATAATGTGCATAGAAGCAAATTGACCTTTCCAAGGTCGTACAACCAGTGAGTGTCAGATATGAGAGTGGAAGATAGATTTTATTGTATTTCAAACCAGTACTCTATATACTATATACTCTATACAACAATTGACATTTAAATGATGGTATGAGAGTATGTCACTTCTAAAAATGCATTGATTCCTGTGTTTCTGCAAATTAACTGATTATTTGAATGGGTTCCCTATTTTCATTTTGATGGGATTGGCAGAGCTCTGATATAAAATGCACATAGGAGAATCACATAGCAAAATTGAGTGTGACTCCCCAAACCAGCTGCTTATGATTTCCGGAGCTAGTAAAAGAGGTAAACAAGGTAGGAAATGAGCACAAATTGGCCATTGTGTGGAATATATGAAAGTAGCTTTTGTTTCCTAAACAATGTACAGTCTTATCCATTTCATGAATTGGAATGAAATCAGTATGAGCAGGAAAATCAGTTGTCAACACAAAGTTCAACCAAATGCACCATTGGCATGAATTATCCAAATTGTGGATTGTGGGGGAGAGATATTGCTCTCCTCACTTATATTTACCTTTTCTCCATTAGGCCCTCAATGAGTCTCCTTCATTGCCTGTGATGAAAACTTGACTATGGGAAACTATGGGAATTTTACTCAATCAAAAGCTTTTTTTCAATCCCCCTTAATTCTAGTCCCTTCCTTCTCTTCACCATCTCCAATTTTTCCTCTATATATCATACATGTACATAGTTGTTTGCATGGTCTCTCCTATTAAGTATAAACCTCTTGATAGAAAGGATTATCTCATTATTTTTTCCTTCCTTTATATCCTATATAATATAATGCCAAATATTTGCCATAATATAATGCCAAACACCTTATTTTCTATATTTTTAAAAATCCTTGAATCTCAGAGAGAAAATTTAAGAGGGCTTATTTTTTAAAGACAGTGGTAAATGGGAGGGGGGTGCAACTTACCGGAAAATAAGAACTCTGGAACCATAATTTCACTGACATGGGAAGCTTCATGCTAAGAAATGTTCCTCTAGAAATGCAGTGTTGCTGTTGTTGTTGTCATCATTGACTTCTCCAATTTACAGTCATCGAGAATTGCTTGGGAGTACTTTAGGTATTAAGTTCTCTATGGTCAGATAACCTGGAAGTGTCACAAACAAGATTTGAACATTTCTTTAACTTCTTAATCAAGCTTTCTATTTATTATTTAAATCTACCCAGTTAAAAGGAATATTAGGATACCATGAGTATAAATAATATATTTGATTAATTTTATTATATTATAACAAATCTTCCTACATAAACATATAAAGATATACATGCATAGTTACTCTTGTTAAGAAGAATTTAGCTCATATTTATGGAACATCTCCCATGTGACTATTCCTGTTTTCAGTATTCTGGGGAACTCAAGAAAAAGAAGAAGGAATAATTGTAGTTCTAAAGTAAATTATAATGTATTTGGGGAGATCCTCTAGTGTCTCAAGATTAGTCTCTCTCTACCAAAGCAGATAGCAATCCTTACTATGCTTTAGTAAATGGTGTTCCTAAGGGACTGTGGTCTTCCTGCACTCTTGTTCCAAACCATTCAAATAATTATCCTATGGCCAACCTAATGATGAACTTTTCTCAATTTATTAGCTTTGTCCTTGTACAAGAAATGCAATTTTTCCCCACCAACAGAGTTGCATTCAAAGCCTTCGCAGTTTACTAGAACTTGCTAGGATTTTCACTTTGCTGCATTACCTTCAAGAACAATATAATGATGAAACACAGAAGGGCTTTGTTGGAGGGTGGAATTGTGCATAAAATTGTTTATTTATCAATGGATTTGTGATTTCATAAGATGCAGGCATATCTTCTATCAGAAAGGATTACCATATACCCCTACCTTCTCATTTCCTATGATTCTTACCCATTTCCTTTCATAAATTTTCCATAAAGAATCCATACAACAACACGCAGAACTTTCTTTAAGACTTTTTTTTTGTATTTTCCAGGCTGTCCATTTGTGCTATTGCATGCTTTCCATATATAACTAGCCCACCTCTTTGTAATGATGCATTTTCTCCATTATATCCTAATAACTACTTTTTTTTTTTGTCCTGGAAGTCATCAATAGAATTATGTTGCATTCTCCCTTGGCCCATCCTGAGTCTCTAAATTGTTCTACAAATCACATCCAGCATTTATTCTTGGGAATGTTCAATGTTCTATATTTTATAACCATACCACATAAGATTGTTGATTGGTCCATCTATTTTAAAACAAATCCAGAACATGTATATATGTTTAAAATGACTTATAAGTGATATGTTCATATGATTCATAAGAAGCTTGTATCTTTTAGTTAAGAAAGCATGTATGAAATAGAAACATATTAATATTTCACAACACACTTGTGTGTGTGTGTGCGTGTGTAAAGAGAGAAAGACAGAGACAGAAAGAGACAGAGATAGAGAGACAGAGAGAGACAGAGAGAGAGGCAAACACTAAAGTATTTATTAAGTACTTACTATGGGTTAGGGACTTGTTAAGATCCAGGGACCTACATGAAAGCAAAAAAGAATAACAGTCCCTGCCTTCAATGAAATTACACAATTCTAAAAAACAAAGACAACATAGAAAAACAAGCTGAAAACTGGACGTAGGGTAAGGATGGAGGTACCCATGTGGGAATACAGAAAGTCCAGAGAGTTAGAAAGCCAACCAGAAGGGGAATGGAGAACACTCTGTACCTAGGCCCTCCCCCAAATTAAGGGCCCCTATAAGAAGCTCTCCCACAGGGGGGCAGAGCCAAGATGGTGGCATAGCAGCAGCAACATAACACGGCTCTCACATAGCCACCCCAAAATAGCCATAAAACAGGACTCTAAACCAATCCTAGAACTCCAAAACACACACAAAGATACTTCCCACTAAAGTCAGCTCGGCTATGGGGAACCATATCAGCACTGCAAACCGAAACCAGCTTGCCCTGAAGCCACGGCTGTGCCCTGGGGGTAACTGGACGGGAGGAGTGGAGGAGCCTCTCAGGTGAGCAGATTAGAAGCAGCTGCGAGTGGGAATTGCGAAAGGGGCAGATGAGCAATCCAGCAAAAGGCCTCCAGAGGAGAAAAGCAAAAGGCAGAGGTTTTGCACCCACCTCT
>CM053581.1:23756391-23773432 GCA_028627135.1 Pseudochirops cupreus
GGAGCTAGGATTAAAATCAAGAATCACCTACCCAGCAAAATTGAGTACAATGTTCCTGGGGAAAAGATGGTCATTCAGTGAGGTGTAGGACTTTCAAACATTCTTGCTGAAACAAACAGAACTGAAAAGAAAGTTTGACACTCAAATAAAAGAAGCATGAGAAGGTAAACATGGAAAAGAAATCATAAGCATCTTATCAACGTTGAAGTATTTGCATGCCAATATGGAAAAATGATAATTGTAACTTATGAAACTTTTCTTAGTATGAGGATAGGTGAAGGGAATACAAATATATATATGTATACATAGACATATGTCTACATAGGAGCGTTTATATATTCATATGAATACATATTTGAGTATGTGTATATATGAGTACATAGAGGGCACAAGATCAATTGAATAGGAAGGGACAACACTCTAAAAGGTGAAATTCTGAGGTGGGAGAGTATTAGAATAAGAGGAGACAGAGACAGAATGGGGTTAATCATCTCATATAGAAGAGGCAAAGGATAATTCTTACAATGGAGGGGAAGAGCAGGAAGGCAAAATGGAAAGGGTCAACCTTACTCTCATTGAGTTTGGCATAGGGAGAGAATGACATAAACTCTAAATTGGGTATCTTGCCACACAGGAGAGTAGTGGGAATGGGGATGAGAGGTGGCATGACAGAAGGGAAGGCAAGGTGGGGGAGAGGGTTACTGGAAGTACTCTCTTCTGTAAAGGGACAGGGACAGGGTAGAGAATAGAACAAGGGCAGGGTGGGATAGGAAAGAGGGACTTATAATCAGTATCTTACAATATGCCTACTGTGGAGATATTCTGTATAATTACACATGTACAGACTGCATTTAATTGCTTGTCCTTCCAGTGGGGGTGGGTCAGAAGGGAGGAAGGGAAAGAATGTAGAATTTAAAGTTCTATAATAAAATATAATAATAATAATAACAATGATAATTATTATTATTATTATTATTATTATTAACTACATCTAAGTGGCAATTAAATATACAGGCAGGGAGATCCATCCTGCCCTACCACAAAGTCAGAGGGGTGAGGGGGAGGACATAAGAGAGAGCAGATTGGGGGAGGGGTTATACAGTGGGATGGCTGTTGTGAGGTGTTGGATAGGGAAAAGATGGGGAGAAAATTTGTTACTCAAAATCTCATGGAAATGAATGATGTAAACAAGAAAATAAATAAATTAATTTATAAAAAAAAGAAAACATAGAAAATAATGTAGTCATGAAGAATTGTACATAACTGAATATTAACAAGAACAATATAAAAAAAAAATTGTAAAAGAAATCTTCACTGTGCAAACCTTGGTTCCTCTTCGTAAAGACCAGTCCTCTCAGCTTGTGTGTTTCACTTTCTGTCAGTTTCTGGCTCCTAAGTGTGGACTCTAGACTGGTTAGTTTGCCCTTATCAGGACAAAAGAACCTTATACCCTTCACTTGTATAATAGTTAGTCCTCAGGGTGCGTATCAGTGAGATATCATATGTAAGCACCTTATAAATTCTAATAAATATATTTGTATTTTTACATGAAATGCTGACAGATTTGACATCCACCTACTATTTTTTTTCTATCAAATATCCCCTTTAGCCTTCTCACAGACTGAAAAAGTGTAGAAAATGTCAGCAAAGTCCTTCCTTTGGAGATAGTGAGTGTTAAAAGATGAGTCACAGGAGGCCTAATATTATCACAGCCTGCCATTATCATCCATTAACACCTCAACATTGATGAGTATACCACATTCGTTTCTATCATCTAGAAGACAGCAGCGATCTCCCTTTCTCTCCCTTTTTGTTACCTAAAAGTTTTAGGATATTGAAGCTTTGATTGCATCCTGGGGACTAAAAGTTATATTATGGTAGAGTATTTATTTATTAATTGAGACCTTATTCCTATAATTTCAATTTGAGACACCATCCTGTACAAGAGATAAACCACAATATTGAATGTCCCCCATGAATTGTACTCCCATCATATTATCTTAGCCAATGCTATCTTAATCAAGCATCCTTTCATTTCTGAAAATTTTTCCCTTACATCTGCCTTTCCTGACTAGTGCATGTCTGACTTGGCCCTATCCATGTTTCACTTCAGCCTTGTTCTGCTGCCATTGTCTCTTCATGTAACTCATCATGACAAGAGGAATCTCCCCCTATCAAGTTCCCCTCTCCAGTTGCAGAACCATAATCATATCAACTCAGCGTTCCTCGAATAAATTTATAAATCTATATCCCTCTGGCCTCAATTTAATGAAAGAAGAAGGTTCCATATCATAACTTTATTTATTGAACAGACATGATAAAGATTATAACTATATAATTATGTAAATAACATCTTCCAGAAACTGAGATCCCTTTATCAATTTGAAACTCCTCTTTTATTGGGTCAAGAAGCAGGGGAGGGGGGTGGTTACTGGCTTAACTACACAAATTATCTACATACTATGGCCTTTATACAATAACAAACATTTCAGCAGCTATTAAGAAAATTGATGAACCAGTAGAGTGGTGGAAGAACTCCACTTTGGAGGTTTCTAAATATAGAAAAAGTCTCTGAAAGGGCCTCACATTAAAGGGTTAAGAGAGGATAAAATTCCCACTCTTCTTTTCTTCTTCTCTCCCATTGGTGAAGTCATTGAATAAAATGGGCCAGTGGGAGACAAGACATCAAGACAAGAGAAAAGAGATATTCTGAAGGCAAAGAAGTGTTCACCTCCCAAAAATTGTTTATATAAAAGAAAAGAACTGAAAAGATCTAAAATGAACATGAAAACACATGTACAGAGACAGAGAATAGCCACACAAATAAGGAAACAGCTTTAAGGATTTAAGGAGCATGGCAGCTCAAGATTAGAATGCCAGCAAAACCCCAGAGCTCAGTGTAGCACTATACCAAAGACAAACTAAATGAGTATTCTTTGAAGGGAGAAGTATCTTTCAGTAACTTCTGGGTGTTTGTTACATGTGTTCTGCACATGCATTTCACTACCCTTGTATATTAAGTTGGAGTTTACCTTTCCCAAGGAACTTGATGTTGAAGGGGAAGATTTCCCCCCAGTTTGTTTTATTTTGGGGGAAAGGGTCCTATTGGTCTTCAGAATCTTTTTAAATAAATGTTTTTTTTTTTCAAAAAGTTAATTAATTCTCACTAGGTCAATGAAAATAGGAATCACACTAATGGGAACATTTTACTAACAGTAAATGGAGACCAGCCTTCCATCATTATCTTTTGTAAGAAATAATAGATATAGTAGTTGCTTTTCTTCATCCTTCATTTTCAGAGGACCAATGACATCCCAGGTGATGTCTTGAATTTCAAGTGAATTGGATTTAAGTGACGCATAGTTGTACAAAACCATTTGTCTAACACTATCTTCTATCTAGAGCTATTGAAGTCCTGGGGCAGAATAAAAGTCAAAATGACTGACAATTGTCCAGGATGCAATGGACGACCTTGGCATCTTTGATGCCTGACCAAGCTCTAAGCACTCTCCAACTTCTGTGTCATTTGCTTTCACAGACATTGGAACAAATTACCATCTGCCCACTCCAGAAGGGAAGTCTTCAAATACTTGGGGTAGATAGCTCAAGGAAGAGGAGAAGGACATGGAAGTGGAGATGGAGGAGGAGGGAGGAGCAGGAGGAGGAGGAGAAGCAGCAACAGCGATTGTAGTAGTAGCAATTGAGTTGAAGTAAGAGGCTCTCTAAAGTCACAAGTTTCCAATGTGCATACAAACTCCTTCTCATGAGGAAGTAGATCCAGAGAAAACACTATGCCTCAAAATATCTAGAATATAGTCCCTCTGCCTGCCTACCACTACCTCTATTAGAATGTAAGTTCCATGAGAATATAAACTGTCTTTATTGTAGAATTATTACCTCCAGTCCTTATCACAGTGTTTGGTACATAATACTCAGTAATACTTTCTAATTCATTCAGTTTTCATAAAAGTGAAATTTCCTCCTTGGATCTTGTTTTCCCCAATTCATCTGTAATCATGCAGGAACTATACCAAAACAAGTGAGTATCTATAGCTTAATAAAGTCTACATATGAATATCTTTTTTTGTACATCTCCCAAATATCAAAGAAAGTAAGGGTAAAGTCACACAAGGACTTTGTCATAAATCCGAATTAATAGTGTTATTGCTGATTTTTATGATTTTATGATATTTATATATCATATATTTATATTGTGCTATGTTTATTATTATTATTATTATTGATGAGGAAGAGCATTATGATTATTTTCTTTGTTTCTTCCTCTCTTTTCCTTTGCTTTTCTTCCTTTTCTCTTCTTTTTCTTGATTTTATTTTTATTTTTCTTCCCTTTCCTAACCTTCTTTCTTTTTTCCCAACTCACTTTTCTCTCTTCACTGTATTTGATGTTTTGGTGTTATAAAATTAACCTCCACCCCCATCCTGAGTGAATTGGACATTTATCAATTGCTTCTACACATATGCACACTTTCACATATTCTAAACCCATGCTTAGACTCAGCCAAAAATAACTCAAGGCAGGGATGTTTCTTCTGTGTCTGGTTTGGATAGATAAGAGCTTGAACTTAGAATCATGAGAGGTCACCAAAAGCCAGGTACCTGGGAGCTATAACCATGGCTTTTATGTGTCTTGTAGAAATGTCATGTTTTCCCATCACTTTATGTTTGTATTTTGTCTTTGATATTTCACTGAACCCATTTCAAGGGCAGAAAATATTCATTTTCAATACTTTTACACCCTCCAATGAACCTCAGGGTGAGTTATACCCAACAGACTCTAAAATATTAGTGGCTACTGTGAGAGACAGTGTGGTATAATGACTAGAAAATAGGATGTGAGGTCTGGATGGATTGGGCTTATTTCTTGCCTCTTACACACACTCATTGTATGACTTTGGATGACTCAGCCTCTCATAGCCGTAGACAATGCTTTTAAATTATAAGTTATAAATGAAAAATTCACTATATCAGGAAAATCACAGCACTGTTTAGACACACAAACACAAACATATACACATACACCACCACCACCCCCCCCCCCAAGCTGATCACAGGGTTTCTTGTTTAATTTTTTAACACATTGTATGGGAACTCACCTTGTGCTCTTTGCTCAGCACTGCCGCCCCCCAAAAATAAAGTGAATGTTGGATGATTTCAACAGGCAGCATTAAGTCAGGGACATTAGCATGGGATGTTGGAGAGAATATTCTTTCTCAGGTATGTGTTGAACTGGATGACCTCTATGACTTCCTTGAAATGTACAATATTGTGATTCTATCAATAAAATCCCTGGGGGGAAAAAAATTTGTAGTCCTTTCTATCTGATCGAGGTAGAAAAAAAGTCTTTTCTTCCCCTAATAAGGGTTTTATATGTCCTCGGACATCCATTCCTTTTTTGTAAAAATTATATATATATATATAAATTATTAATATATGTGAGTGAATATATCTCTATCTATATCTATCAAACAGGATTTGAACTTGTATCTTTCCTAACTCCTAATCCAGTGCTTCACTCATTAAGCCACTTACTTTTCCAAACACAGCAGCTCTTTTTTTTTCTTTTTTTACTTCTTCCATGGCTCAAGGGCTCACAATGTATTTTGGTGATTGGCCCATTTCTGCTTTCACTTGTGATATAAGCAAAATATATTTATTAAAGTAGGATATCTAATTACTGCCAAATTGTCAGGTCTGAGACTCCATTCCAGGCTTAAGATGCTTAGATGTTGTAGAATAAGAACCAAGGAAAGGGTCAGGCTGATTTCTTTTCATCCTGCTCCCAAGACCCTTGTTTAAATCTAGTCAAAGTGAATAACACAACCAGTTAAAGATAGGACTCTATCAAGAAGAGAAATAAAACTTATCATAATAGAGGGAATGAGGGGAGGGAGAGGAGCCCTGCATGAGATCTATTCTTATCAATCTTGGTTCAAGGAAGAAATAATATACAACATTGAGTATAAAAATCAATCATATCCTAAGGCAGCAGGAGGGGAAAAGGGCCACAAAAGGGGGGGGGGGTTAGAAGGGAGGGAAGAAGTAGTAAGGGAGAAGGGCAGGAAAAGGGAGGGGGGAATACTGGGGGAGCCGGTGGTCAAAAGGAAAACTCTTAAGGAGGGGAAGGGAGAAGGGGAAAAACAAAAGCACAATCACAGACAAATCTTATGTGTGATGACTTATTTTGATAAACTGGATTCTTCTCAGCAATGCACAGGTATAAAAAACTCTACAAGTCTCAGGATAGAAGGAGGTACCTACATTCAGAGAAAGATCTAGAAAGAACAGAGTTTAAACAAAGACTGAAGCATTCTACATGCTAGCGTTCTTTTCCATGTTTGTTTTTGTTTCTTTTTTCCCATTGTTCACTCTATTGGTTACAACCCTTCTATACAACCAGACTAATGTCCAATGTGCAAGTATTTGCAGATCCTATACTTGATTATATGCCGCCATGGTGGGGGGCGAGGAGAAGATAAAGGAGAAAATGTGAAACTCAAGGGATTGTGGAACTGAATCTTGTAAACTAAAAGTAAATAAACAAATGAATTTGAAAAAAATAGAGTAGGGCGGGCAAAAGTGATCCTCTGGATGTTCCTTGTCTCTCTTCTGTCTGCTTATATCCCAGAAGCTCCTCCTCTGTGGCAGAAGAGAGAAAAGGAACGTCCAGAGGATCACAAAATATTGGTTAGATAGCGAGGGTATCATGATTTTAGGCTGTGATATATTAATTCACCTCTACTCCATTCTCTCCCTAATTTTATATTGTTTGAAGTTTGTCCATAGAGACTCTTTCTTGACTGGCTCATTGACCCTTGGAAGAATCCAAAATTTACTGCCCCTGCCCTAAATCAGAAATCTTGTTTTGCCCCAGAAGTATGGAAGTGATGATTTCACTGTTTAATCTTTTCTTGCTAACTGAACATAATCATATTAAAAATGTTTGTTTTGTTTTATGAAGTTCGGACAGTCAATAAAATTTTACTAAACACCTAAAAAAATAAAATAAAATAAATAAATGTAGTCAAAGTAAGACCCTGTCTAGACTCTTTATTTGAGGACTCTTAAGGCATTTGTGGATGGTACTTGAAGCTCACTCAATATCCTGAATTCTCCTCCTTAATAAAACCAAATCTTTGGAAAGGATTTAAGATCCGTCATTAAATCTCAACCAGTATGTCTCCATGATCCCTCTCATACAAGAAATGTATTCCACAGTGGTAAGAAAGGATTATCTGTCTGTCAGGGACATTTCTGACAGTAGGTGGAGCAGGTATTTGCAGGCCAGAAAGTCTTTTGAGGTAATCTTTTAATTCTACCAGGTCAGAGATTTATCAATGAAGGTTCACAGAGTTTTAGAGCTAGATGGATGTCCCCTAGAGCTTAGAGACCTCAGAGGTCATCTAGGTCCCAACCAGATCTAAGAATTCCCTCCATAAATTACTCAACAATGGACGTTCCAAAGCCTGCTTGAACACTTCCAGTGATCTGGAGCCTGCTGTTTTTGTAGGCATACAATGCCACCTTTGGATGACTCTAATTGTTAGAAAGCCTTTTGTTTATATTTCTTCTGATATTATCATAGATTTGTCTCTTTAGTGCTTTCCTTCTTTCATACTCACAAAGGCTAAATAAGACAAATCTAGCCCTTCCACTAAATGATAAATTTTAGACATGATGAAGGTCAAACTATCCTGCCAGTGACACTGAATCTTCCTTCAACCAACACATTCTACTTCCCCAGGCTAAATATCTCCAGATATTTCAACCAATCCTTTCAAGGCTATATGTGTGTATATATGTATATATATATATATATATGTAGTTTTATTTTTCCTAGTTTCTCATTGGTCAATATTTTGCTTAGGTTTATATGGTGATCCCTGGTTCCATCTTTCATCATTTCTATCATCAAAGTAACATGAACGCATACACTTTTGGTGTGAAACTATCACCAGGTGCTGATTTGTTGCTATTTCTTTTTCAGTGGAGTTCATTTCTCTGTTTTCATTTGTATTCAAAACACTCACCCGGCCCCATGCCACATTCTTTGCCAGCACCACAGGAGAGGAGGTGAATAATAACTTTGAGTAAAACAGGAATGTCTAAATATCCTAATTTAACTTTGGCCAATTCCGTACTTTGTGCATCTGTGTTTCTCAGGAATTTACTATTAATGAACACATTGGCATTTGGGAATCAAAATATGGCCAAGAAGACACATTTCATATCAGACTATTGTCTCTAGCCCTCTGGTTGAATTGCAGCTAAGTAAAAATGTCAGGAAACGACCACAAAATGACAAGTCCAGAAGCAGGATGTAAAAATGTTGGAGTCATTTTGATAGTTTGCTGAAAATAATACCTTTCCCCTCTGCATAGAAAACCAGACACGAAACGAAAATCATTGATGATTTGGAAATCAACAGCTACATTTTGGGCAATGTAATTAGGTAAAAGAAATTGCATTGCCTATGTGAGGAGTATTCACATGTGAATATATGTGTGTGAACATCTTTATTGTATAGAATAGTGATTGTTGTAAAGTGATAGATTAAAAATTATGAGAGACAGAACCTAGAAAAGTAATTTCTTCCAATTTCTTCTCCATATCCCAGAATTACAGAATTTCCACATTTAGAAGCAGTCTCAACTCCCATCTCATTCAAGCCATAACTAAAAGGAAGACCCTACAGCAATCAGACAAGCATGCACCCACACTCTACTTGAAGACTTCCAGTAATAAGTAAATCACTAAGTCTGGTGGCAGCCCAGCCTACTATGGAACAATATTAATTGGAAGGAAGATTTTTCCTCTACCCATATTGATATCAGCAGTTTACCACATCTACTTGTTGTCCCTAGTTCGAAAAATATCAAATGCTTTTTCAATATGACAACCTTTCAAACACCTGAAGATGGGCAGTATGGTGTTATACAAAGAGCACTGAATTTGTTGCCACATCATCTTTGGCCTCTTTCACTTACAGGCCATGTGACATTTGATGTTAAATCACTTGACCTCTCATGGCTTCAATTCCCTGTTTTTGTTTCTTGTTTTCTTCCTTAATGGGAATGTTGCACTTGATAAGCTTTGATATTCTTAATAGCTCTAAAAATTAGATCCTATTATCTTCTGCAAGGTAAGCATCTCCAGGTCCTCCATTTAATCCTCAAATGTCATGGAATTGAGGCACTTCACCACACTGGTTCCCTTCTTCTAGATCAGCAGCTCTCAACCTGTGGGTCTCGACACCTTTGGGGGTCAAATGACCCTTTCTCAGGGCTTGCCTGAGACCATCAGAAAACACATATTTCTGACGGTCTCAGGAACTGAGACCCTGCTCCTCTATGCATCACCAGAAGGATCCACCCACATACAGATACTCCCACATATTAATATTAAAGGGTTGTAGCATTAGGAAGTTGAGAACCACTGTTCTAGATCCTGCATAGTTTAAGATTACAGGGTCATAGATTTAAAGTTGGAATGGACCTATGAAGCCATAAGTACTACTTCTTACACTTTATAGATGAGGAAACTGAGTCACTATAAAGGGAAACGACTTGCCCAAGCCAAGCAAAAGCAAGCATGAAAGGTGAGACTTCAACCAAGGTGCTCTAACTTCAGAGTCATTGCTTTTATCACTATACTAGAATGTGAAATCCAGAATGGAACATCATTCTCCAACCATCAAAGATGGCAATGGGATTATTGTCTATTTGACCCTGCATTGCATGCCCCTCCTAACATAGCCTTTAAAAAGCATTAGGTTGCCAGGGTATCATTTCACATGTGTTATACAGAAAAGACACAGAGAAAAGCAATGACTTACCGAAGTCATTCAGATGAGTAATAGCAGAAGCAGGAACAGAACTCAGGTTAGCATCATTCTTTGTGCTCTCTGCTTCCTCCATACAGTTTAGGAAAGCACATTAGGAGCAAAATCAACAGATATACTACAATAATTCATCTAAAAAATGAGAAGGCAACAATAGGGTGACATGCTCTGGGACATATATTTTGCTAGGATTGCAAGGAAGGGGAAAACAGGACAACCAGAACCATCTGTCCTGAGCTCTTGTTGCCTGGTGGATGCGGAGAAAAGACAAGTAGTAGGAGATGCTTGGTTGGCAGAAGGGAACTGCTATTTCTGCTGAGTGAAGGCATGGCCGAAGGTACTTCTTACATCTTGGTTAAAAAAATCAACAGCTAATCAGCCCCACACAGTGTGAAGTCCTTTGCTTCCAGTGAGCCTGGAAGATAACCAATTAAGAGGAAAGGTGCTTACAAAAATAATTCTGTTGGAGCAGAAATCAATGTGACAATATTTCAAAAGTAAGCAAGCACAGTTGGAAACTGTTGTCTGAAGCCCAATTAGTTGCTTCCCAATACCAGGAATCTAATCTCACATTTCCATGAACTTCAACAGGTGGGCTACCCTGTCTGAAGTCATTCCTTCTGACTTGTCTCAAAGAATCCATTGTTCATATTAATGCAAAGCTCAGTTGTTGTATTCTGTATGAGCTTTTTCTAAATTCCCCCTCTTGTTTTTCTGTTGATATATATGTGTGTGTGTGTATGCATATATGTCTTGTTTGCACGTGTGTATATACACATACAACTATACATACGTACATGTTACACACATGCATAAATATACATGTGTGCATATGTGTGTGGTATAGGCAAATGGCATATTAAAAAGCTTGAGCTGTGTTCCAGTACCAATTTAGTGACATACTGGATATGTGATCATGGGACAAGTCTATCTCATTACTCTGGGGAACTTTCTAAGGCTTATTTCAGGGAAAGAGCCAACTTAACATTGGTAGAGGGGGGTCTCCCTCCCCAGTGAAATCACACAAATAGTTTCTATGCCTTTCCCTTTATACTTTGTATATAAAAATAACACAAAACATCACACAATGATAGGAATGGATGATGGGATTGTCACACAGCCAGGTTGGTAAATTAGATGCTCCAGTTAGACCATCAAATCAGGAGAAAGTGAATAAGGACTCCAGGACATCAGACAGAAACATTGTGAAAAACGTTTGGAAGACCATGGATGAGTCTCAAAGAATGGGTACCTAGACAGTGATGAATCCACAAACATTTATGAAATTCCTACTTTGTATGATGCACAGCTCTGCTAGATAATGGTGACGCAAAAGCAATCAATGAAACAATCCTTATTTGAAAGGACCTTCAGAAGCCAAATTGCTTGAGGTTATGATGTTCAAATGAGATCATGTATGTAAAGGGCTTTGCAGAGCTTAAAAAGCTCTCTAAATGTCAGGGATTATTATCATTTGCTTCTGTCTTCCTGGAAGTCTCTGATCTGTGTCTACTGAGAGGCAGTGAGTGCTGTAGCCTCTATACTTCTGTCATAGGATCAAAATTAAAACTAGAAGGGAATTAAAAAAAAAAGAGAAAGGGCCTTGCATTTTAAAGGAGATAGACAACCTTGGATATGATCAGATAGCCATTGATAAAGGGCCCAATCAGTGATATCACAGATACAGTTTAATAACAAGTATTTGAATGTGCAATGTATTAATTTATTTCTAAGCATACTGTAACCCTCAGGTGAAAGTAAGCTTCTTGCCAGAGAAGTCATGGTTTTTACCTTTGTATCTCTAGTGCCTGAAGCAGTGTGTGGCTCATAATAAGCTTTTAATATTTGTTTTAAATTTAATTTAGTCAAAATAATTTAAACTGACCTGAACTGTATCAACATTCTTCTTTCAGGACGCCTGAAAAGTTCTTTTGTTTGTTTTTGTTTTTCCTCTTAAATCTATTAAGATAGGTTGCTGTTGTCCAGTTGTTTTTTAGTTGTGTTGAAGTATTCATGACAAAGATACTTTCTTGGCAAAGATACTGGACTGGTTTGTCATTTCCTTCTCCAGCTCATTTAACATATGAGTAAATTGGGCCTGCTAGGTGGTGCAGTGAATAGAGCACTGGTCCTGGAGTCAGAAGGACCTCAGTTCAATTCCAACCTCAGACATTTAAGACTTAGTAGCCACGTGAGCTTGAGCAAGTCACTTAATCCCAAATCCTGGCTTCCCCCCTCCAAACAAATAAAGAAGCAAAAAAAAAAATGAGTAAATTGAGGCAAACAGGGTTAAGTGACTTGCCCAGGGTCACACAGCAAACCTGGATTAAAATAATGTCTTCTTGATTCCAGAACTGGTGCTTTATCCTCTGTTCCACTGAGCTACCCTACTAAGATCGATAATTAAGCACAAAACACCAAGATATATAATAGATATCACAGCAAGGTAAATTACGTAAGTACAGTGTTAATTTTAAAATGATGTGAACTACACAAATATAATCGCTCAAGAAGGAGGATCTAAGAGGATGGAGTTTGGGGGTGTCTGCTTTCTTGGCTGCTGCAGGCTTTTAAGGAAATAAGACTGAAAACCTACATGTCCCAAGATGACAAACCCTGTAGAGCAATGATAGTAACACGCCCAGCTGGCCTCCAGATCTAAGGACCTGTGTGATTATATACTGGATAAGACATAGACACCTGGAAACTCTTGTGATGCCAGCTACATTGAAGTGACAACATTGATAAGACTAAGTGCAAGAGTTGTACCAATTGCATCAGAACTATACTCACAAATATACTCGTCTCACATTAATTTTCTCTGCATATGTCCTTTCCTTTAGTTGAAGGTGCTACTGCTACTGCTTTGAGGAAATGTGATATAGTGGGGAAAAGGGTTATATGTGAAATCAAAGGAGACCTCAGTTCAAATCCCAGCTCTACAATTTCCCAGCAGGGTGATCTCAGGCAAGTAATTTAACCTTTGCAGGCATTGGCTTTCTCTTTTATAAAATGAGAGATTGGGCTTAGATAGCCTTTGACAACTCTAAACCTATGAGCTTTCAATTATCCTATATAACTTGTGGCCAAGGGGTCTTTTAATGCACTGAACTCACAGAAAATGGGCTAAACCTTGGAAGCCAACCCCAGGTCAAGTTCAATCTCACATTTTAAGTTAATATAAGAAATCTCAAAAAATAGAGCTTAACTATGCTATAAGTCTAGGTGTCCACAAAAATTGCTAGCTACTACACAAGTTCTCAATACATAAGTTGACAAACTCAAAATCTTATTTCATGCCATCATGAGGTTTCAGTTGGTAATATATATAAGACAAATTCTATCATCTTTAATCTTTAGAGTAATACTGCTGATGAAATACACTAGGTCGATGGTTCTCAACCTTCCTAATGTCATAATTCTTTAATACTCATATGCGGGCTTATCTGCATGTAGGTGGACCTGTCTGGAGATGGATATAGGAGGTGTGTCTTAGTTCCTAAGACCACCAAAAATATGTTTTCCAGTAGTCTTAGGTGACCCCTGTGACCCCTGTGAAAGGGTCATTTGACCCCCAAAAGGGTCGCAACCCACAGATTGAGAACCACTGCTCTCGGCTGTCAATTATTTCAGGGCATTCACACAGGAATCTTCCAGTTGGAGGGATTTTTTGTCACACACAGCTAAGAGAGTCTAATGTCAGCAACTCTACTGTTTTTTTCCTGCCCACAGATTGTTGCATTTGTCTTTCATTCTGGAAGAGGATCATCGCATCAATGCAATGATGACATGACTTGAAGTTGACCTTGATTTGAGCGACAGAGGGCTGTGCAAGGTCACCAGCCCCACTTTCTCCTCCCAGGCCATCCAGATTCAGTAACCAGATATTCATTAGGATGAATGAAGATGACTCAGTATGCCATGGGCTAAGGCCTTTTCACGTACTCATTTAGAGTGAGGTAATGCCCATTCAGTGAACAGGCCTCTTTAAGAAGTGAGTCAAGGGATGACCCATTTAATTAGAAAAAAAAATTAAGCTGGGGGGGGTGCGGGGAACTCAGGGTAGCTGTTCCAAAGAGAAACATTTACCACTGACATTTACTCTTTGGAGTAATGGCCTAAAATACATCCATTAAGTGGAACTTGGGCAAGGACCTATTATGGCCCACAGAAAACAAAAGAGAAAAGTCAAAATAGTTGCTCAGGAATTATAAGTACACAAAATTCGTCCATCTGGAAAGTCATTTACTATTTTCCATGTGTTTTTCTTGCAAATTTATATTTTCTGAACTTAGTAGGCTGTCAAAGAACTGGAGATGATTCTTTTGATGATAGTCTAGCCTTCTAACCCTCTTTCAATGATGGAATTTGACCTTACACTCTGAAACATAATCCCTGAGGTGTCTAAGAGATGATCAATTAAATAAAGCAACATAAGCAATGAGAACATACCAAATCCCCTCTCTATCCCCTTTTCTTACTTCAAGGCAAATCTTAATTTTTGCTTCATCCACAAAGTTGTAGGCACTTCTCTAGACCCCACGCATTATTATATTTCTTTTCTGTCCATGTGTGTTCTTTGTGTAGAGTTTTGAGATGTTGGTGTTGGTTGTGTTACAGGTTAATTTTGGATAAATGAAACCAGTCTGAGGCCTGCTTTTCATGACTTGAGCTAGATAATGTTGATGGGAAGATAAAAAAGTCACAGTCCCTACCCTCAAAAGTGAGATTTATATGTTTCTATCTATCATCTATCTATCTATCTATCCATCTATCTATCATCTATCTATTTATCTATCTATCTGTCTGTCTGTCAGTCTATCTATCCATCATCTATCTATCAATTTATCTATCTATCTATCTATCTATCTATCTATCTAGTATCTGCTTGTCAATTATTTAATATCGATCTCTACCATTGACAGGGGAACAATATTAAGTAGATGATATTTCACTTTCAGAAACTTTTAACAAATAGGCAATTTAGTCTCTTTCAGACTTGATTCTGATGAGATGGAAGAAGAGGAATGAAAAGAACAAGAAGGAGAAAGAGGAGGAGAAGGAGAAAGTAAAAGAACAATACAAGAAGAACAAGAATGAGAAGCAATTATGTAAAAAAGAGAGAGACAGAAAAGGATCAATGAGGTAAGCAAGTGAACTGAAAGGGGAAAGAGCATGACTGTATCTTACCCTTATCACTAGGTCAGAGTTGGAGGATTAGAGTTTCTATAAGTCTGTCCATCAGTGAACAAGAATTCTTATTTTCTGTATGTGACTTTGAGCAGGACATTGAACTTTTCTGCAGTTCCTATGGTAGTGTCATCCTCAAAATAATTGCAATTGATGGTCCCTAGGACCATCCAGATATAAATCCCATGTTACTGTACCCCATTATGAAATGCAAAAGGAAAATAGTATCCTGGGATTTACCTTCCATCTGTCTACAATCAACTCAATCCCCTTCATCTCTTCTTCCATCCACAGTCCTGGATAGTCAATAATCATTGATGTTAAGGATTATATCCTTGGGGCCCCACAAGGTTATCAAAGAAAGATTCAATTATGGTGTACTAGATTGGACTGAGCAAGGCAAAAGTAATACCATGGGCATTTATAAAGATTTAACAACCTAGGCTGGAATTAAAAAGGCCTTTGGGAAACACTCAGTTAACCTAGATTTGACCTAGCCTTGGGATTTCAACTGAAAGATAGAAAAAAGAGAATCAACATAAAAGAGTATAAACATTTCTCTCCTTTGGTTGAATTTCCAGAGGGAATGGATATTAACAGTCAGAGGCAGTAGCCAATAAATTCAAATATTGAAACATAGCATGGTGATATTGAAAGGAAATACTGAGACATAATTATATTACTATAGCATTTGCTTCATTTTACATGGCAAAAATCATAGGATAACGGATTTGAAGGTGAAAGGGCAGCTGAATACAATATATTATCCTACATAAGTGAAAGGTAGGGTCAAGGGAAATTAAACACTTGCTTAACATCATACTCATAAGTATCTAAGGCAGGATTTGAACCCTAGTTATCCCAACTCCATGACCTATGTTGTGCCTACTACAGCAAACTACATGCTGCTTTTCCTTGTTGGTCCTCTTACCTTATTTTCCTGTATCTTATGATTCTATCTGGCCCTGTGATAACTACTGTTCATTTATTTGGACTTGAAGCACCACTCTGGAAACTTCAAGGTACCCTTTCTCCAGGCCCCACTGTCCACTGCTATGGTTCTCATTTGCTTTGTCATCTATACTTTTCATCCTGGGATTTAATTGTTGCTTGTCAGGTTTGTATTTTTGCTCCATTGTGTTCCCTCTTGCCAATCTGTATTTACCCTAGAACCAGAATTCATAGTTATGACCCTGGTGAATTGTAAATTATTTAGCTTAATTCCCTAAATCCCCAGATGAGGAAACTATGGTGCAGATTTGTTATGATCTAACAAAGCTTGCTATCTTTCTATAAAATCTGATAAAGTAGAAATTTCTGAGAAGGATTTTTGAGGCTGACTGTGAATTGGTTCAATCACCAAGTCTCTGATCATTTCCTACAACAGACCTATAATGATATTTTTCCCATTCTTCATTCTCTCTATATGCAATGAAAAAGACGTATTACTTCCTTCCTCATTGTCTTTTTTCTTCTAATTCTCATTGTTGGGAATGACTTTTTTCTCCTTCCTTCCTTCCTTCCTACCTTTCTTTCTCTCTCTTTCTTTCCTTCTTTCTTTCTTTCTTTCCTTCTTTCTTTCTTTCTTTCTTTCTTTCTTTCTTTCTTTCTTTCTTTCTTTCTTCCTTCCTTTCTCCCTTTCTCCCTTTATCCCTTCCTTCCTTCCTTCCTTCCTTCCTTCCTTCCTTCCTTCTCATTGAAATCCCCCTTATACTAATATATGCACAATAATTAAGATTTCCCTGACCATTGGAGGTGAAAGTGACATTTATCTTCTATTAGGTACCACATCCATTTCAACTCCCACTTCTTTTCTAAGTATTCCATGTGTATTAACTTTCTCTGCTATATTAATTTATTAGTACCTGAAAGGTAAAGGTCTTACTATTCACTTATATCATCCATAAAACTTCACACGGAAGAAGACAACAAATTATTATTCATAAATAACTGTTGATTGGTAGGCTAGATGGCACAGTGAATAAAGCATTG
>CM053581.1:23773932-23794447 GCA_028627135.1 Pseudochirops cupreus
GCTCAATGGATGGATGGATAGGAGTGAAGAAAGATTTGAGGGAGGCAGACTCACCAGGGGGCTATTTCAATTATCCATGCAAGAAGTGATGAAGGCCTGTAACAGAGTGGTGGCAGTATCAGAACAGACAATGCGGTGTATATGAGAGGTGTTTCAAAGGTAAAATCTATAAGCCATTGGCAAGAGACTGGATATGGAGGAGGAAAGATAGTGAGGAATTTGGGATGACTCCAAAGTTGAGGGACTGAGAGTGTAGTGTTGCTCTCTAGAGTAATATGGAATGCAGGAGGGAGTCAGGTTTAAGGAGATGATAATGAGTTCCATTTTGGACATATTGACTTTAAGATATCTAGTGGACATATAGGTCAAGATACCTCAAAGACAGTTAGAAATGAGCATTTAGAGGTGAGCAGAGAGTTTGGGAATGAAATAGGGAGATGTGAGAATCATCACCATAGAGAAAATTATTAAATTCATGAGAACTGATAAGATCACCAACAGAAATGGTGTAGAGGGAGAAGAGGGCCCCAGACGGAATCCTGAGGACATCTACTGTTAGTGGGTTTGATCTGGAAGCTATCAGGTGAAAGAGACAGAGAATGAATGGTTAAATAGGTAAGAAGAAAATGAGAGTGGTGTCCCCAAAATTTAAAGTGGGAATATCAAGGAAGAGATGATAATAAACAGTATCAAAGTTTTCAGAGATGTCAAGGAAAATGAGGATAGTGTGGGTCCTTTAAAAATATAGCTCAATTGATATAAATTGCATTATATTTTATTTCTACAACAGACCTCCATGAAGGCTTTGTCAGGCCATGCTCAGTCCTCCCTTCACTCATCTACCCCTGCCATATTTTAGTCAATATTCCCTACACAGTTGATCACCTAATTAAACATTGTTTTGTTTTGTTTTTTTCCTTTCACAGATTCTTAGTTCTGTGTCTTAAGCATCCTATAGAGAGAATCTATGCTTTTCATTTCCTTTTTATTTTTATTTTTTCTAAATCATACAGCACAGTACTGGGCACAGAGCATACACTCATTAAACACTTGCTGATTGATTTTTCTTTTTCAATCATGCCTCAGCCAATCAATAATGAACACTAGCACACCTTCACTCACCCCAGTTTAATACATCAGGAGCTCTTGATTTCTTCAATAAAAAATGGAAGAAAAAAATAAGAAAATGCAATAGCTCTGAGTAATGTGTACTTTATCCCAATAAATATATAAATAGCTGAATAAATACGAGTCCCTGAGACTATTTCCACGAATATAACTCATCCCTGTATTCAGTATCTACAGAACCATTATAATTAAATAAAGCAAGAAGCATAATCTTCATCTATAATGGCTTTTTATCCTCTCATTTTTTGAGCTCAACAATGTAAAGGGTGCCCACAGTAACAGGATCCATTTCATCGACCTCCCAAAGAATGGATAGCTTTTGTCAATTGGTGCAATGCTAATCCTTCTTCTTGCTGAACAGATATTATACTGATAATGATTTTTCAAGGCTTCTGATGATGACAAAAACAGGTGTAGAGAAAAACAACCATGCCATATAGTTTACTTTTTTTCATTCTATCTTTCTCCCTCTTTCTGCAGGAGTCTATCTTATTCTGAGGTTAGTTCGCTCATCAACCATGACAATAGTTTAGGTAGGAACAAGAAACTTCAGATAATACTAACCATAAAAACAATGAAAATAATAATAAAATATGAGCAATAATTAGGGATAGAGCTTACAATTACATGATATTTATTGGTTTAGGAAACTCCCAGATGAAAAATTTCCCTCTAACAATTAGACTTAGAAAAGTGTCTGGGTCACTAGAGGGTTTAATGACTTGCCTAGGATCACACAAATAGTACGCATCATCAGAGGGAAGCTACACATACCCATACACATGGTCAATTTCATGTCTGTTATCTATTCACTGTCACTTCTCAACAACATTAAAAGAAGTCCCTGCCCTTGAAAAACTCACATTCTACTGAGGCAATACATCATCAACAAGGATAAATAAATACAAGATAGCTTGAGAAGAAAAAAAGTATGATAATGGGAGGGGAGATTAGGGAGGTAACAACTATAAATATTTCTATCTCAACATTTTACAGATTACTCTCTTCGCAAACCATTTTGGGGCTGTTTGATCTAGAAATATTACTGTTTTTCTGTCTATGGTTCTGGCTATTTATTGCCTTAATTGTTATCATAGATACAAATTGTTAGAGCTGAAAGTGTCCTTAGAGGTTGTATAGTACACTTTCAGTATTTGAGACATGTTAAATAGGAGGTGCTGTTAGGAAAATTTTAGCAGACAGTTGGGGAATCTCACTAGGGGTTTACAGAGTCTTAGAATTCCAAAATTACATAATTATGAGGGGGCTTGAAGGCTGCCTGTCCATTCTATATGAAAAATATACTCCAAAGTGGCCATCCAACTGTAAATTGAATGTCTCAATGGAAAGGTAATCACTGCTTCTCCAGGCAGTCCATTTCATCTTTGGATGATGGAATTGTAAGGCAGTTCCTCCTCCTTTCCCCCCCTTTACGTGAAGTTCAAGGAAATGGGTTCACATAATGTATTTGGGACAACATGAAGTCTGGATTTCAGCTTTATTACATTTCAGTACCAATATAAGTATTCCTGAGATTGTACTCTGGTCAGACATCCATCCACCAGCATTAATCATGCCACTTTTAGAGATAGTATAAATGAAAGCTGTTGTTAAAAGTGTAAACATAGAAAGAGTGACATACTCATTTTTTTTTCTGAATACCTATCCATAATTAAATAACATTGGAGAAGGTGATTTCCTTCTATAACATATGATTCACTTAAGAAAATCCTGTTAAATGACGATTATTCTTCCCATTTGTGTATTTCATCAGGACAAAGATTTCTGCCATTTACAGTACTGTCCTCCTGAATTTCTTTTTCGAGTCAGTTTCAGACATTCAAGCTCCTTATGACCCATCCACCCCCAACTACCTACCTCTCTTTAATATTTGCTCTGTCACATCTTAAGGGGAACATTTAAGGAATGTCTAGTGAGACTGTTTATTTAGTCATTCATTTATTTGGTGGAACATGTTCCACTCATTTTTGTTTGATTCCAGAAATAAAAGTCAAGAAGCCATTATTCCTCAGTAGTTCAGTAGTGTGTGTGTATATATTTGTGTGCATGAGTGTGTTTGTGTCTGTGAGAGAAAGAGAGAGAGATGCAGAGACAAATAGACGGTGAAAGGAGTAAAGGAGTATTTGTTCCTCAGATGACAACTGATGAGGTAGATTGAAATGCATAGGAAAATTGTACAATCACAAATAAAAGTATGTCATTCTTTGATCAGTATGTTCTTTCCTTCCTTTTTTTTCTTCATACCTGAATACATGCGTTATATAATTCAATAAACATTCATTAAGTGCCTACTGTGTGTAAGTCATTGAGTTTGGTGTTTGGGGAAATAAAATCATTTCACCAACTTTGACTACAAGGAATTTCATGTCAATGCTGCTATAATGTAATGCAAAATGTCAAATAGTGCACAAGACAGGACTTAATGGAGTATAACCAGAAGTCAAAGGAAGGAGAGGTCACAGCTATTTGGGGGGATTAACAAAGGCTTCATTGCAAATGTAGCATTTTAATTAAGCCTTAAAGGGCTTGTCAGGATCAGCAAACCAAAACTGAGTTCAGGGTAAGTGAGGCAGGGACTAGGGGAAAAGAAATTCCAGGAATAGGGAGAAAGGAATGACACAGATATCGGAGTAGTGTGAGTGCTTACTAATTGTCAGAATTAGGATAGAATTTTTTTATTGAACTGAGCAAAGCTGCAAAATAGGCAAAGTTCAACATCACTTTTTTGGGCAAGGTCAATGATGATATTTGACTGCAACAAAGAGTGTATGAAATTCAATAAAGTCTGTGATGAGAAGTATATAATAAAGTCACAGGATCTATGTCATCAGATATCAGCTTTGGAAGAGACCCTATAGCCTTTCTAATCCAAACCATACCCAAAGAAATATACAAATAAGTATGGCAACAGATGTAGGCTTCTGGTCTAATGGGGAACATTTGGAATGCAGTGGTTTGTAGTAATTTTGCCATTGGAAATGCAGTTATAAATCATGTGAATGATAGGAGAGAGAGAGATAGAGAGAGAGAGAGAGACTGATCTAATAAGGGGCTGGAAATTAAGAGTCTAACACTGGATTAGAAAAAGTCAAAGGTTTTTCTCCTCCTGTGCCCTAATACTGTGAGCAGGGGGCAGAGGGAGACAAGAAAATCAGAAGGATAGAGAGCATTACACACAATAACAGCCACAGTTTGTGAGAACTGACTTTGAAAGACTTAGTCCCTTTCAGCAATGTAAGGACTTAACACAATTCCAAAGAACACATGATGGAAAATGCCAATCACATGCAGAGAAAGAACTATGGAGTCATTATGCAGAACAGAGACTATTTCCTTTTTTTGTTGTTGTTTTGTTTAATTTTGTTTCTTTTTTCCCTTTCTTACTGTTTTCCCCATTCATTATAATTCTTCTAATGTAAAAATGTGTTTAATAGGAATGTATGTGTAGCTCCCAGATCCGATTGCAAGCCATCTTGGTGATGGGGGGGGGGGGAGTGGAATTTAAATCTTATGGAAGTGATTGTTGAAAACTAATAATAAATAACTTAATAAAAAAGAAAATGAAAAGGATAGGATAGAGTACAGGTGTTTCTGCAAAACAGAATTAGATCAGTCAGGTACCGTCATCAACAAAACAAAAAATCAATTCTTAGAAATAGCTGTGAGTCTCACCTAACTGTTGTAGTAAAGCAGAAGTAGAGTGAAAAACAACCCTTCTTTTCTCCATATTTTTTCTAGACATCTGGTTATTGGTTTTGTGTTGTTGTTGTTGTCATATTGTCACCCTCCTCTTCTTCTTCCTCCTCCTCCCCCTCCCCTTCCTCCCTCTCCACTTCTCCCTCCCCCTCCTCTTCTTCCTTCTTTCCCTCAATGCACTAGCCACCAAAGCAAGTCTCCAACAGTGAAACAAAATAAAAACAAAGAAAAACAATGACAACACCCTTATACCTGACTACTTACCACTTTTGTCTCCATCCCTTTCGCTCTCTGGGGAAGCAGGAATTTGAAAAGGATGTGTCCTGACCATCACTACTGTGCTACCATGTTACTGTTTCATGTGGCTAGGGGAAGGGGTGCAGAAGTACCATTCTTTTCCTTGATGCTTCTCTTCTCTCAGGTGCCAGATGGTACTCAAAGGAGTAACACACCGAAAGAACCATCCCATTCAACAAAACCCACCACAAAAACATGATTGGAATGGGAAATGAAGAGAGTGACTAACACGAGGAATTTTTTGCTTCTTTTTTTTCTTTTTCCTGAAAAGGAGAAAGGCAGTGAGGAGAGAAGAATTGGCAAAGGGTTCATTACCATTCTATTTATTATATACTGGATCAACATTGTACAAGGTTGTCACATATGCTTGGTGCAGGTCTACAGAAATCATCCCCAGAAGATTTTCTCCTCTATATTGTAAATTGACATATCCTAGATCACCTGTAATAACGTCCTTGAATCCTCCTTCTTGCTGTGGTTTCCTGCTTTTCAAAATTCTCTTCAAAGTAAAGATCAAGGCAGACTCCAGAATGTTACTCTGAATAGACTGTTTATCCAAGAGCTCAGTCACCTCACCTGTTTGTGGACTTGCTTATAAACATCAAAAACAACAATTCTATTTTCAAATTCAGATCTCAGAGTAATGTCCTCTCTTCATGAGCTGGAAAGAAATGTACTTCATTAGGACATTAGGAACATAGCTGTCCCTATAAAGTCAACAGTTACCCAAGCCTGGCCAGAAAGACAAGAAACTCCTCTAGGACATGCCAAAACAGATGACTATACATTCTTTACTTGAGGACTTATCAGAGGAAGGTGTTGAAGATAGCAGCCTCCTGTGATAACCATTCTACTTTGGATAGCTCTCATTGTTAAGAAGTCTAAATCTACACCTGTAGATTCCAGCTTTACTCTCAGATATCAAGTGGAACAAATTTGTTATTTCTTATACTGAATTTTCCTGCAAAATACTTGAACTACTTTCATGTCTATCTTGAATTTTGTTTGTTTGCTTTTGAAGATGAAACTTTTTTTTTCATTCAAGCAGTCCTTGAAGGGCATGGCTTTCTGTCCTCTTCCTATAATGAACACCATCTTTTGGAAATATTTCAATTTAACAAGATACATGTTAAAATGAAATTTCCTAAGTACTAAATATAACACATGTATGTACTTTTATAATAGTATAATAGCTTCTTTTGAGATTGAACACAGGTACCATATCCTCTGGGAAGACTCTCTTTATCAGCCTAGTGTTTTATGTTCACTCTCTCCATACTCAAATTATCACAAAATTGCTATAACCATTTGTAATGGTAATGGAATTTGGAGATGCCCCTGTATTGGCTTGGTTTTTGTGCTGAGTGTTAAAACCCAGACCTTGTGAATTACACTTGTGGGATAGACTTGTTGACATGAAGATAGAGGGCTGAACTGGGAGGAACTGTGAATTGGGAGAGATAACCAAGCCTAGAGAAGTCCAGAAGGACTTTGGGAGAGCATCATCCAGTATCATAGAGCCTGAGTTGCTGAGAGAAAGACTGCTAAGAGCCCATTGGAGCTGCCCAGGAATTTTGAGAACTGCCACCCAGAGCTGCCAAGAACTGAGGAGGCATGGCTGGGATGCCAGTATTTTGTCTGTCTGTTTTGATGTTGTTTTGCCAGATTCACCTGCTAGTGAAGGACAGTGCTGCTTTTGTAGAGGTCCTGGAACATTGCTATTGGTTCAGAAGCCCTGAAGGAGGATTTTCTTGCGGTACCTTCACAGAAATCCTGGAAGAGGGCCTTGCTGATGTTTTCAGGGGTTCTGGGACTGTTCTACGGGCAGAGAGTGACTTGATGAGGACACTAGTTATGGCTTTGTTGAGCCTTGTCTCTCCAGGAACTGAGATTGCTGAGGGCTTGCATTGAGTGAAGATGAAAGAAGGGCCTTTCCTTGGGTATTCAATGCTGAGATGATATCTTAACCTTGTTGTAACTTAAGACTGGATGGCCCTTTGTGTTCCCCTGCCCCTTTTGAGATTCAGGGGTGGGAAACCTTTGAGTTTTTTGTGCTCTGTGATTGACCAAATGAATGTACTTTGTTTATGATTGGAGACTAATCTCCATTTGAGAGGAGAGACTTTGTTGACTGACTAAATGTACTGCCCAGGAGTGGGCTGTACTGGCCAGGGATGAGATACTTGGACCTTGATACTTTGCAATTGAATTGAGAACTTATTTCCTAAATGAACATGCATTTTGACTTTGTCTGTTCTGTTAATGTTTGCTGAATAAATGGGGTTTGCTATGCTGGTAATCCAAACCTTGGAAGTTGACTTTGTTTGGCATTACACCATTGGGTATGCTAAGGAATAATTTTTAGACCCCTGTAGCATCACTGAGTTACCATGATTAACACTGCTTTGCCAAATGCATGTGCTCATTTGAGGTCCTCTGTCTAAGATAATGTTTTTATGCACAATTCTCAAACTCCCTCCACTCAAAGATGGAGTATCTTTTGAAGTTGTCCCTGGGAAGCCAGCAATAGGAACAATCCAAGCACACTCTCATGGTAAAAGCAGTTGTTCATTCATAGCACATGCAAATTCAGGTTTGATGATTTCTTTCATAAAAAGAACAGCAAAGATACGTATAGGATATCTTTGGGTTTTAAGAAATCTTGGTTTGGTTCATTTGGTATATACTAGCATCCCTGACTAGCTTTTGTGTCTCTCTGTGGATCTCATCTTCCAGGCCAACTTTACTTAGCAGTAAGGATATTTTATCTCTGAAAAAAAGAGATATAGTCACCTTTTGTTGCCCCTCTACCTGTACTAGAATATCTACAGAATACAAAACAAGAGTATGATGCTTTGTTGGCCTATACAATGTAATACATTTTTAAAGCATATTAGAAAAATAAATTTTTATGAAAAGAGTAACTCTCCAAAAGACCCATCCCCTTTAACAAAACCAACCACAAAAAACATGATTGGAATGGGAAATGATGAGAGTGACTAACATGAGGATATTTTTCCTGAAAGGGAGAAAGGCAGTGGGAAGAGAAGAGACGGCAAAGCATTCATTACTGTTCTATTCATTTTACAGTGTTTCAGAATTGTAGAGGGTTGTCACATCTCCTTGATGCAGGTCTGCAGAAATCATCCCCAGAGGATTATCTCCCCTGTACTTTAAAGTGGCATCTCCTAAACCACCTTCAATAGCATCCTTAAGTCCTCCTTCTTTCTATGGTTTCCTCCTTCTTAAAATTCTCTTCAAAGCACAGGTCAAGGCAGACTCCAGAATATCACTCTTGACAGACTGTTGATCCAATAGCTCAGTCACCCCACCTGTTTGTGGACCTATTCAAAGGCAAGTAAAATGGACTGAACCTCACTTAGGCTGTTCTCTTGGCTGCCTAGGTAAGATGTTGTACTTCAGTTATTTATTTGAGTATTATTCAATAGTTCTCAAAATTAAGCTTGCTTAGCCATAGCATAGAAAGGATTTTCAGAAAGGATACAACACTAAACTTGGGTAGACTATCTATTACCCTACTCTTAACTTTATTACTACTGCTCTGGACTCCAGATTGGAAAAAAAAAATGTTGTCATTTGTCCTTCATTTTGGAAGAGGACCATGATGTCAGGAAGGTAATGCCATAACTTGTAAGTGAATTGGATTTAAGCGAAGGAGGGCTCTACAAAGTCATGAGCCTCACTTTCTCCTCCAGAGCTAGCTGGTTCCAGTGGCCAGATATAGATCAGGACAATTGGAGATGGCCCTTCCATATGGAAATGTATTGTATCAGAAGAGTGACATGTGGTGATAAGGAGTGTCTTGAAACACACACCAAATCGGAGACACCATTAGCTCACTGAATCAGTCAGGTCTGGAAGACAGTTCACTTGTTTTTTAGACATAAAACAAAATAACGCATTGTCCCAGCAAAACAAGCAAACAAACAAAAATCCAACAATGAGAGAAAAACGAATAACCATCTCAAGCTACATATCAGTGTGTGTGCAACCAAGTCCTATCAAAGCAAGATATATATATGTATATATGTGTGTATACATATATACGTATATATATATATACACACATACACACACGCACACACGCGTGCACACGCACACACACACACACACACACACACACACACATATACTCCTGTGGGAAGGAACACTTTCATATTGTCATTGTATTCCCAGTGCTTGACACAAAGTCTGTCTTCTGGTAAGTGTTTAGTACATGCTTATACAGCCACCACCAGTACCACTATCATTACCACTACTATTATTATGACTACAACTAACACATATATAGAGTACTTACTATTTGCCAGATAGTGTGCTAAGGGCTTTAAAGTTATTATCTCACTTGATCTTTACAATAAAGTTGTGATGTAGGTACCATTACAGTTAGCCCTTCCATGCGTAGTCTGGGTATCCTTTACCCATCGTAGTTTTAATATATCAGGGGTTGGCATTTGAAATTAAATGGAGATTTTTGGTAGTTTTACAGAAGCTGCAGTTGACTCACAAAGGTCAGTAGATGACACAGAACAGGTTTAGAACCACAGAAATGTATAAACTGTATATATAGTATATTGTATAATAAAAACATTTTCTTGTAATGCGATAAATATAGTCAATTTATTTTTTAAAGTTAAAGTATGATCAAATATTTAACCCAAAATTCACAAAAAGATACTGTAAATGCCACATAAAAGAAAAAGAAAAAAAATCAGACCTCTTCTCTGGTGCAAAGGGAAGACAAAAACCTTTACACAAATTTTTAGGGTCACAGAGGACCCCCCCCATACCACCCCCAAATCCCCATGGTGTGGAAGGGATTACTCTATCTTCCTCATTTTAGAGATGAGTACTGAGCCACAGAGAGATGAAATGATTTGCATAGGGTCATACAGTTGGTGTCTGAGGCTGCATTTGAACTTGGATCTTCCTGACCCCAAGCCCAACACTTCATCCATTGAATCATCTAGTTACCCCAATTGACTTGAATTTGTGCTCACTGTATTCAGCTTACCTTTCTAAAGTAAGGATAAAAATATTTGCATTATCTATCTGAATGGGATATTTAGTGGGGCTTAAATAAGAAAATGTATTCCAAGTGCTTACAAATTTTAAAACTCTATGTAAAATCAGTTAAAAATATTATGTCGCACTATTCCAGAATTCCTTCCTAAATTATGTGAGAAATGAACATGCATTCCCAATTGAACATTTCTTTGAATGGAGAATTCACCATCTGTCAGGGTAGTCCATTCCATGGATGAATAGCTCTAAGTGTTGGGGAAATGTTCCTTAGAGAGCCAAAATCAGCCTCCCAGGAAGCCCAATGAAGTCGTGGTGGTAGCACCGTTTGCTGGAGAATATCTAAGCTGCAATCCAGATGGCAGCTCTTGAAATGACTCTTGATGACTGTCCTTGTCATCCCTGGTGGCAAGGTCTTTGAAGGCAGGTGCTATTTGCATTTATTTTGTCTTTGAGTCACCAGCCTGACACATAGTAGGTATGTCAGAAATTCTTGCTAAATTGAGGTAAAATCATTTGCTGATTCAGTTACTCAATAAATGTGTTTGAATCACTTATTTTATGTTAGACATTGTACTAAATACCAAATATATGAAAGAAGGCAAAAACAGGAAGCCTACTCTCAAGGAGCTCACCATCTAATGAAGCAGAAAATGCTCAAATAACTATGAACTATACATACATACATATATATACATATATGTGTCTGTATATGTGTTTATATGCATACACACATACATACATTAAATGGAAAGTAAGCTCAGGCTAAAGAAGGGTTAGAGAAAGGGTTCCTATGGAGGCAGTGGGATTTTAATTTGTTTCAAAAGAAATGAATATAAGATATTCCATTGATTTAGATTTTGAAGAGACCATAGAAATCATGTAGTCCAACCCTCTCATTTTATGTATGAGAAAGCTGAGGAACAGAGAATGAAAAGTTCCTTGCCCAACTTCACCCAGGTAGCTAAATGGTCTAGCCAGGATTTTAAGCTGGGCCATCTGATTCCAAATCCTGGCCTTACTTCTACTGTTCCTTACTATTCTCCATATGAGTGACTTTTCTTCTGCATGTACTCTTCATGTCAAACCATACATAGAACAAAATAAACCAGTTGGCTGAAAATCAGGTCCCTCTCAAAACCCCTTTTGGAAATTTCTTTGAAAATACCTGGGGCGGGTAGAATAGAGTGGAATTATCTGTTCTGGGAACAGCCCCTTTGTCTCTTCTTCCTGTAAAACTCCTCTCCAGTTAACTTCTTTTGTTCCTTTTGTTTTCCAGCTGCCAGGTTTTAGATGTTAAATAAAAGATAGCTTTGGTGACCTCAATAGGTTTGTGTTGTAGAGGATCACGTCCAATAAATAATGTATAGGCTGAGTATCCATTATTAATTTCTGCAATCAGCAGTAAACAATTGGAGCTGGGCCTCCGTGCTCCTTCCACATGTTCCACTGGAGGCTGTTAGCTCAGTCCACCCGGTGCTTTTCAGCACTCCATAGGCTTGTTTATATATCTGTTCGATACAGCTGTGATTGGAGGCCTCATCACAAAATGTTTTGCATCAGGTCCTAATTGAAGGTTGAGCTTGCTATTTATTTTCTACTGACTGCTGTTTTTTAGGAGGCATTGTGCCTTGGCTTACTGGACAGCTATCAGAAAAATCATACATCCTCCCATAAGAGGGCACATAGTGCCAACTACTGAATTAGAGACAAATCACAACACAGGAAAATACTGCTTTTCAATCAGCACTCGGCCCTAGCCTGCCATATCTTTAGAATATTTTTGAGAAGCATAACTCTCCCAGGGAGGCTGTGAGTTTTATTTTAAAGTAAGACATGTCCTCAGATGACTTGCAAAAGGAAGCAGAAAAACAAAAAGAAAGCAAAGCAGTCATAGTTCTTTCTAATTTCCTCTCATCATGAAGTCTCCAACTGCATGTGGGGCCATCTCCAGTCATCTTGAGCTTTATCTTTCCCACTGGTCCCAGATGGCACTGGATGAGAGAGTGAGGCTGGTAACTTGGCACATTCCTGTCTCCCTTAAATCTAATTTACTTGCAAGTCAAGACATCACCTTTGTGATGTCATTGGTCCTCTTCAAGAACAAGGGACAAACAACAAGGTGAATGCCATTTGGATTGATGAAATTGAATCTATGAAATGACAGGATTTCTTTCTGCACACTGGAAGAATCTTTGTTGAATTTCCAAAGCAAACAAACTGCTTGTGTCTTAACATTTGATCAGTAAAGAGTTCCATGAGTAAAGGAAAGTTTTGGGACCAGGAGAGAAGAAGCAAGTGGTCATAAACAAAGTATGAGTCCTAATTTCAATGTCACATAGCAAGAGTAATGCCTTTCCAGGATCTCATGGCCTTTCTGTAGTATATCTTCATTGAGCTGAAGACAAATGTAAAATCTTTGGATTTCAGCAGCAAAAAGTTTATGCAGTTGAAGGAGTGCTTGCTTTGAAATTTGAGGCCCTGCATTCAAGTCTCAACTCTGTAAGTCATAACCCATATGACCTTAAGTTGTTTTATCTCACTGATCTTACCTCACTTGTGTTGTGAAATGAGGAGGGAGGGAGGGAAAGAGGGAGTGAGTGCGTGAGGGAGACAGAGAGAGGAGGGAGGGAGAGAGCACTATGATAAATAACGGAAAGAGAACTTAGAATCAAATAACCCTGGCTTGAAGTGCTATTTGACACATTAAGGCTGCATGATGGAGGGTGGGGGTGGGGATGAGACAAATCAATTTAACCCTGGTTCCTGTGTCTAGAGTCGTACAGGACATCAGAGACTATCTAATAGAGTCTCTTAACCTGAGTTCTATGAAATTATTTTCAAAACTCTTTTGATGGCCTTATTTCAACATAATCAATTTCCCTTATAAAATTATGTATTTTATGTATTTAAAATGCAATTACGAGAGGAGGTCAATAAGCTTCACCAGTTTTCAAAGCCATCAAAAGAAAAAGAGCATTTGGGTACAATTCCATCAATTTACAAATGAAAAAAATGAATTCTAGACACTTTTCCAATGTCTCACAGGAAGCGTCAGGTAGAATTTGAACTAAGATCCTCTTATTCCAACGTTAGTGCTGCATTTCCAATATATTATTCTGATTTTTCTAAGATTAATAGGTGAATGAATAAGACCTTGTTTTGCTGTACTGATGCAGATCTTCATTAGTCAAGGGATTGTCTTGTATAGAATTTCCCAATTCTAATTAAAACATATTTGAAAAAAAACAAAGCAAAATAAAACAAAACAGTATTAAGGTGTTGAATTTGGTGACCACTATTGTCCATTACATATTTGAAGCTACGTAACTTTGTTCATGATTGTCAAGGGTCAACTTAGAATATTAGCATGACACAGTAGACCAGTAGGCATAGAGACAGAAGTCCTGGTTTAAGTCCTGAGGATACTTCTTGACTCAGCCATATCAACTGCTCAGTTCTCAATTTCTCCATCTCCTTAATGAAGATAAGAACGATTGTTCTCCCTGACTTGCCCAGTTATTGCAATAAAACTACAAGAAAATCATGAGTAATAATAAAGCAATAGAATGTTAAGTTTTTGAGGGTAAGGATTGTCTTTCCCCTTGTCTGTATTAATGTCAGCTTTGAGCACGCTGTAAGTGCTTAATAAATGCTCATTCCCTTCCTTAGTTTCTTCCTTATTTTAGGGATGAAGAAACTGAAGTTTGGAGAAGCTCTGACTCACTCAAAATCATATAACTTGAAAGGATTTTCATTCATTTCTTCTTAATTCTTTATCATCCTGAGGACTTTATCTACTAGTTCATAAGTGAGCTTTCTTAGACCAATTTCTTTTAACAGAGAATGAAAATGATGTTCAGAGATATGGGGTGACTCGCCCAAATCACAAAGTCAGTAAGTCAGTGAACAAACATCTATCAAAAGCTTATGATGTCTCAGGCAGTGGAATAAGTGCTAAGGATAGAAAGAAGGGCAAAATATAGCCCCTGCCTTCAAGGAGCTTACATTCTAAAGAGGGAGACCACATCTAAATAAATAAGATCTGTATGAATCCAGAATGAATAAAAGTATTGTAATCTGAATAGAGAATGCACAGCTTCATCTTGACAAAATACTTGGTAAAGCTAAGCCTTAGAATCGAGGGTTTCCTTTGTATCTCTAGGCTCATAGCTCTTTCAGAGCTATCATGCTGTGTCTTGATGAGTTGTGGCAGAGGTTCTGTACAGCTGTTAACCACAGACTCCCCCAGCGCTAAAATGTACTCATGGGAGAAGGCCAGTAGCCCTCTCAAAACTCAAGGCAAAATAATTGCCAGCTCTCACGGATAATAAACTCTTCAAACCCCTCTGAATAGGTAAGGCTTATGATAAGATTACTTCCCAATCTCATCCTTCCCTCTTCCAATGCCACTTTCCTTAATTCCTAGGATATTCTATGCTTAGAATGGATTCTCTCTCTGTTGTTACTCATTTATTCAATTAGTCCATCAAAATATTAATATTCAATTGGTATTCTGTCACAGTCTGCCTTATCTTTAGAGAATAAGTTTTGAGGATAACTCCCCTGAGGAGGCCCTGCATTTTATTTCAAAGGAAGACATGCCTTTTAAGATCTATACCGTATACCTGGCATTGCTATGGGTGCTGGGGATATAAATGCAAAAATACTTATAAGATCTTACATCTTATTGGGATTGGTCTTTTGGTAGCTTCTGATGCCCCTTCCTCCATGAAACCTTATCAGAGATCATCTAGGAAGAAATAGCTTTTCCCTCCTTGAATCTGCCAGACAATTCTGTATGTCCCTAACAATGCTGTAACTTGAATTATAGTTATTTGTGGGCATGTTTCATGTCACCATTACTTACAGTACAAATCATAAAGATTTATGAAGGAAGGAGACAGACTTGTTTTTGTTTTTTTTTCCCAACTCCAAAAACAAATACACAACAGCTATTTCATATATGATTCTTGAGATGAATAAAATGTATTTCTCCCCATAAGTATTTTCCTTTGGTGTATATCTCTTAGTTAACTTGTTGTGAGCCATGTTCCCCTGAGGGGGAGGAAGCAGAGCAACTAACAGGGTGCCATATGGGCTCCATATGGGCACTGAGTATTGGTATATATGTATCACGTTTTTAAAATATATGTAGTTCCATAAATAAGCAATTACCAAAAAACATTTACCAAGTACTTAACATGTGTTACACACTATGCTAAGGCCTAGGGATAACAAAGAATTAAAGAAACTGTTTTCAAGGAGCTAACATTCAAATGGAACCTGCCAACAACTGCATACATATAAGGTATATGCAGAATAAATAGGAGATGGAAGATAATCTCAGAAGGAAGGAAATAATATTATGTGTGTGTGTATATATATATGTATGTATGTATGTATACATACATATATATGTATATGTGGGTATGTGTGCATGTGTGTGTATGTATATGCACACCCACACCCATACGTACACATACACATACACATAAATGCCTGGAAATATCTTTTAAAAAAACAAAGTGGGATTCAAGTTAAGTCTTACAGTAAGCCAAGAAATCTGGGAGGTAGAGAGCATTCCATGCTTGATGAGAATTGTCATTACATTTATGGACAACATCCCTTGACGAAAATAAGAGAAAGGAACACTCAGGCTTTTGTAAACAATATTTTGCAGAAGACCACCACTACATAATCACATAGTTGACTGAAAGGGACCAAGAATACAATATTCCACTTTGCTTATTTCTTGTTGACATGTACATGTGTGTCAACATATGGCATCTCCTCTTTACATCAAGCTCCTTCACAAATCAGCTTCTTAAATGAGATACCAAATCACTAACCAGAGTTCATGTGACAGGAGATACGAATAAAAATCAATTGTGAGAAGAATGTCTCCTGTTCAGAATGTGATATACAAGTAGGAAGATAAACCATGGGACTAAATCATTAGTACATATCCCATGAACAGCCGCAACGGATGAACGCTGACCTAAGCACAGAACTAAATAGAGTGAACAAGCCAGCTGGATTGCCTTTGGAAAACTATTCAATGGTTCCAATGATGTCCATGTTTCTCACTGAAACAAGGACTCCTCTTGTTAACATCAGTATTCTTTGGGTGATATTATATGTGAATTGAGAAATATCACTATTTCGGATGTATCATAATTGTGGTTCATCTGAAGAGCAATGGAGAGAAGCATGATGGGAACAAATAGATTTCAGTCTATTACCAATAATAACTGTAGTAAAAGATATAGAGTAATGGATTTCAAAAAAGAGATATATGACTGGAAAAGGAGATGAGACAATCATATTACCAGTGATTGAGATAACAAATGGACAGTTCATATATTCTAGTGATACCTAAGAAATGTTAAGTATTCAAAACTTGTGGACATGGACTTGAATTGCATGGGATTTGAAGACGGGAAGGCCTTGTGATTTCTCCCACTAAAGGAAGTATCCATAAAGATCAAAATGATTATAAATCCATTGAAGTATGCCAGTTATGCAGCAATAGATGAAATTTAATCAAACAAACATTATGTAGCATCTATTGTGTGACTGTCTCTGTTATAGACATTGGAGAAACAAATAGAAAAGTGAAAAGCCCTTGTGGTCAATGACATTACATTCTAATGGCAGAGACAATTTGCCCTTTTTTAGGCATGTGCAACACATATATAAGTGTGCATAAAATACATATCAGACAAAGATAAGATTACTTTAGAGAGAAATGAATAGCAAATTGGGGGAGATGAGGGAAGGCCGCATGCATAAAGAAGCATTTGAGCAGGGTGTTGAAATTGATTTAAAAACATGACTGACTTTATAGCAACTTTTTGTCATCTGGTATTTCCTATATCAATTGTCACTAGAATCATTATCTTTATTGAGAATATGTCACAGTCTCCTCATAGCCACCTCTCTATTGCCCTTTGGGTGACCCACAGACTTAATTCTCTGGAGGATGTGCATTTCAGTGAATTACAGCTATACTATACCAATGGAAAGAATATTAAGTTTCAAAGTATGAGTCTGTTTCAGGGAGCTGTTTGGAGTTTATAAAAATGCTACATATTTTCCCTAATTCAATTCAATTCCTTTTCACTCTCCTGTTCAACAACAGACCCAATTCATTGCCCACCTATAAGACCTAGATGGCGTGTGTATCTATATGAATGTATGCATGCATAACATAATGTTAATGGGATATAAGGTCTTCCCCAACCATTAATAGACTTCATGTGGAGTCCATTAAAGGAAGCTTAATTAGGGGAGGCTTGCTTGTAGGAACAATTTCACACATTTTGCTAATTTCTAATTAGGCAGTGAGTCACAGGGTTATGATTCTTTCTGATTCTGAGAACTATATATATACTCTGAGTTCCTATTTTGTTTTGGGGGCTTATTTATGAGAGGGATCTTGTCATTCCCTGCTAAAGATTCTGGCTGGCCATATGTTTAGTGCTCCTTGACTGTTCAGATGTAAAGACTGTCTCATTTCAGGGCTGCATGTAAATGTATAACAATCTTGTTTAATTCAGGAAGTCAGAGCCCTGTCTGTTGGTCTTTATTTCTCTGCTTGTGTTTTCTTTGTATTTTCTCTCATGTTCAGGGCTCTGACTTTTCCCGTGACCTAGTGAATGCAATTTAAAATGATTGTTGACCCCTTAAACAGCTATCTTTCCTAATAAAGAAGATCTAAGAACATGTGCTAGCAGCCATCCTGGGTACACCAGTGTGGTTGCCGCTGTACATATGCACACATATGTATATGTACACACAAATATATACCCGTATGTACATCTATATCTATATCTATAATCTCTGTCTCCATGGGTGTATACATATATGTATGCATATACATAAACATAAACATATATGAGTCTCTTTGTGTATGGGTGGATCTGCTGGTTGATGAGCTCTATGGAATATATCTCTAGTGTTAGTAGCCTTGCTTTCCAGTGATGCATTTTTTGATCATGAAATTCTATAAAACAACTTCAGTAATATCTATGAAATTGTGTGATGTTAAGGAGGTCTTCAGACTTTAAGAGGTTGGACATCACTGTTGTAAGATAAAGACCAATACATTACAATCAGGGAATCTGGATTTTAATCCTGTCTCCAATACTCAGCAGCTATGGAGCCATGAGCAAGGCACCTATCCTTCATCTTTGTGTCTGTAAAATAAAGGGTTTGAACTGGGCAGTATAGATTATTAAAGCCCCTTCTCATTCTTATTTTCTGTGTGTCAATGATTCTCAGAGCCAAAGTCCTGTCACTCAATAGTATCCCTCCTAATGCTACAGGTCACAATGGGCCTGTAACTCACTGAAATATAGATATCTCCTTCAAAAACTCTCTGCTACAAAACAAAATAATGACACTTGTTTGACATTTGAGACACTACCATGTCCTCTTACAACATGTTATTTTATCTTATTTGTTATTCAAAATAGCTTTGTCCTCTTGGGCAAGTTGGTGGTCTATTTCACTGATTCTGTTCAGTCCATTTTTTTCTTCTTCTCATTAAATGGAAAAAAAAAACTAGAAGAAAGCAGATGCCCTATTGGAAATTATGTAAAAGGGAGCACTGACTTTTAGGTTTCCTTTGTGAATTGTTTCTCCCATACTCAGAAACTGTCAGTGGCTTTCTATTACCGCAAAATCCTCCATGGACAAGTCCAAATCTACCTTTTCCGACAGAACACACACCATTTTCCCATATACAATCTACACTGAAACAAAACTGTCCTTCTTAAGAAAAAAAAGGAATAAAAGGAATATGCCTTGGACTCAGAGGACTTGCACTCAAAAAACACCTTTTGTGTCTAACATTGGGCAAATCACATAAACTTCCTGGGGCTCAGTTTCTTGATATACAAAGAGAGATTTTTTTAAAAATACCTTTTTTTTAATATACCTTTTTTTAAAATACCTTTCAAATTTAATGCTACCATCCTCTGATCTCCTACCTCCAATCCTTTGCTATCTCTCCTAGAAATCCTGGCCTTTTCACCTTCTTCTCTCACAATTACTTATTTCCTTAAAGGCTCAGCTCAAGTGTCACCATCTCCACGAGAAGTATCGCTAGCTGCAAATCTTCCCCAAATCATTACCCTGACCCCATAACTACAGAGCTATCTGTGTCTGTACTTTACACAAACTTTTCTATACAGTCTCCCTGGACAAGACTATAAACTCCTCAAGAACAGAGAATGATTTCCCATTTGTCTCTGTTTCCTCAGTCCTCAAAAGTTGCCCAGCACATAGTGGGTTCTTAATATGATTGGAGTCAAATAAGGAGTTAGAACTGCAGATATGATAAAGAGAAGGAAAAAGTAATTTGGAGATGAAAGTAAACAGAAAACAATATTGTGCAGGCTTAAATTCTATGATTTGAAGATGTTTCTTTGCTTTAGCTGTTTAATAACCGATTAAGATATTAAAAAGCAAGTGAAATCATGACAGAATGTTCAGTAGTTCAAATGTCAGAATAAATGAATAAATTCATCAACCCAATTGATGTGCAAAGTATAGTGGTAGGTTTGTGGCAATGAATAAAATCTAATGCCTTCCCTCAAGGCCTCTATACATGAAATAGGCAATCATGTAAACAAGTTATGGTCAAATGTCCCCTATTATGGGGACATCCAATCAGTCAAAAGGCATTTATTAAATGTTCCCAGTACCACATACTCCTCTAAGTTCTAGGAATACAAAGGATAAACACATATGTGTGGATACATACATATAGGTACTTAGATGTATATGTACTATATACATATATGCATATGTGCATATATATGTGTATCTGAGTTAGTATTTATGCCTAAGTCACACACACACACACACACACACACACACACACACACACACACACACACACACACACAATCTGCTGAGGGAACACACGGATTACAAAGATTCTGGATTAGGAATGGTTCTCAACCTTCCTAATGCATCAACCCTTTAATATTTGTATGTGGGTGTATCTGCAAGTGGGCAGACCCACCTGGAGATAGATAGAGGAGCAGTTTCATGGTTCCTAAGACCATCGGAAATATGTGTTTTCCGATGGTCTTAGGCGACCCCCAAAGGTGTCGTACCCCACAGGTTGAGAACCACTGGAATATAGTCACCTGAAAGCAGTGGTAGAATATAATCTGTGGGAAGAAGAGGAAAAAAGGGAGGAAGAGGAAGAAGTAGAGGAGGAAGAAGAAGAAGTAGAGGAAGAAGAAGAAGTAGAGGAAGAAGAAGAAGAAGAAGAAGAAGAAGAAGAAGAAGAAGAAGAAGAAGAAGAAGAAGA
>CM053581.1:23803110-23814858 GCA_028627135.1 Pseudochirops cupreus
TGCACCCAGAAAGAATCAGAACCCTGGAGGCAATATGTTCCTTACCCATGATAACTCAAAACTCAGGTCTCCTACTCTCTAACACATTGCTCTTATCAGTGTCTTTGAGTATTTATAGAAAAATAGTGAGACTTACTGAACAGACAGATGGACCACCTAGATTCAAATCCCACCTAAGACACATATCAGTTGTGTGCTTTAAGCAACTCTGTAAGACTTTAAATTACTACTACTGCTACCACTACCACTATCATTACCACTACTACTACTGCTACTACTACTACTACTACTACTACTACTACTACTACTACTACTACTACTGCTACTACTGCTGCTGCTGCTGCTGCTGCTACTGCTGCTGCTGCTACTACTACTACTACTACTCCTACTACTGCTACTACTACTACTCTTGCTGCTGCTACTGCTACTACTACTACTTCTACTACTCCTGCTACTACTATTATTGCTGCTGCTTCTACTGCTACTACTATTACTACCACTGCTGCTACTATTATTACTACTGTTATTGCTGCTTCTACTGTTGCTACAACAACTACTACTAGTTAGCTAGCTAACATTTGCATATCATTTAGATGTTTACAAAGCACTTTACAAATATTATTTAACTTAATGCTCATAACAATCATGAACGTGGGTACAACTGGTATCATCCTTAGTTTGCTTATGGGGAAACTGAGGCAGTAAGAAGTTAGGTGACTTATGTAGAGTCGCAAAGATAGTGCATATCTGAAATAAGATTTGAATTCAGTTCTTCCTGAACACATGTCCAGCACTCAATCTGCTGTGTCAAAATATTGCTGACCTGCATTGATAGAAGCTCCCTATCCCAGGGATATAATAGATCCTGTCATTATCAACCCCGTATATATTTTTACCACTAGACCTGTAATTTTTGGTTTTTTTTCATTTGGTGTTCAGTCATTTCATTCTTGTCCAAGTCTTCGTGACCTCTTTTGGAGTTTTCTTGGCGAAGTTACTAGAGTGGTTGGCTACTTTCTTCTCCAGCTCCTTTTACAGATGAGAAAACTGAGGCAAACAGTTAAGTGCCCTGCCCAGAGAAACAGTATAACTGTCTGAGACTGAATTTGAATTGAGACCCTGCTGACTCTAAGGCTAGCACTCTATCAACTATAGGACCTAGTGACCCTTCTGTAATTAAATATTAGGTTTTTTTGTTGTTGTTGTTTTGTTTTGTTTTGGTTTTTAAACTTATTTGAAAGAAAAAAAATGGCACTTTGTTGCTACTGTTGTTAAAATAGTTTTCATGCATAGTAATAAACTGGTAAGCACATGATAACAATGACAACCACTATCACCATATGCATAAATCTATACACACACAACACACACACGCATAACAAACGTACATATGTACATACATATGCATACATAGAGAAACAGAGAGACAGAGAGAGATAGAAAAGGAAAAGTGAGAAAGACAGATAGTGACAGATGCAGAGGAAAGAGAAAGAGAGAGAGATAGACAGAGACAGAGACAGACAGACAGAAAGACAGTCATTTGGATAGAGAGGACAGGGAGAAATAAAGGGAAAGGAAAATACACAGAATGAGAGTCCATAGAAAAAAAGTCTGACAGAGAGAGGCAGAGAAAATGTAAGAGGATTTGGTTATTTATATAGGGGATACTAAACTGGAGAGAACAGGCAAGGTATTATGTTGAAGTTGAGTTTTAAAGCAGAGTTAACAGTAGAATTGAGTTTTAAAGGAAATTGGTCATATGTACCTTGCTCTCTTTTAGCTTTCAGAAAATATAGATGAGGAGGGAGGCTATCCCTTGCGTGAGGGACAACCTTTGCAAAGCCATGGAGATTAGAGATAGAATGTTTTGTGTAAAGTATAGAAAGAAGGCTGCTCTGGCTGAACATGAGCTGGAGTGACGTATACTAACACTAGAAAGGTAAAATGAAATCACATTGTGAATGGATTCACATGCCAAAGTGAGGAGTCTGTATTTAATTCAAATTTAATAAATAATCATTGGCTTTATTGAGTAGAAGAGTGACTTGAGTAGAGCTGTAGTTTAGGAAAACCACCTTGGCAATTGCATGTTCCACCTCCCAGCGTTTAGCTCAGCAAAGTTAACGAGAAAGGAACAAGTGACAAATGTTGGTGAAGCTGGGGGTAAACATGTCACAATTAACTCCTTTTTGGTGGAGCTGTGAACTGTTCCATCCATTTTGCAAAATAATTTGGAAATATATCACCGAATCACCTAAATTATACTTAACTGTATAGGGCAATACAACTATTAGATCTATATCCCCAAAGAAATAACAGAAAAAAGGAAAAAGGACTCATACGTGCCTAAATATTTATAGCAACTCTATTTACAATAGCAAAGAATTGGAAAATGATGTAGTATCTGTTAATAGAGGAATGGTTTAATAAATTATGATATATAAATGTAATGAAATAGTTGATTTCTCTATAAGAAATTGTGAAGGAAATCATGACGTGCATAGAACCAGGAGAATAATACAATAACAATATTGTGAAGAAAATCAGCTCTTAAAAATTTAGGTACTCTGATCACCACTGTTATCACCCTAATTTTAGAGGACTCATGATGAAATAGGCTACCCGCTTTGTGATAGAGAGGTGTTGGTGTGGTCATTAATTTTGGATATAGACAATGAGGGATTCTGTTTTGTTTATACACATTTGTAAGAAATATTTTGCTTTTCTTAGTTTCTCAATTGGGTATGGGGGAGGTGGGAAGGTGAGGAGACAGATCTTTGTTAGGAAAAGTAAATTTTCAAGAAAAGAAAAGAGCTTCTTCAGTTGTTTGGAAGATGGATTGGAAAGGTGAGAGCCTTGAGTTAGGAAGATCAATTGAAAAGCTGTCACAATATCCAAGGTAACAGATGATCAGAGCCTGAAATACTTTCATTGACCCTTGCTAGAGAAGGGGAAATATGAGTTATTGCAGAAGTAGAATTTACAAGGCTTATCAACTAGTTGGATATGTGACATCAGTTGAAAGTGATGAGTCAAGGATAACAATGAGGTTGTGAACTTCAGCAACTGGATGATTTTTTGGTGACCTGAAAAGAAATATAAAGTTCAGAAGGAGAGACTGGTCCTTTTTTTTCCTCTCCTCTCCTCTCCTCTCCTCTCTCTCTGTCTCTGTCTCTTTCTCTCTCTCTCTCTCGCTCTCTCTCTCTCTGTCTCTCTGTCTCTGTCTCTGTCTCTCTGTCTCTGTCTCTGTCTCTCTCTTTCTTTCCCCCCCTGTTCTTTTTGGATGGAGATGATGAGTTCTGTTTTTAACATACTGAGTTTTAGTTGCTTACAGGATATCACATCGTAAATGTCAAATAGGGACTTGGTTATTTAAGACTGAAGTTCAGTAAAGGTAAAGGATGAATCTTTAGACCTGGTAGTCATCTTTGTGGGGACAATAACTGGAATGAAATGAAGCAGTGAGATAAATAAGAATGTAGAGGGAGAAGATATAAGGGACCAGGGGAAATAATTTTCTTTCATCCCCAAGTAAAGGAGTTAGTCTAGAGAATTCTCTACCAACTGAGATTAAGAAGGAATGGCCACACTAGCACCTGGAAATAAGGAAGACAAAGGTGTTATGAAAACCCAGAGCAGAGAATATCCCAGAGAAAATGCTTGTAAACTAACAAATTTAGGTCATGGTAAAAGAAGAATGAGAACTGAGAAAAGGCAATCAATTTGTCAGTTAGATCATTGATGACTGGAGAGACCAGTTACAGCTAAGCTTTAAGGCTAGAAACCATATTGCGTAGATTTAAAAAATCAATGAGAGGAGAAGTGGAAGCAAAGAGTATAGGGAACTTTTTTTTTTTTACTTTTCAATAGGATTTCGTCTATAAAAGAGAGGAAAAATTGAATGCTTCCTTGCAGCCCTTCCTGGGTTGAAGTCTCCCAAAGGAGGGTACTGGGCTGAAGAGATCAGAGTCCCCATTCTGAGGAGGAAGAAAGGAGGAGAGAGATAGATATCCCATGCCTCCCTAAAGATCCTTCTCATGACTTGGAAAGGTACTTAGTGGTCATGATGCTGACTCTTTGTTGGAAGAAAAACAAGAAAAGGAGGAAGAGGAAAATGGCTGAGGGAACAAAGGCCCTTCTGGAATATCCCTAAGCAGGGAATCAATACTGAGTTGTTACCTAGATTAAGGATGAGGGGTCAGTTTGTCCAGTCATATAGGACATAGGTGGTCAGGTATTTAGCAAAAACTTTTGTCCTGGATACCTTCTCTTCACAACATGTGAAAAAACAATTGTGTTTTACAACCTAAGGGCTTCAGAAGGGATCTGGCTCACCATCTACTGCTCAGAAATTTCCCTTGGCCTGTAGGCTTCTCTGGGTCCTTGGGCATATTGTAGGAAAGGTTGTGCCAAATGTAAACCTATTAACTTTCATAATCATCCTTGAAGAAGAACAGGGCTAGAACCTGTGAGTAATCTGGGCCAATATAAGCCTCCCATCCAGGGAAGCCTGTATCTCTGGGGCTATGGTGGGAAGCAGGTATACTGAGGCTTGTTGTGCCAGAGGTGGTTTTCTTCTTCCTCTTTTTCATGAGGTTCAAGAGAGGCTTGGGCTCCAACTCTGGCTCTGACTGGCTATAGGGGGCATGGCTTGTAACCCCTTGGGGCACTGTGGAAGGGAAAGATATGGAATTGAACATGGGGTGCTTAATTCATGTTCTCCTAGGAAATTCTGATGTGGAATATGGGCTTGGATCCTGAGTATATGACAGCCAACTGAGATATTTTGGTTTTTTTTTTGTCTTTTTGTTTTTGTTTTTGTTTTTTTAAGAATGGGGTTCACCTTGATATGTTTTCCTAGGCAACTGAGAAACATTTAGTAGACAGGAAAGGGTTGAATAGTGGAAAGAGAGAGGGGATGGTTTTAAATGTAATATACCAGAGGAGATAGGAAGGGAGAATATAGGGCTATCAAGTTGGCAAAGGAGTTTACATATATTATCTTATTTAGATGGTATTGCATTCATATTACTCATTCCTATCATAGCAACATCACTTCAATGGAAGGTAAGAGCCAAGAATTTTGGACCTCCCCTCCTCCACCTTTATCACATTAGGTTGTGGAATAATGATATTTACTTAAACCTACCTTGTTTTTACTTTTTTTTTTTTAATGTGGAATGAGCAAAACTCAGAAGTCGTCTGAAATCTAGGCAGGACCTGAATAGCAATCTCTTCTACTACATCCACCAACAAATGATAATCCAGTCATGTTCTGAATGTCTTCAGTAAAAGCCAACTCACTAGCAACTGAGAGAATTGATTCCTGAACATATGAATCCTTTTCTATTAGAGGCCTTCAGCTACCTGAAGACAATTATGATACTCCTTCTAACACTTCAACTAAATCTTTTCTTCAATATGATAAACGTCCTTATTTCCCTAAACTACTTCTCACTTAAGATCACAGTGCAGCACCTTCTAGGACTATTCCCCCAATTCAAACTCACATGGGTAGGGTAGAATCTTCAGAGGGGCAATTACTATTTAGTATTTAGTTGAATACTAATTATCACCTAAATCTTGATAATTTACATCTCTAGTGCTATTTCTTAAGGGTCCCCAGTGGTGTACTTCTCTTTTATTATCTGCTGCTTGACAGAGTTGGGTTTTAGAAAATGAATGAATTGAGAGAAAACAGTTATTTTAAGATATTTGCCCTCCTCACCACAATATCTGGGTCATACTTTACAACAAATACACACAAGTGCACAAGGAGAGTAAGCACAAACAGCATACTATGGTAATAAGGTAGACTTTTAGAATCCAGTGTGGCAATATGCTGAATCAAAACTCCTCCTACTTCATGTCATAGAAGACCTTGTTTTAGTACATAAAAAAAAAACAAACACCATTTTTTCCTCTTGTGTAGGGGGTCATGGTCCTGGAAGCTGCCTCTCTCCTTCAATAACTCTATTTCCATATTTGTTTTTATCCATAGTGTGTCATTCTACTCCTGAGAAGTTGTGTTATGTCCTATTGGTCTACCATCTTCTTTCCTATGGGATTGTCTATTATTGGAATGGTCTCTTTGATAGCATATTCAATGAGGGAAGAAAATGAGAAAAAGAAAGTACCTCCTTTCTTCAAACTCAATTCTTTTTGTTGGCTTGCTTCCAAATCAACCATCACACTTGCAGTCCTCCACCCCTAAAGTTAGTCTCATCCACTGCTTGAGTTCTGGATTCTGAATTGACTGGCTAATTTAGATGCTGTCCAATTCATGACTTGATACTCTCAATTAATATACAGGATGTTTTCATGTGGCATCATTTGCCTTTGCCCAATGACCAAAAAGTTATACCTCAGAGTAAGGTTGTAGGGAAATTCCTTAAACCTTAACTACAACTGTTGATGGATTGACTCATTTGATTTGATTGAGATGTCTAAGACATCTTAAAATTCAATTTGTTGTTCAGTCATTTTTTGGTTTTATCTGACTCTTCACAAATCTATTTGGGAATTCTTTTGTAAAAATACAGGTGTAGTTTGCCATTTTGTTCCCCAGCTCATTTTACAGATGAGAAAACTGAGGTAAACAGAGTTAAGTGACTTACCCAAGGTCATACAATTAGTAAGAGTCTGGGGCTGGATTTGAACTCAAACTCCAGGCTTGACAGACTATCCGCTGCACCACCTATGATCATATATTTAGAGCTTTATAGCATGTTAGAGGACATCCAGTCCAAACATTCTTTTGATAGATGAGAAATTGTGTCCCACAGAGATTAAATGATTTGTTCCAGGTCGCATACCCAATATGAAGAAGCAAGGCTAAGAATTATACCCATGCCTTCTAATTTGAAATTTAGTGTCCTTTCCATCGCCCTCCTTTCTTCCATATGACATCATCTAAATTCGCTCATCAGTGTAACACTATAAAATCTTACTGATTTTGTCCCTGAGACTCTGCTGAATGCAGAGGGCTAAAACATGTGATTACTTAAAATACCCTCCACTTTTGGCAGCTATGATTATGTTAATACATCCATTCTCCTCCCTAAACATTACATTCACAAGACTCATTCAACTGTCCACCTTACCTTTCCTTCCTCAGTTTATCCTTCCTATTCTAATTATAGTTTCCTCCTTTATATTGAAGTAAAATTAAGAAAATTTGGATCTTGCTTTCTTCTGAAAATCATTTCTGTCCTTCCTGAAGCTGGGAAAAATAAAGATTGACCCAAATCAGGTAACTGCATTGTATGCCATCTCTGTCCTCATGCTTTATATTATATCATGGCATCTCTCTTGCCTCTAGAGAAATTGCTCATACCAATATTTACTCCAAGTGTCAGAGATGCTATCTGGGTTGAGATAATCATTCATGAAGGGCTTTGATCTCCTGAATAGAAAAATGCTTTATACAAAGATTCTCACATCAAAAGCCCTTTCATGTTAGCTGTTGAATGACTGGGCTGTTTCAAAACTGTAGTCAATTTTGTCTTTAAACGTATTTCAGAGCATAATCATATTGGTCAGAAATCCATTCTTCCCTTAGGATTCTGCATAGACGCCTAGCTCTAACATTCTTCTGTTATATTATGAACATTTTTAAGAAATGAAATTGTTTTGCAATTTTTTTTCTAGCACCAAATATGGATCCTTCATAAGATCAGAGGTTTTAGAGATTGGAGGGACTACTGAAGTCACTTCATCTGAAGCAGATTGATCAGACTAGGTAAGCTCCCAAAAGTGGGGCCAAGGGATGACACATATAGACAGAAGCAAATAGAGTGCCTGATAAATCCACACATCTATTCCTTGAGCACCAAAACTTCTGTATTAACCTCCTTTGCACCTTCTTCTGCTTTATTAACTGTGGAAGTATTTGAAAGTACCTGGGTTCTGCTTGTATCATAGAATCAAAGATGTAAAGTGAACAAAATTCCTTTGTCCTCCTGAACTTAAAACACTCCAAGGACCAATGTTCAGGAGCCATTTAGAATAATTCCCCATCCTCATTCACATGGGCAAACCCAAGATTAAATTCATTTGCACTATGGCATGCCCCAAATCAGGACAAAAGATAACATACCCTTGAGACTATGTACCAGACTGGAATATCTCTGTGTTTTTTTTTTTTTCGAAAGGAATGAATTATAGCTAGGTAAGCTCTGTATAAGAGTGATCTGTGGGGCAGAGTCAAGATGGTGGTGAAGAAGCAGGGAACTCTGGGAGCTCCCCCCCATAACCACCTCAAATACCCATAAAATATGATTCTAAAAAAAGATTAAAGCTCCAGAACTCATAAAATGACAGAGAAACAAGGCTCCCACCGAAGGCAGCCCAGCCAGCAGATGGGAAAGGTCCATCACAGCACTCTGGGAGCCGAGGCCAGCCCTGCATGAACCCAGGACTGTAGCCACAGGGTGGCCAGGACAAGACTCGGCTGGAGCTGTCAGGAGAGCAGATCACAAGCAGCTGTGGCAGTTTCCAGAATTATTAACCCATAAGGAACAAGGACAAAGTGAAAGGTCAGGGGAACTGGCTATATTTGGGGGAAAGGAGTGGATCTGGCCTTCTACGCCCAGAGCAAGAAAGCCAGGGAAGCAGTGACCCTGCAGCCGCCTCCACATGGCTGCTTCATAGCTCCTGGCCTGCGGATTGCAGGAGTGCCAAGCGATCATTCAGAGGCTAAGTGCTCTTGCTTTAACCTTCCTGGATCAGCATCTTGGTTTGGGTGGTGGTCCTGAGGTACGTGAAGAGTGAGCAAAAGCTGGTGGGGGCTGCAGAGATGGTGGCCCCCTAATAGCCCCAACAGCTGTGAAAACCCCAGAGATTTGGGACAAAGCTTTCCCTTCTGAAAGCAGAGTTCTACTGAGCCCAAAAGTAAAGTAATTGACTGGCAACATGAGCAGGCAAAGGAAACAAAGCAAGCACAGCCATCCAACTTTAGATTCCTTTTTTCGGGACAAAAGGATCAAAGCATGGAACAGGAGGAAGACAATAAAGTCAGAACTCCCACAACAAAAGCTTCCAAGAAAAACGTAAATTGATTACAGGCCATAAAGGAGCTTAAGAAGGATTTTGAAAAAATTAGAGAAGTGAAGGAAAAAATGGGAAGAGAAATGAGAATGATGCAAGAAAATCATGAAAAGAGAGTCAACAACCTGACTGAAGAAAATAACACCTTAAAAATAAATTAACTCAAGTGGCAAAAGAGGCCCAAAAAGCCATTGAGGAGAAGAATTCCTTAAAAAGCCTATTTTGCCAGATAGAAAAAGAATCTCAAAAGCATGATGAAGAGAATAATTCCTTCAGAATTAGAGTAGAGCTAATGGAAGCAAATGACTTTATGAGAAAAAAGATACTATTAAACAGATGCAAACAAATGAAAAATTAGAAGGCAATGTGAAACATTTCCTTAAAAAACCACTGACATGGAAAATAGAGCCAGGAAAGACAATTCAAAAATAATTGGACTACCTGAAAGCCATGATCAAAAAAAGAACTTAGAATGCATTCTTCAAGAAATTCTCAAGGAAAATTGTCCTGATATTTTTGAACTAGAGGGCAAAATAGAACTTGAAAGAATTTTCCAATTACCTCTTAAAAAAGATTCCCAAAAGAAAACTCCTAGGAATGTTATAGACAGGTTCTGCGGTTCCCAGATCAAGGAGAAAATATTATAAGCTGCCAAGAAGAAACAATTTGAATACTGTGGAAACATAATCAGAATAATCCAGGATCTAGCTGCTTCTACATTAAAGGACTGAAGGGCCTAGAATATGATATTCCAGAGAACAAGGAGTTAGGATTAAAACCAAGAATCACCTACCCAGCAAAACTGAGTATAATATTCCATGGGAAAATATGGTCATTAAATGAGGTGGAGGACTTTCAAGCATTCTTGAGGAAAAAAACCAGAACTGAATAGAAAATTTGACATTCAAATACAAGAAGCATGAGAAGGTAAACATGGAAAAGAATTCATAGGGAACTTATCAAAGTTGAACTATTTACATGGCAACATGGAAAAACGATAGTTGTAACTTATGAAACTTTTCTCAGTATGAGGATAGGTAAAGGGAATATAAATGGATATCTATGTAAATACACACATATGTCTATATAGGAAGGTATGTATGTGTATGAACACATATGTGAGTGTGTGTATATATGTGTACCTAGACAGAGGACACAGGATCAACTGAATACGAAACAATGATATTTTAAAAGGTGAAACTGAGAGGTAGGAGATGAATAGAAGGAGAGGAGACAGGGAGAGACAGAATGGGGTTACTCATCTCATATAGAAGAGCAAGGGTTAACTGTTATAATGGAGGGGAAGAAGAGGAAGGCAAAAGGGAACGTATCAACATTATTCTCATTGAATTTGGCTTAGGAAAGGAATGACATACACTCTAAATTGGATATCTTGCCCTGTAGGAGAGTAGGGGGCAAGGGGATGAGAGGGAGGATGATGGAGGAGAAGGGGGGTTGGGGGGAGGGTTGTTAGAAGCACACACTTTTTTAAAGGGACAATTAGAAAGTAGAGAACAGAACAAGTGGAGGGTGGGATAGGAAGGAGGAAAATATAGTCAGTCTTTCACAATATGTCCATTGTGGAAATGTTCTGCATGTGGCCTGTATTGAATTGCTTGTCTTTCAAGGGAGGGTGGGTGACTAGGGATGAAGGGAAATAATCTAGAATTTAAAAGTTCTAAAATCAAATGTTAATATATATAATAATAATAATAATTATTATTATTATTATTATTATTATCATTTACATGCAAGTGGGTAATAAGATATACAGGACTGGGATAGGGAGATCCATCTTGCCCTACCGGAAAGTCAGAGGGATGATGGGGGAGGACATAGGAGAGAGCAGATTGGGGGAGGGGTTATACAGTGGGATGGCTGTTTTGAGGTGGTGGGTAAGGGAAGGATGGGGAGAAAATTTGTAACTCAAAATCTTGTGGAAGTGAATGATATAAACTAAAAATAAACAAAAGTTAACAATTTTTTTAAAAGAGTGATCCGCATACTGTTACTTAAGTCTAATGGGGAAAATTTAAAGCCTTAGGTTTTCATTTTGCAGATACATAAATAGAAGCCTCAGGAAGGTAGCTGACTTACCCAAGGTTGCATAAGCAATACATAGCAAAGACACAATTTCTCTGATTAAAACAACAACAACAACAACAACAAAACCCCCACAAAATTCTCTTTTTAAAAGACTACTGGATTTTTCTGGACTTGATCAGTTACAGGTGTTTTGCAAAATCCTAGGAATCAAGTAAAGTGTTTTGTCTGTTAAGTGTTTATCTGCCAAAGGGTAAGCAGAATAGTGGTAAGGGGATATGAGGCCAAGCGATACAAAGCTCAGTCAATAAAATTGGAGACATTAGATTGAAAAATAAAGGCATACAGGGGATGGATTGTGCTAGTTATGTTTAAGTACTTGAAAATATTTCATATGGAAGTAGGATTAGATTCTTTGACCTCACAGGGCAAAATTAGGAACCAAGTTAGGGGTGTTGCAGTGAGCTAGATTTTTGGAATGAACATTCTTGCATTGCAGAGAATCTCTTCAAATGTAAACAAAGGATAGATCACTTCTTTTCCAGAAAAATAGAGGGAATTCTCATTAAACTGTTCTTTCTGACTGATGAAATAAACATTCATGGTGGATATGACTAGCAATGCCAACAAGGGAAAAACAGCAAACAGTTCTTGCCC
>CM053581.1:23821463-23847709 GCA_028627135.1 Pseudochirops cupreus
TGGAATTATTCTCTTCAGAATGCTTTTGAGATTCTTTTTCCATCTGGCAAAGTCGACTTTTTAAGTACTTCTTCTCCTCATTGGCTTTTTGGGCCTCTTTTGCCATTTGAGTTAATCTGTTTTTTATGGTGTTAATTTCTTCAGTCAGATTGCTGACTCTCTTTTCATGATTTTCTTGCAACATTCTTATTTCTCTTCCCAATTTTTCTTCCACTTCTCTCATATGGTTTTCAAAATCCTTCTTCAGGTGATCTCTAGCTTTAAGGCAATCTTCATGTTTACTGGAAGCCCCTGGTGGGGGAGCTCTGGCTGTGCTGTCCTGCTGCAGCTCTCTGCCTTGGTCCTTCTTTTCTTCAAAGAAGGAATCCAGTGTTTGGTTGCTGTTCTTACCTTGCTTCTTATGCTTATTTTTATTCTTGGTCAGTCCATGATTTTTTTTTTTATTCTCTGTGGAGCTCTGCTTGCGGAGGGGAAAGCTCTGTCCCAAATTGCTGGGGTCCTCCCAGCTGCTGGAGTTCTTAGGGAGTTGCTGGGTCCTTCTGCCACTTCCGGCTAACTGAGTAAAAATGAACCACAGGACCAAAGCCCAAGACTGTGATCCGGATCCAGGCCACTCAACACAAGAGCACTTGGCCTCTAAATGATCGCTTGATCTCCCTGCAGTCTGCAGGTCAAGAGCACTGAAGCAACAATGCGGGGGTGGTGCAGAACCTCCGCCCTTTGCTTCTCAGCCCTGGAGGCGTTTTGGCCGGACCACTTTTCTCTCACGACCTTGCAAGCCCCACTGACCTAGTTCTGGATCCTGCTGCAGCTGCCACCAGTCCATTCACCCAAAGCTCCAGCTGGGGCTCGGCTCCTCTCATCCAGCAACCCCTGGGACACAGCCCCAGCTTCAGGCCAGGCTGGTTTCAGTTCGCAGTGCTGATATGGTTCCTTGTAGCCAAGCTGACTTTAGTGGAAATTATATTTGTGTGCGTTTTGGAGTTCTAGAATGAGTTTAGAGTCATATTTTATGGGTATTTTGGGGTGACTATGTGAGAGCTGCGATATGTTGCTGCTCTTATGCTGCCTTCTTCAGAGCCTTTTTTCTTTCTTTCTTTCTTTCTTCTTTCTTTCTTTCTTTCCTTTTAAAATTTATTTTTAGTTTTCAACATTCATTGCCACAAGATTTTGAATTACAAATTATTTCTCCATCTTTCACCTACCTCCACCCCAACATACCAAGCCTATTGAGTACCCCTTCCCTCAATCTGCCCTCTATTATGGCCTCCCCCATTCCACCCAACTTTCTTGGAGGGCAAGATGGAATTCTATACCCCAATATCTGTATATGTTATTTCCCCATTTCATGTAAAAAAAATACAATTTTTTTCCTTAATATTTGTTTATATACTTTGATTTCCAGATTATTTCCCATCTTCTTTCCTCACCCATGCCCACTGGGAAGACAAGCAATTCAATATAGGTTGTACATGTGTAATTATGCAAAATGTTTCCATAGTAGTTATTGTGAAAAACTAACTATATTTCTCTCCATCCTATCCTACTCACCATTTATTATATTTTCTATTTTGACCTTGTCATTTTTCAAATGTATGTGTTTCTAACTAGCCTCTCCCCCAATCTGCCCTTCTTTCTTTCATCCCCACCTCTTATTCCCTTCCCTCCCTCCTACTTTTCTGTAGGGTAAGATACCCAAATGAATGTATATGTTATTCCCTCCTTAAGCCAAATTCAATGAGAGTAAGGTTGACCCATTCCCTTTGACCTTCCTGTTCTTCCCCTCCATCACAACAGCAGTTTTCTCTTGCCTCTTTTATATGAGATAATTTACCCTATCCTATCTCTCCTTTGCTCCTTTCATTATATTCCTCTCTCACCTATTAATTTTATTTTTCAGATGTTATCCCTTCGTATTCAACTGATCATGTGCCCTCTGTCTATGTATACATGTACACATATAAATAAACACTCACCTATGCATTTATACACACATATACCCTCCTATACATACATATATGTGTGTACATGTGTATACATATAAATACAAAAACATATATAAACACACACACACACATACATATATACATATACATATACATATACACACATATTTATATTCCATTCAATTATCCTTTTATTGAAAAAAGTCTCATGAGTTACAATTATTGTTTTTCCAGATAGGAATGTCAATAATTTAACTTTAATAAGTTCCTTATGATTTCTTTTTCCTCTTTATCTTCTCATGCTTCTCTTGGTTCTTGTATTTGAAAGTCAAATTTTGTGTTCAGCTGTGTTTTTTTCATGAAGAATGCTTGAAAGTCCTCTATGTCATTGGATTACCATATTTCCCCTGAATCATTATACTCAGTTTTGCTGGGTAGGTGATTCTTGATTTTAATCCTAGCTCCTCTGACCCTGGGAATAACATATTCCAAGCCCTGCTATCCCTTAATGTAGAAGTAGCTAGAAATTGTGTTTTCCTAATTGCGTTCCCACAATATTCAAATTGTTTCTTCCTGGCAGCTTGTAATATTTTCTCCCTGACCTGGGAACTCTGCAATTTGGCTATGTTATTCCTAGGAGTTTTCTTTTTGGGATCTTTTTCTAGAGGCAATTGTTGAATTTTTTAAATTTCTATTTTGCCCTCTGGTTCTAGAATATCAGGGCAATTTTCCTTGAGAATTTATTGAAGGATGATTTCTAGGCTCTTTTTTTGATCATAGCTTTCAGGTAGTTCAAACATTTTTAAAGTATCTCTCCAGTATCTGTTTTCCAGGACAGTGGTTTTTCTGTTTTTTTCATTTCTTTGGATCTGTTTGATAGTATCTTGATTTCTCATAAAGTCATTAGCTTCCAATTGCTCCAGCCTAATTTTGAAAGAATTATTCTTTTCACTGATTTTTTGAAATTCCTTTTCCATCTGAGCAATTTGGCTTGTTAAAGCATTTTTCTCCTCACTGACTTTTTGGATCTCTTCTGCCATTTGATTTAGTCTATTTTTAAAGGTGTTATTTTCTTCAGTGTTTTTTTTTTTTTTTGAGGGGGGTGTCTCCTTTAGCAGTTGTTGATTCACTTTTCATGATTTTGTTGTCTCATTCTCATTTATCTTCCCAATTTTTCCTCCACTTCTCTTACTTCATTTTCAGAATCCTTCTTGAGCTCCTCCATAACCTGTAACCACTTCATATTTTTCTTGGAATTTTTTGATGCAGGAACTTTGACTTTGTTGACTTCTTCTTGTTCCATGTTTTGATCCTTGTTTTTTTTTTTGTCTCCCAAAAAAGGATTCTATAGTCTGATTTTGCTTCCTCTGCTTGCTCATCTTGCCAGCCAATTACTTGATTTTTCAGCTCTTTGCCCTGGTAGAACTCTGCTTCCAGAATGGAGAGAGCAATGTTCCAAATTGCTAGTGTTTTCACAAATACTGTCAGAAGTGTGAGGAAAGCTCTCTCTCTACAGATGCCACATGCTCTGGCACACTGCCACACACCCCAGGACCGCCACCAAAGACCATGATCTGGATTCAAGCAGGTCAAAGCAGGAGTGATTGTCCTCTGAATTGTTACTTAGTCCTCATATTCTCTGTAGGCCAAGAGCTCCAGAGGCAGCCAGGCAGCAGCAACTGCCACACTCACAGTGTTCTTCTGTCATCTGGTTCCAACAGATTTCCCACACTGACTTTTTACTTTCTCTTTTGTGTTTTGGGTTCAGAAGTCAAGAAAGTGCCATAGCTGCCGGTCATTCACTTTTCTGAAGTCTGAGGCAGTCAGTGCTGCTTGTCATGCTGTCCTGAGGCTAGGACCATGTGGCTCACATGGGACACTGCTCAGCTCCAAGCTCCGTGCAATAGACCTTTCCTGTTCACCTGTAAGGCCACCTTAAGTGGCAGATTTGTTTCTCTCTTTCACTTTGTGGGTTTTGTAGCTCTAAAATTTCTTCAGAGTCATATCTTATAGGTATTGTTCATGGTTGGAGCTGGTGCTGAATGACATTCCTATTTTTATTCCACCATCTTATCTCCCCAGGGATCTACTTTAATAAAGACTTAAAAGTCAAGAAATAGACTGGGAAAATGATCCAAAAAGAAAAAAAAAAGAAAAATAATTCTGACTATAGAAGGTTACTATGGTGATGAATAGGCTCAAAACACACCCTCAGAAGAAGATAATAAAATCAAAATTCTTACATCCAAAGCCTCCAAGTAAAATATGAATCAGTCTTAAACCATAGGAGAGCTCAAAAAGGATTTTGAAAATCAGTAGAAGTAGAAGAAAAAAATGGGAAATGAAATAAATGATGCAACAAAATCATGGAGAAAGAGTCAAAAGCTTGATAAAAAAGACACAAAAAGTACAGAAGTATATAAGAGCTTTAAAAAAACAGACTAGAGCAAATGTTAAAAGAGGCACAAAAACATTCACTGAAGAAAAAAATAAAAATAAAAACTCATTAAAAATTAGAATTGGTAAAATAGAAAGGGAGATACAAAAGCCACTGAAGAAGAAGAATTTTTTTAAAAATTAGAATTGAGCATATGAAAACTATTGACTTTATGAGCAATCAAGAAACAATAAAACAAAAACAAAAGAATGGAAAAAAATGGAAGATGTGAAATATCTCATTGGAAAAGCAACTTACCTGGAACTTAGATTCTGGTGAGATAATTAATTTTTTTTTTGGTCTTCCAAAAACCTATGTTAAAAAAGTACCTAGACAAAATCTCTCAAGAAGTTATCAAAGAAAATTGCCCTGATACTCTAGAACCAGACTGTAAAATAGAAATTGAAAGAATCCACTGATCACTTCCTGAAAAAGGATAGTAAAATGAAAATTCCCAGGAATGTTACAGCTAAATTTCAGAGCTCACAGGAGAATGAGAGAATATTTCAAATAACCAGAAAGAATAAATTCAAATATTGTTGAGACACAGTCAGAAAAACACAAGATTTAGCAGCTTGTATATTAAAGAATCAGAGGGCTTGGAATATGATATTCAGGAGGGCAAGAAAGGTAGGATTACATCTGAAAATAACCTACCTAGTCAAACTGAGTATAATCCTTTAGAGGAAAACTGAATATTCAGTGAAATAAAGGACTTTCAAGCCTTCTTGATGAAAATACCAGAGCTGAATAGAAAATTTTACTTTTAAATATGAGACTCAAGAAAAGCATGAAAAGGTACACTGGACAGGGCAATCATAAGGGACTTCATGAGGTTAAACTGTTTACATTCATATTTGGGAAGATGATACTTTTAAATCATAAGAACTTTCTCATTATTACAGAAAGTAGGAGAATATGTATAAAGATGGCACAGCTGTGAATTTAATATGAGGTGACAAAATAAAAAAAAATAAGGGGTGAGAAAGAGGAATGCACTGGGAGAAAGGGAAAGGGGCAAATTTTCTCACATAAAGAGCTAAGAACAAAACTTGTACAGTGGTAGAGATGATAAAGAGGTAGAAGAAAATGAAACTTACTCTCATCAAAATTGACTAAGGGGGAAAAAAAACCATACACACTCAATTGAGTATAGAAATCTATCTTGCTGTGCAATAAAGTGGGAGGGGAAGGGGACAAGAGAAGGGAGATGGGTGATAGACGGAAGGGCATTTTGGGAAAGTTGGTATAGTAAGAAGTAAAACACTTGAGTAGGGTCAGGGTGAAAGGAGACAGACAATAGAATAAACAAGGAGGAAATAGGATGCAGGGAAATACATTTTGCAATTATAACAGTGAAAATATTTTTGAAGGGAGTTTCTCTGATAAAGGCCTCATTTCTGAAACATAAAAACCAAGACAATTTTATTTTTTAAAAATAGGAGCTATTGCACATTTGATAAATGATCAAGAGATATGAACAATTTTCAGATTAAGTAATCAAAACTATCTATAGTTATATTAGAAGGTGGTCTAAATTGCTGTTGATTAGAGGGATGAAAATTGAAATAATTCTGAGGTACTACCTCATACCTATTAGATTGATGAATAGGACAGAAAAGGAAAATGACAAATGTTGGAGGGGATGTGGGAAAAATAAGACATTAATGCACTGTTGGTGGAGCTATGAAGTGATTCAACCATTCTTTAGAGGAATTTGAAACTATCTATACCTAAAAGGCTCCAAAACTGTTCATGCCCTTTGACCTACTAGTGCCACTACTAAGTCTGTATCCAAATCAAAAAGAGATTTAGAAAAAGGAAAAGGGGCTATATGTATATATATATATATATATATATATATATATATATATATATATATGTATATGTGTATATATATATGTGTATATATATATATATGTATATATATATATATTTGTAGCTGCTCTTTTCTGGTGGGAGGGAGTTGGAAACTGGGAGGATGACCAACAATTCCAGAATGGCTGAAAAAATTTTGCTATGTGATTGTGATATAATACTATTGTGATATAAGAAGTGATGAGCAGGATGTTCTCAGAAAAAAAAAAACATGGGAAGATTTATGTGACCTGATGCAAAGTGAAATATACTGTGTATGAAATAATAGCACTATTGTAAGATGATCAGCTGTGAATGGCTTAGTTATTCTTGTCAATATGATGATCCAAGGCAACTCTTAAAGATTTATGAAAAATGTTATCCATCCTCAGTAAAAGAACTGGTGTCTGGATACAGATTGGAGCCTTTTTAAAACTCTCTTTATTTATTTATTTATTTGTTTTTTTGTGGGGGGAGTGGGCCTATGTTTTCTTTCACAATGTGACTAATAAGAAAATACGTTTTCATGACTACATAAGTTATACATGTGTAGTTGCCTTGCTTGCCTTTTTAATTATGTGGGGGGGGGGGGAGAGGAAGGAAGAAAATTTGGAATTCAAAGTTTTAAAATGAATGTTAAAATTGTTTTTACATGTAATTGGGGAAAAACAAAATGCTATTTTCTAAGAAGACACCCTCCTGTGTTATTATTTGCTCTGACAAATGCCAATTTTATCAGATATAGAGACATTCAGAAGGTTCCTACTTGTCTCAAACTCTCTCCTTGAAACTTTACAATGGCCCTGCCAAGATATAAAGAAATCTTATAGACTTGAATATCAGTATTCATGAATGACTTCTAATATTAAAAGAGTCAACAACTAGAGGCAGAATCTCCTACTTCCAGAAGCTTTCAAGAAATTATATTTTTATCCTTTCCATAGGTAGCTACTTAACCTCCTTTTATCAAAAATATGTGGTATTGCTATTTTTCCAAGCAAATTTCAGACTGTTTTACTAAAATGTATTTTCTAATGTCTATAGAAAGTTTCTGGGTGAACTCTATCACAAGAGATTAAGAGAGAATGTTAGAGTAAAAACATTCAAGGTGATATTATGCTATAAATGTGAATTTCCAGAGCAATGAGGTGTGAAGAAGTGAACACTGTTAAATGGAAAAAAGGAGAGAATAAGATCATTGACAAGAAGCAGCTGAGTTATGGAGAATAATAATAAGCTGAGGAAGGGTATCATCAATTGAAGAAGTTCATATAAAAGCAATTGAGTTATATTAAAACAAAACCATGGACATATATATCTGATTAAGAGAAAATGGAGCATGAGAAGCATTTGGAATGTTGTAAATATGTCATGGCAGCTCTTTAAGGTTACAGATTATAGAACAAATGTTGACATGCCATGGGTAGAGAGACTTTCCTCACTGGGAGGTTTTCAGATCAATGACATCAAAGATTCACCCCCTTCCCCAAAATAACACAGCAACAGTTCACTTGCCAGGATTAAAGGGTCAGAAAGTTGCAGCATAATAGTTGAAATTGAGCAAATCAAAGAATCTGTATTTGGAGGAAACTCAGAGGTCGTTCATCCCAACCCATACCTGCATGAGAATACAGTCTACAAAATACCCAACTGAGCAACCATTAAGCTACTTCTTCACCCCGTTCCAATGTGAGCAGACAAATGGCATTCCAACTAAGTCTTCCTTTCTCCATATGGTAGTACATCAAATGCATGGTAACCACCGTCAGTTCCCTACCAAGTCTTCTCTTTTTCAAGATAAATGCCCTCTCTTCTCCAGTTCTCTTCATATGGCATGAACTCAAGTTCCTTCATCAACCTCATAGTTACTCTCTGCATGATCTAAAAAGTTTTATTAAAGTCCTTGGATGGTAGTGCCCAGATGGTTAAAACATCAATTTAAATGCAAAAAAAGTCATTCATGGAATACTTTCTTCTAACTGGTTAAAATAGATCATATACATCTTTTATGATATTTGTCTACTGACCATAATTTAAACTTTTTTTCTTGATGATTCTGTTCATCATTATGAACATCCATTACTACTTTATGTGTTTGGAAGAGAGTGCCATATACTCTTTTCAGTTCTCTATTCTTTCCATCAATGTAATGGGGTCAGCTGTCATTAAAAAAAGAAAATTCTGTTTTTACTATTCCTGTCACTAATTAGGTTCCCCTCATAGACACGTCTAATGTGTTACTTATTTGTTTTTGGTCCACGTGCTAGGGAATATGTCACTTCTCTTAGTTCAAAATGAGAAGCTGTTAGAAATTGTAGAGTTTTCAGCAAGGGCCTATGGAATAAAATGTATGGCTTTAGCATTGCAGCAGCAAGCACCCTAGCATACCCAGGATGGCCGCTGGTACCTGTTCTTGGATCTGCTTTTCTAAAGGAAAGTAACTCTAAAAGGGTTAACAATCTTACTTTAATCAATCAAACATATATCATTTACCTAATTCAGGGGGAAAAGTCAGCCCTCCGAACTTCAGAGAATATAAACAAAAATTACAAGAGAAAACAACACAATTTAACAGAAAGGGCTTCTAACTGTCTGTCCATTACATCCATAGCTAGTCAGTCACCAGAGAGAGAAGCATCAACATGTGGGTTGTCAAAGCCGGGGGGCTTAAAGGCTGCCCAGAGTCAAATCACACAACTTTTCCCAAAATGAGCCCCAAAGCAAAACCTCACCTCAGACATATATACAGCCTTCTCCAGGGTCAGAGAACATCACAACCCTCATGACCCACTTGACTCCAAAGTAACAAAAGTTGTGCCTTCCTGAAAAACAAGCCTGCCACCACAGGCTTCAGGTGAGCACATGCAGCCTGTTAAGGGGCACAGTTTGTTTTCCAATCAGTAAAGGTCCTCAAATTCACCTTAGACTTATTAAGGGGCAGGCAAGATCTTCAAATTTCTATTACCATTAGGAATATCTGGGCTTTGTGATAGCTATAGCATGGGTAACAAGGTTGGAAGGGACAGCTTATCAGCTTACACAGTCCTTTTTGGGGTAAAAATGAATCAATAACTCTGACCACCAAGGATGTGATGGTTTACACAAATCCATCCTCCATACAGACATCAGCACATTTTCCCTTACGTACAGGTCTAATCATTCTACCATCTTACTGCAACACAGGTTGTTTTAAAAACAACAACTATGATTAATATTTACATAGTGTTTACTCTGTGCCAAGAACTGTGTTAAGAGTTTTACAGATTTATAAATGTTATCTCATTTGAGCCACATAGCAGCTATGTAACGGAGGTTCTATTATTCGTCCCATATTACAGCTAAGGAAACTGAGGCAGACAAGGAGTTAAATGATTTACCCAGGGTCTCGCAGCTAGTAAATATCTGAAGTTGGATTTGAATGCAGGTGTTTCTGATTCTAGAACCAGCAGTCTATCTTCCATACCATTTAACTGTCCCCTTTGCATCTAGAATTAAATATGATCTCATCTGTTTACTATTTAAATCTCTTCACAGAGGCAACTAGATGGTGCAGTGGAGGGAATGTAGTTCCTACTCAGGAAGATCTGAGTTCAAATCCAACTTCAAATATTTACTACCTGCAAGACCTCAGATTTACCAATTATATGATATGGGGCAAGTTACTTAACCACTTTTTGCCTGTATTTCATTAACCAAAACATGTATATAATAATAGCACTTACCTCCCAGATTTGTTTTGAGGATTAAATGAGGTATTTGGAAAGCACTTAGTACAATGCCTGGCTCACAGTAGGTATTATATAAATGCTAATTCCCTTCTCTTCCCCTATTTGTAAAACACTTAACACGTGTACATATTTTCTATATGCTTATTTTTATATGAAGTGCTTCCCTCATAGACTCCAAGAGGGCAGAAATACACATGTATACATATATGATTACATATGGTTATATATGGATATAAATACATAGATTTATAGGTATATATACATCTATAGATTCTTAGGTATAAAGGCTATTTTTCCCTTTGTATTCTTAATAAATAGCGCCATATTTGCCACAAAATATGTGCCTAATAAGTGTTTGTTTCATGAATCATTATTCATAATGTGAGACGCTGGAAACACCCTCTACCCCTCGCCATCTGAATCATGATTGCAATTGAAAAGAGTTGGCTTTTACTTTGTTTTGATGATCAAGGAAAAGTTTGGAATCCATAAGTATCTATAAATTCAGAAATTATAAAATGGTGACAAATGTCATGTTTTCAAATCCTTCTAATCTTGGAGTCAAGAAGACTTGAGTTTGAATCCTACCTTAGATGCTTACAAACTGAATGATTCTGGTCAAGTTCTTCAATTTTTCTAAGTCTTGGTCAACTGAGAAATGAAGATAATACTACTAAATATTTTTTCAGGGTTGTTAGGAGAATAGAACGAGAAAAAAATATGTAAAGTGCTTTGCAAAATTTAAGGTGTGTTATATATGTTAGCTATTATTAATATTATTAGTAATATTTTTCCAATCACCTAGGTTCATGACCTCAGCATCCACCTTGAATTCTCACTCTCACTTACCTCATATTTTCAACCAATTGCTAAATCTTGTCATTTCAAACTTCAAAAAAGCTCTTGTACATTTTTTCTTCTCTGGATTCACAGAGCCCCTACCATACTTCAAGTCCTCACCTCACCATCTCCCACCTGCAGAACTGAAACAACCTCTTAACTAGCCTTTATGTCTCATCTCTTCCCATTATAACCCAGTCATTTTGCAGCTACCAGATTGGATTTTCCTAAAACGTAAGTCCTATAATATTACCATCCAGTCCCACTAAGTGAGCTCTAGTGAATCTCTATTATATGAAGTATCAAATTCAAACTCCTCTGTCACCCTTTATTATTTGTTCCTTCTCTCTTTTTACAGTCTTACTATATACCCTTCTATTTTCGACCACACTATATTCCAGGTACATTGGCCTATTTGCAGTTCTCAGAAAATGATTCTCCTCTCATTTCTGCTTTAGCACAGATTGCTCTCCATACCTCAAATGTCTAGTCTTTCTCTTACACATCTTAGTTCCCTGCCTTTTTTTTCAAAACAAATCCCATCTCCTGCAGAAATTTTTTTTTTAAATGGAAGCTCCTAGACATTTCCCCTTTCAGATAATCTGCTTTTAGTATGGATTTGTAGTGTGCATACGAGTTATCTCTCTGCTTTCCTCCTCAATAGAATCAGATTTCCTCAAGACAGTGGCCTTTTTTCATTTTCTTGGTATTCCCAATACTGAACACAATGCCTGACACATAATAGGTCCTAAATAAATGTTTCTTGATTGATTTTCCCACACAAATGCTGAGATAGTTGTTACATGTTGATAATTCTTTCAAATCTCATGTTCACCAAATGTCATACAGTAATATGGAGAGTTCCCTGCCTTTAGGGAGCTTACAGATAGAATACAGAAGATTTCCACAAAATGCATGTTTCTATAATATAATTTAAATAAAAAACATGGCGAATTATTTGTTACCTAAACAGAAATCAACCTTTTGGCAAATTCAACCATCCAGAACAGAAACCTCGACTTGGATTATCAGACAAAAAACAAAACAAACAAACAAACAAAAAAAAAAACCATGTCCCTGAGTTGTGAGGAAAATAGATGTCAGAAAGTCTATGTTCTTTGCAGGATAGAAGGGTCACTGAGCTGCCTTCAGGCTCAAAGTTGTTTACTTAGAATGGCATATGAAATTAAGATAACTGATTTCACAGCCTTCCTTCTTTGAAATCCTCTAGCTGACTTTAGGACTTTCTATGTTTAAGGAAATAATGTGTTATAAGTCAAGGAGACAGGGAGCTTTTAAAGACTAGTCTCCTGACATTCAACAAGGAATTGTCAGTAACTAGGAAATCCCATTAAGTGCAGGGTTAATCATGGTGGAGCTCAGTGACTCTGTACATTTACATAGCATTGCTCATGTCTATTAAAATTATGACATAATTGATGCTCTTAATGATGGCCCCGAGTCATGAAGAGAAGTGTAGAATATGTTTAATATACTTTGTTTCCTAAGGCAAGTTACAGAATCAGTCTGAGAGGTGGAAGGATCCAGAGCAGCATCCACCCCAACCCTTTCACCAAAAGAATCACCCTATTGCCATGCCCAACAAATGATCAGTCACTGCCAGAAGATTTCCACTGAGGGTGAGCCTCCATACATCTTATGGAAACCCGTTCCATCTGTGATCAGATCTCATTGTTAGATAAGTTTCTTTTTTGTTTATTTTGTTTTGTTTTCCCTTGACTTCAACTCTAAATTGGCCCTTTTGAAACAGCATCATAGATTCAGATCTGGCAGGGTCCTTAGATTCCATCTAATCTCACACTATTTTTTTTTTCCTAAATGAAGAAACTAAGGTAGTCAAAATTCTTGCCCAAGCTCACATAGCTAAGTAGGGTGTGAGGCCAGATTCAGGTCCAACACTCTTTCACTATATCGCATTTTCTCCAACCTTTTATTTTCCTTAGAAACTAAACAGAACAACATACCTCTTCTACATAAAGTTCTTCAAATAGTTAAAAACAGCTTTCATGGCCCTTTCTTTTCCTTTTCTGGTTAAAAACTCCTTCAAACAGTACTCGTATAATATAAAATCAAAGTCCTTCACAAGTCTGGCTGTGTTGCTCAGTGTACACTCCAGCTTACCGACTACCTTTGTAAATCACATTTCTCAGAACTGAATACAACACTCCAACTGAGATAAGATGAGGGCACTATCTAATGAAATGATCACTTCCCTGTTCCTTGAAGGAATAATCGCACTCACTTTTTGGCTGCCACATCATATGTCTTACTCATGTTGACCTTGTAATACATTACTACTGGGGCAAGTCACTTAACCTTGTTTGCCTCAGTTTCCTCTTCTGTAAAATGAGGCAGAGAAGGTAATGGAAAACCACTCCAGTATTTTTGCCAAGAAAACCCAATGGAGTCAGGAAGATTTAGACATTACTGAAAAACAAAAGCAACCGTAACAGTAATGAGAGTTGAAGTTCCTTTTCTATTGCCAAGCTAAGAGGTACTTGGTACCTAGTTCAGATGAAGCCTCTGCTAAAGAAAAAGAAGGTATGAATCCCTTTCTCCTGTTGCTGATGTAACAAGAAGGGGCTGAATAGGGAGAGGCAATATTGTACATAAGGAAAAACCCAAAAAGGGAGAGTTAGATCTTCTTGGAGCAAACTCCATGGAGGCAGAAACTGCTGCCATGGTGGAGCTGAAGAGGAGCAGAGGAGGCTGAAGAGGAAAGTCTCTCTCCATCCCCTCCCCCCCAGCCACTGAAGAGAATAATTTTGATTTTTAAAACCTGGATGGAGTGATTTTGATTTTGAGAACCAGCTGAAACTTCTTCTGAGTCCAAGGGCCAGCCAGAGCTGCCAAAAGTCTGAGGAAGCATGACTGTGAAAGATTTAAGACTTTGTCTGTGCCTTTGCTAAGTGTTGACTTCCTGGGAACAGAGACTGTGAAGGATTTGAGATGAACCAGACACTGTAAACTCCAATGTGGAGCAGGAAGTGTACAGAGAGTTGGACAAGGACTTGGGAGCTGTCTGCCTTTGAAGCCAGGTGACACTTTGGTGATTCCAGGTAGGATCTGAGACCATGGAGGGCTTACAGGGAATCCATGAATCTACTCCAAGTCAAGCTGAAAGAAAACTTTAATTGGAGACTGTGTTCTGACTGAGAAATTGTAAATTTACTAGTGACCTAGGAGTAGAGGGTCTATGTATTTTCTGATGATTTAATCATGAATGATGAAGCATGATAGAGTTGACTGAATGATAGATTAACTAAATGATTGCACTTAGTGATTGATTACTGAATCAGTGACTAATTGAGTCAACTTAGTGCTCCCCATTAGTAGAGAACTTTTACTATTGTACTTTGTGATTGAATTAAGGATTTTGTGAATGCTTGAGTTATGAAATGATTGTTCTTTGTTCAAAACTTTGTGACCACTGTAGTGGAAATTATGGGGCCATTTTCTGTGATAAATTGCTGTGAATGCTATATTTTGATTACCAATGATAACATTGTGAATGCTATACCTTGATTTTCTGTGAATGTTTTGCTCTGATTTGTTATGGAATAAATTGAGTGTTCATTATACTGTGTATTCAGAGCCTTCCAAGCTGTTCACAGCAGCATTCTTCTGGAAAGCTGCTCGTGCATGGCTTTACAACAACACTACTAACCCTAGTTCTTTTTCAGGTCAAGTGTGTAATTTCTAATAACTTATAAGGTCAGAAGTATATGTTTTATTATTCTCATTTTATAAATGAGGAAATTGAGGCCTGGGAAGGTTATGTAATGTAATGATGTTCACATACATATTAAGTGCCAGAATTACAATCCAAAAGCAAACTTTCTGATTATATACCTATCACAACAATATGTGTTTATGTGTGTGTATCTATCTGTAATGGTAATGAGAATATGAAGATCTCCCTTGCCCCTTAATAGACCTAAGGGAACTTGAAGATCTCTTTCCTTTAATAGGCCAAATCTATTCTCATTGAGAGTGTGATGTGAGGAGTTTGCTGAAGGGTGAAGCAGAGCCCAAAGGAAGCTGGGAATCAGAGCGGTTAGAACAGTAGGAGAGAGAGGATACAGTCAAGGAGACAGCTAAACTTGTGAGTTTTTGTTTGTGTGAAGGTTTTAGGATGATGTTGCTTTCTACAGTGTTATTGTTATAGTTGTTCCTATGACAAAATCAGTTTCCTGGTGCTGGGATTTGTCTTTCTGATGTCTTAATAGATGTTTTGCTTCTGTCTTCTATATGTAAAGTCTGTTATATTTTATGATCCAGAACTATGCAAGCATGTTTTCATAATCACTGTAGGTACTGTGAAAATTGCCTTGGTGATTATCTATCTATCTATCTATCTATCTATCTCTTTTTCTATCTATCCATATGCATGTGTATAAGTGTGTAAATGTACATATATGTGTGTGTAAATATAAGTGCATATATAACGTGTCTATAAACATTTCTCATCATTTTTGTAGATTTTATATGAGCACTTGATTATTATAAATATGTATATGCAAACATATATACACAGAGATATGTAGGTATTTGTGTTTATAGATTTACAGGGGATATTTCTATTACTAAGAATTTTCACTTATATGGACCACTCTTGAAAGAACTGGACTAGATGGTCTAAGGTCATTTCCGGTTCCAGTTGATGATTCTGTAAACCCTTTTCCCCAATAATTTCAGATTAATAAGTAATTGTCATGCCCAATGGATCCTCACTATATTTGATATAGAGACTATTATTTCTATTGAACCTCCTAAAGAAAGATGAAGAGAAGGAGGCAGAAGAAAATCATGATGGTGGTGGTTGTGATGATGAAGTCATAAAATGCCTTAAATCTTCAGTCACTCGTATGAATTTTTTCACACCTCAAACAACACTGAGCATTAGGTTGTGGAATTATTATTAATATACCCTTATTAATGATTGATAAAGTGTAACTTGGGAAAATTACATTTTGCCTAAAATTAGCAAGATTATAAGTGGTCAAACTGGGATAGAAACTCACATCTTTGGATTGCAATATAGAGCTCTTTCTTTCCTACCCTGCTTCCTTCTAGGAGGCAGTAGCTAAAACAATCTTACTAAAACAATTGTCTTTTGCACAAGTCAATTTGGCATGTATCTCCAAGGAATTATCTTGAAGTTCTACAACAAAACATACATATGAACATGTATACACACATACATATATGTATAAACAAACATATGTGCATGTGTATGTATAAAATATTTTAAACAAGATAACACTATTTTTGAAATGCTGTTGAATAGCTTTGAAAGATGGAACAATAGTCACAAAATTAATGAAGCTGAGGTTAACCAAAATGCATATAGGAGCAGTTGGTGAGATATTAGCAATTTGAAATTACAGACAGAGAATGGAATAAAGGATATAGTTCAGTGGATAGAGCATGGGGCTGGGAATCAAAGAGTTCTGAATCCAAATTTAGCCTAAATCACTTAGTGTTTGACAATAGGCAGGTCTATTAACCTCTCCGTGCCTCAGTTTACTCCACTGTAAAATAGGGATTATAATAGCACCTACTTTGCTGGGTTGTTTTGAAGAGTTAATGTGATATCTGTAAAACATTCAGCACAGTGCCTGGTTCTGGTACATAATAGGTTCTGTATAAATGCATATTCTCTTCCCCCTTCCCAACTGCATAATTTAGGATAATAGGATTATAGTTTTAATCATAATAAGATCATAGATTTAAGGGACCTTAGAATTCATCTAGGTCTAACCCTATATTTTACAGAGGAAGAAACTGAGGCCTAGAGGAGGTAAGTAGTATTCCAAGAGTCACACAGTTAGGAAGTGTCTGAAGCAGAATTCAAACCAAAACCTCCTGCCTTGAAATCCATTTCTCTATCCACTGAGACATTGCGCTGCTCCTATCTCAGACAGCTGCAGAGCACTGCAGTTAATCACAGACATGAGCCAAATGGGCCCACCGCAAATACTGCTGCAGAGTCATGCACACAGTAGGCCAAAAATCAGTACTTGTTTCAAGATGGTTGAATCATAAAATACAGCCCTCCCCCCTCCCCCACAAGGTTCTCACTTCTAGCTTCTTGACCAATTCAGGCGCTCTGAATTTTATCCTAGTATGTATGTGTGTGTGTGTGTGTGTGTATACAAATACACATACATATATATGAATTTATATATATATATATACTCACATATACATACATATATGTATATATGTGTGTATGTGTGTATGTATGTATGTATGTATGTATGTATGTATGAACTGTTCAGGAACTAAAGGGAACTGCCCAGAATGGCACAAGTGGAAAGTGGCCAAGTGAGAATGACTCTATGTCTTCCTGACTCCAAGTCTAGAATTGCATGATATACCCCACTGTTCTCACCTTTTTGTAATCTTTAAGCTTGGGAATGGCCCAAGGCCAACCTACTCTCCTTGGTCCCTTTCAAGTACTTTGTTGCCCCTATGATTTTGCTTATGATGTTTCCCAACCTGGAATTCCTACCTCATCCTTCTCTTCCTGCTGATTCTTGGACCAGCCCTGAAAGCTCTACATTTCTCCTCCAATGAGTCTCCCACTCTGGCCTCCACATTGCAAGAGTCAGTAATAGCCGCTCTTGTCTCTGATCTCAGATTTCGTTTACACTTGTAATAAATGAATGAATTCTTCATTATTTTTCCTTCAAAATCAAGTATAGATCCTGCAGAAATGTAAACATGTCTATGTATTACTGGGAACAGGGCAAAAGCCTTGTGATGTTATCAGTGTAGGAAATATACTACTGTATGGAAACACAGTATTGAATTGGTGTAACTACCAATTCAAATTGGCAGCTTGTAGCAGTTAGGAATCTGGAAACCGATAGATTAAAGAGAATTGCTCACAATTGCCCAGTCAGTATGTTTTCAATAAGGAGGGACTTGAAACCATGGTTTCTGACTCCAGGGAAGGCCTTTTATTCAGCACTCTATACTCTATTTAATAAGAGGGAAATCATAAGCCTTGACAGAACTAGATGAAATAAAGAGGGAAAGGAAAATTGGTAAAGTTGTGATTAATAAGTGGGGGAAAATATGTCATGATGGGGTCCAGGAATCACAAAGCTATAACCTGCCATTATTATATCAAGAGCAAGTGCTGTCCACTGAATCTGGAATAAGTTGGGGGAATGGGGAGTCTAATTTGATGTGTTGCAGAAGGATGGGGGCTGGATACCTTGAAACAAGGACTTAAAGATGGTGATGTTCAGTCAACATAGGGTGAAAGATTTTAGGGATAGAAATAGAGAACCTCAAACCTACTTGACCTTTTAAAGCTTTGTTTAAGGAATTAATGTTGCTAACCAGATGGAAGATATGTTGTTTCTGTTATGACAGGAATGTGAGTTGTTACTGTTATTCATTTGTGTCTAGCTCTTTGTGAGTCCCGTTTGGGGTTTTCTTGGCCAAGATTCTGGAGAGGTTTGCCATTTCCTTCTCCACCTCATTTTATAGATGAAGAAACTGAGACAAAAAAGGTCAAGTGACTTACCCAGGGTCACACAGCTCATAAGAGTCTGAGGCTGGATTTGGACTCATGAAGCTGAATCTTCTTGATTCCAAGTTCAGTGCTCTATCCACTGTACCACCTAACTGCCCATGAATGTGTATAGAGCCCTGTAAATTTGATCTTCTTGAATAATTCACCATGTGTCCTCACCCGTGTTTGAGTTCTAATGAATCAGATTATGTAGAAGCTTAGGCAGAAGAAAAGACTAAAGGGAAAGAATGTTGTCAAGAGTCAAGATTTTTATAAACCTATGTCTTAACAAAAAAACAACCTACACATGCTGGGTAATTGAGAAATGTTCATTATGGCCCTTTAAACAATTTGGAGATCAACTCATACACTGGCAACAACTGACATCTCTTGTTATATTACCCAGCATGACTAACTTTTATAATTTCTGTTTTAGGTTTGGGCTGTGGTGTCCAGAAACTGACTGGGCAAACTTAAGAAGTCAGTAACATTTAGAAATAAGTAGCCTCCCCCCTACTACCTCCCCCAATCAACAATAAAAGGCTTCCTTCTAATTTCTTTGAAGAACAGCTTAAATGAACTCTTTACTTGGCACATCCATTGGGCTCTGTGGTCTTTAAAATCATTGACTCAAATAATAAATATAGTTTAGAGCAAAGGACTTGGCAGAAAGTCAAGATGTACCAAAGTATTGTTCTTTCCTGATAATCCAACCTCCTGCAGAGTAGCTCTCCAAGCCCACTTTAAAATTAACATAATAGAGAAAGTGATGAGGATTCTGCAAAAGAAAGAAAATTTACCTTCAGTAGACTGAAATGGAATCTGAAACTGAAAAGCTCCAAAGCCAAACTGTGGAAAGCACCAACTTAGAACTCTTTAGTTTGGGTTCCTCAAGTTTCTTTATTTTCAATTCATTCTATAGATTAATGGCCTAAATATCTTCCTAAAACATTACTTTAGTCAGACCACTCCTGACTTAAATACCTCCAATGGCTCCCTGGAGCTTATTTGTATCCCATTCAAAATCTTCTGCTTTCAGTAATACCTATCCACTCCATGGCACATATCAAGCCTCATCTCTAATAATTGCTGATTTAAAGCTCTTCACTCCAATTTTCAGAGTCTTTTTAATACATTCATTCCCAACTCCTTACTTGCACTCATGCCCATTCCTCTGCCTAGAAAGCTTTATTCTTCTTTTTTCTTTACATAAATCCTACTCATCCTTTAAACTGTTTTAAAAAAATAATCATTTTGGTATGGTGGAAGGTTTGCTATATTTCAAGGAAGAAGATTTGGATTTGAATTGTGGCTTTGCAGCTTAACACCTATATGACCTCTGTTCAATTGTTTGGTCGCTGAGACTCTTCATGATCCCATGGACCACAGTGCACCAGGCCCTTCTCTTCTCCAATATCTCTCAAAGTCTCTCCAAATTCATGCTATTATTTCCATGATACTATATCCACCTCATGCTTTATCATCCCCTTGTCCTTTTGCCTTCAATGTTTCCCAACATCAAGGTCTCCAACAATGAGTCCTGTCTTTCTTTATGTGATCAAAGTAGCTCAGTCTCAGCATCAGTATTTGACCTCCCAATGAATCAATTCAGTAAATATATTAAATATCTATAGTGTGTCAGATAATATATCAGATGTTGAGGATAAAAAAAAAAAAGGAAACAATTTTTTTCCTGAAGAAATTGACATGCTAGATAGAGTATGCTTGACTTGGAGTTTAGAAGAACTGAGTGTGAATCCTGCTTCAGACACCCAATAGTTTTGTGATCTTGATCAAATTTTTTACTTCTGACAACTCAGTTTTGCTTTTCTCTACAATGGGAATAATAGTAACACCATCAAAACAAGGTTGTTTTGTAGTTCAAGTGATATAATATAAATGAAGCACTTGACACTTGAAAGCACCTTCTGAGTGTAAGATTTTGTTACTTATTATTCTAACATGGGAAATTTATGCAGATCACCCCAAATAAATATATAAACTGATGATAGATAGATAGATAGACAGACAGACAGATAGGCAGATGGATGGATGGATGGATGGATGGACAGACAGATGTATGGAAGGATGGATGGATGGATGGATAGAAAGATAAGAGAGAGAGACACAGAGAAAGAGGGAGAGAGAGAGAGAGAGAGAAAGAGGGAGAGAGAGAGAGAAAGACATGGGGGGATAGAGGCAGGGAGAAAGAAGGAGGCAGGGAGATAGATGGATGGATGATGACTGCTTGAGTGGTCTATGAACAACAATAACAGGAGGAACCAAAGAAATGCTGGCACATGAACTGAGTCTTGAAGAGGCATAGAGTTTCCAAGAAGTTGAGGCAAAGAAAAAGACCATTCCATTCATGCTGGGCAATCAGTACAAGGGCAGGACACATGCAAAGAACAACAAATAATTGAGTTTGAGTGACATATAAAATATGAGATGACTTACGGCAAATCAATATGGAAAAGGATCTTGGAAGAAGATTGTGAAAGACTTTAGATGTCAAAGCTTGGGAGGAGCACTTTTTTGGTTGTATAGGCAATAGAGAAATACTGATGTTATTGGAGTAGAGGAGCGACAGCACAAGACATGGACCAAGAGAATACAAACTTTTCAGTCCTGTAGATCATGGTTTGAAGGTGGGGGAGACTGAAAGCAGGGAGATCAATTAGATCATTTAAAAAATTGAGGTAATGAAGTAACGAGAGCCTGGCTAAGTTAATCTCTGTGAGTGTAAAGAGTTAGATGCCAGAAACATTAAAGTAACATTGATATCGTAGAGACAGAATAAGAGAAGCACCCTGACGCTGTTTCCTTCTCTATAAAAGAAGGTAATTTTTTAAAGTAGACTTCTAGGGCCCCTCTCTATTCTATATTACATAGTATCCCTTTTAACATCCATCTTTCCCTGGATTAGTGAATGTATTTTCTTTTGTGATTTAGCAATCTGCAATTTGACTTGAGGAATGTGTTAAATCATACATAATTTTATTCAAGATAATACAAACTTATGTAAATTATAGAATATTATAATTTAAATATTATATATGAATATATATTGAAAGGGTAACTGAAGGGATAGTAGATTTAAATATATGATAGATAATATTAATATTTCTGTATATAATACAAATTATTATTTTATATGTAATGTATTATATATGTGGTCATATAACATATTACATATAATTCATAATAGTATGAATGATACATTATATATATATATATGTGTGTGTGTGTGTGTGTGTGTGTGTGTGTTCAAATACACTACCCTTTCACTTGTCCCTACTGTACTTTTTGAGGGAATTATTTTTCTTTGGTTATTCTTCGCTAAATTCATCAGAAGAGTAGTACTCAGGGCAGTTAGGTGCCATAGCGGACAGAGTTCTGGCCCTGAGTCACAAGGACCTGAGTTCAAATGTGGTCAGAGTCCTGTGAACATTGACTCTGAAGGTCCCCAAAATCTCTGACACAAGTTGGCTAAGAAGCAATTTAATTGGGAAAAATAAAATGTTAAATTTAACCAAAAAAAAGGCTTTATTGAGGTCACAGGAATCAGGATCTGATGATATCTAGGCTGTCTTCATCCCCTTTGCTTTATGCTATACTTAGATGTACAATAACTTGCAGTAATGTTCCACGCATTGATATGTTTTCCAGATGGACACACAGGGAAGGGAATACATGTCTTTACATAACCAGAAAGTCTCCCAGGTAACCAGTCACCTGGCTCTTCTGAATTCTGCTCTGATGAGAACTCATCTGAAAGATTTTGAGGAAGTAGCATTTGTGATCCCACAGTAAAGAAGGCTCACAGATATTTATGGTTTTTAGTTAGCACTAAAATATAAAGAAAGAATCAGGACATTTCCTGGCACTGATAATTGGTGAAAAACTTATGGGCAGGAAATTCCCTCTTAGGAAAGAAGGGTATGTGGGTAGAGTTAGTGTGCTCAGAGTGGAGTGACTCATAGAGAAGAAAAGCAATGAAAGATTAATTGTGTAGATGCTGAGATAATGTGAGTGTGTGTGTGTGTGTGTGTGTGTGAGAGTGAATGAGTGTGTGTGTGAGTGAATGAATGTGTGTGTGTGTGGGGGGGGTGAGTGTCTGTCTGTCCTTCTGTCTGTTCAGGTGTAGTCATTGAAGCAATCTAAAGCTGTGTCAGGTGCAGATAGTCAACAGTTTTATGCATGTTTCAGATTCAGATTTTTCCCCATTGGAAAAATCTCACTTTAGGAATGAGAAGGTAAGAATTAAACATCATGGAAATCCAGATGCCTTGGAATTCTTTTTTCACCTGGAAAGACAGAATGTGAGGGATGGTTCAAATGCTTCAGTATGTCTAGAATTTGGAGATAGTGACAGAATTTCTAACACATAGTACAATGTAATAATAATGTTAACAACAAAAAGCAACAATAACAACAATGACTAATGCATATGGTGCTTTAAACTTGCAAAACACTGTACAAAAGTGTTGCATTTTGCCCTCAGAATGACATTAGGGAGCAGTTATTATTATCTTCAGAGGCAGGTAGGTGGCTCAATGAATAGGGCCCTGGGCCTGGAGTTGGGAAGACTTCAGCTCAAAATCTGATTTTAAGCACTTAGCAGCTATGTGACTCTGGGCAAATAACTTAATCTCTGTTTGCCTTTAATCCAATGGAGAAGGAAATGGCAAACCACTGTAGTATCTTCGTGAAGAAAACCTCATGGAAAGCATTGGCATGTAATGGCCCACGTGGTCAAAAACAGTGAGATACAACTGAATTACTGGATAATAACAGCTACTTAGGAAATTTTACAGATGAAAAGACAAAGGGATGTGAAGGTTAAATGATTTCAAGGCTCACATGGCTAGGAAATGAATGATCTCAGGTTTGTCTGAGTCTAGGTCTACTGCTAATTCTCAGCTCCAAATAGTCTCTAAACGAAGAAAAGATACTAAAAAGCCAGTGTCCAAGGAAAGGGTGGAACCACTTAGCACAGAAACACAAACACACACACACACACACACACACACACACACACACAAACACACTCATCTATACAAGTAGTCTAAAAGGGCCAGTTTCAGAAGATCATCCAAGATGCCAGAAGCCTCCCTGCTTTTATAATGGGCATGTATACACTCCTAGAGTCCTAGAGAGGTCAGTACCTTCACTGGAATTTTTTGCCACAACAATTTCCTTTCTACTCTCATAGCTCAACTGCCCCTCCTCCCTGGTACCAGTAACATGGAGACCAAATGATAAACACGTGGCGGGGAATGATGGGTGATAGAAAGGTTGACAGGGTTGTTTTTTTCTCTAATGTCTCCCCATAAAAGGCATCATTTCCAATGACAGTGACTATACACTTCCACCATTAAATATATTTAAGACTATGCTTAGTAGCTTTTGGCACAGTAAAAAAGTCATTTAAAAAGGCACTCCTATTTACTCTTTATAGAGTGTGCCCTAAATGATATCAATGCATGCTGAAATATGGAGAAGAAAGTACAGTTTGTCTAATCCACAAAAAGGAAATGGTTCACCTTTGGAAATGGTTTTCATAGATCATTGGTTGTAAAACCTTTTCTTAACTCTGATATTTTTTTTTTGCCTGCAGATTTTGCACCAATCTCACTCATAATTCCCTGTGTCATACCAATCCCAGACAATCTCCCATAACTCCTTTGCTTTTCCATGTTTCACTGGGTAAAGGTTATGATTTTACTGCAACAAAAATATTTATGGATTCCTTCCTCAAGCAGGGATACCATGGAAACATGCACATACATGTCAAAACTAAAGGCAGAGTACTCTGAAGACATTTAATAGACACAATAGAAAGGGAAAAAATCAATGAAACAAATTATTTGACCAAAGCAGCTTTAATATAATTCAAATGACCAATCTAAAATTTCTGTCAGGAGTTTGCCAGATGCCAGATCAGAGCATCAGACAACCCTATGATTGGAAGAGGACTGAGAGATATTATAATCTAATCACTTCATTTTAGAAAAATAAAAGTGACCCAGAAATAATAAGGCTTAAGCAGCTAGGAAATAATATCTAACACTACAATACCTGTCTAGGTTTGGACCTAAGGTCAACATTGTCTTCTTCCCTGGTCAGACCTATCTTAAATATTGTAGTTAGTTTGATGCCCCACTTTTTTGAGGGGTACAGCATTATTAAGCAGAAGCATATTTAAGAAAGGATGTCCAACTTGAGGAGACCAGAAACCATGCCATATTGAGAGAATCATTTAAAGACCTGAGGGTATAAAGGGTATATAATAATGATATTTCACTGTTTGAAGGACAATATTGTGAAGAGGGATCTGATTGATTCTCTCTGTGTCCAGAGGGAAGAAAGAGGAGCAAGAGACCAAAGTTACATGGAGGTAGATTTGGGTTCAAGACAAATAAACACAAATTATAATGTGGGAAAAATACACACACACACACAAACACACACACACACACAAACACACACACACAAATATCTCAACAGACTTCCTAATCAATAGAGTTATGAAAAAGTGGAAGGAAATGCCTTGGAATGTATTCATGTGAAGGCTGAATGAGCCATTTTGGGGGAGATGCTACAGTGTGTATTAAGCTTTCATCCTACTGTGATATTTTTTATTGTACAAATGTATTTTTTTCTTTTTTTTGTCTAGATAAATTTGTTTGTTTACTTTAAGTTTACAAGATTCAGTTCCACAATCCCTTGAGTTTCGAATTTTCTTCCCCTAAATCTCCCCTCCCACCCCCCATGATGGCATGGAATCAAGTATAAGATCTGCAAATACTTTCACATTAGACATCAGTCAGGTTATAAAGAAGGATTGTAACAGATGGAATAAACAACAGGAAAGAAGAAATAAAACCAAAAAAGAAAAAGAACCAGAGCAAGTAGTTTACTTTGATCTGCAGTCAGACTCTGCTCTTTCTAGTTCTTTCTCTGAATGTAGACATCTGTCTCCATCATGAGTGTTTTGGATTTGTCTTATAAGCCTGCATTTCTGAGAAGAGTTCAGATTATTAAAGTTGGTAGTGACACATACATTGTGTCTGTCATTGTGTACAGATGTCTCCTGGTTCTCCTCTTCTCGCTCAGCATCAGTTCATCTAAGCCTCTCAAGGTAAATACGAAGTCCATCTGCTCCTCATTTCTTATAGCACAGTAGTATTCCATTCCATTCATAAACCACAATTTGTTTAGCTATTTCCTAATTGATGGGCATTCCTCTAATTTCCAATTCTTTGCCATCACAAAAAAGAGTTATTATAAATATTTTTGTACATATGGGTCTTCCTCCCACTTCTATGATATCTTTGTGATACAACCCTAGAAGTGGCATTGCTGGTTCAAAGCATATAAAATTATTTGTAGCTCTTTGGGCATAGTTACAGATTGCTCTCCAGAACGGTTGAATCTGTTCCCAACTCCACCAACAATGCATTAGTGTTCCAATTTTTCCACATCCTCTTCCACATTTGTCATTTTCCTGTTTTGCTATCTTAGGCAATCTGACTGGCAATATGTGCTACCTCAAAGTTGTTTTGATGTGCATTTCTCTAATCAATAGTGATTTACAACATTTTTCATATGCTTATGGATATCTTTAATTTTGTCCTCTGAAAATTGCCTGTTTATATCCTTTGACTATTCATCAATTGGGAAATTTTTGTATTCTTGTTGATTCGACTCAATTCTCTGTATATGTTCGAAATGACGCTTTTATCAGAGACACTGGTTGTAAAAATCCTTTCCCAATTTCCCACTTCCCTCTTAATCTTGGTTACATTGGCTTTGTTTGTGCAGAAACTTTTCAATTTAATGTAAACAAAATTATCCATTTTGCATTTTATAATGCTCTCTAA
>CM053581.1:23848209-23866192 GCA_028627135.1 Pseudochirops cupreus
ATGTATTCAGAGGAGTTGAACGATTTGTTCATGCTCACACGCCTGAAAAAGGCAGCTCTTGAATGTAGCACTTCTAATTTCAAACTGACTGGTATTTGGGGCAGGTAGGTGGCTGCAGTGAATAGAGCAGCATTCCTGGAGTCAGGAAGATCTTCATTGAAATCCTGTCTCAGACACTTGACACACTTACTAGCCGCGTGACACTGAGCAAGTCACTTAATCACAATTCCCCTGCCTTCCCCCTCCAAAAAAAAGAAAAAAAAACTGATTAGTATTTTTGCTCCTTGCACCAAACTATATTTCTTATAATTGTTGTTCTAAGAATGGTCCTTCAAGAGGTGAAACAAATTGTATACTGCAGTTTTGAATTTAGAGTCAAGGGACATAAAACAAAATGAATTTTACTTTACCTGCATTCCTGGCTATAGGTCTGGAGTCAATCCATTTAGTGTTAGTATGACTCAGAAAGGGCATCTAGGTTGCACAGCAGATAAAGTATTGGGTCTGGAGTTGGGAAGATTCATCTTGAATTCAAATCTGGCCTGAAACACTTACTGCATGACCCAGGGTAAGTACCCTGTTTGCTTCAGTTTCCTCATCTTCAAGATGATCTGGAGAAGGAAATGGTAAGCCACCCACTATCTTTGTCAAGAAAACCAAATGGGGTGATGAATAGTTGTACACAATTGAAATGACTGAACAAAAACTTCTCAGAAAACTAATGTCATTGGCATAATAGCAAGCGTTAAACAAGGCTTTAGGATATTGTATTTGTGAAATGATTGAGAACTCTTAGAAGTAGGAAAAGAATACAAATAATTATTTTTATAAAATGTAAACTCTTAGTAGACTATGTAAACTCTTTAGAGACTCCGTAAAACTGTTGACCACAAGAACAATTTTATTAATTTCTTTATATATTCAGCACCTGACGCTGACCCACAGTAAGCGTTTACTAAATGCTGATTGATAAATTTCTACAATACAACTCCAGTCAAATGTGAGATGTGATCATTGTCCCTGAATTTTTTCTTATGGAAGAAATATACTAAAGTAATATTGTATCACTTGAATAAAATGCCAAAATTATATCCCCCAAATTTGAGTGTGTTTTTGAAAAGGATGTAATTTTATAATCTTACTTCATATTTCAATTTTTTCATTGAATTTTCATATGGTAGAAAAATGAGAGCAAGTTTGCAAACAATCTACCTACGAACTCCCAAAATATAGTTGCCAAGGGCATTTTTATATTTCTCTTTTGTCATTTCCTATTTGTTAAAAAGCAAGTTTTTTTTTCCTTAAGAATTCAGCATCTACCTTGCTATTTTGTCCAAAATCTGGTTGACTACATAGTTTGCACTTATTTAATTAGTCTTGATCATTCTTTATGTTTTGTAAGTCACAAAATCTTTCAACTCATGGGCAACTCAAGGAAGAATGCTAAGATTTGTTGTTTTTTAATCATTCAAAAGCATTTCGTTTGATTCAAACATCACAATTTGTTAAATCATTTCTGATTGATGGTTATTTAGTTTATTTACAGCTTTGTCCTATTATCAATAATATCTGTGTGATTATTTTTGTACATCTATGTCTGCTGTTGCTGTTAATTACCTCCCTGGGACATGAACCCAATAGTAGGATCATTGGTTCAGAGAAATAAATAATTTTCCAACTTTTCTTAAATAAGTCTAAACTGCTTTTTAAAATGGCCATTCCAATTCATGGCTCTACCAGCAGTGAATTAGCATTAATTACTTTTTTTTTCCCCACAGACCCTTAACATTTGCTCCTTCCATATTTTATCTTCTTCAGTAATTACATACTACGACATGATACCATAGACTTGCTTTAATTTGCATTTCTCTGATTAGCAGTGATTTTGACTACATTTTTATGCAGCTGATAATAATTTTATTTTTAGAAAACTAAAAACTATTTATATTTACCACATTTAACCAATAACCTATTTGAAAAATTACTTTTAGCATTCCAGATTTGGGGCAATTCTCTAAAAATTTTATATGTAACTTTAAAAAATGTTTTTAATGGAGATTCTGGTTCCAGGATGGTGCAGTGAGGAAGGAACCCTGTGGAGACCTCCAAAATTCCCTTCCAAACAACTAGAAAACCTCCTCAAAATTGGTCTAGGAGCAGTGAAACAGCTTATGAGCAACACAGGAAAGGTCTGTCTTACTGGGGTGAGAGAAGTAAAAGAGGAGCCACAGCATCCAGCCTCACAACAGGGGGCTTATAGCAGAGCTTTGAGCCTGTAGTGATCCACCATACTCCGCAAGAGTCCATCTAATACTCAGGTTTGTTCTTGGAAAGTTAATTTATGGCTTGTTCAATTTCTCTTTCAGGATAGTATTATTTTAGCAACTTATCTTGAGGATAATACAACTATGACCAGGTGAAATTTATACCAAGAATTTAGAACTGGTTCAATAAGAGGAAAACTATCAGCATATTTGACCATATCAATAACACAATTAAGAGAAATCATATGATTATTTCAATTGATGCAGAAAAAGCTGTTGACACAATATAATACCCACGCCTATTAAAAACATGAGAAAGCCTAGGAATCAATGGAGTTTTCCTTAAAATGGTAAGTACCATCTATCAGAAACCATTAACAAGAATTTTAATGTACTGAGAATAAAGTAGACACATTTCTCATAAGATCAGGGATGAAACAAGAGTTTCATTATAATTTATTATTTCTTTTGATTATAGTAAATTTAAAAGTTTTTGCAGAAATAAAACCAATGCAACCAAGGTTCCAAGGGAATCAGAAAGCTGGAAAACAATTTTTGCAGTCAATGTCTATGATAAAGGCCTTCTTTATAAAAAAGAGAGAGAGAGCTGAGTCAAATTTGTAAGATTTCAAGTCATTCCCCATTGATAAATGATCAGAGGATATGAACTGGTAATTTTCCAACAAAGAAATTAAAACTATTTTTAGTCAGATTAAAAAAAAAATTCTCTAAATCATCATTGATTAGCGATATGCAAATCAAAATAAGTCTAAGCTACCACATCACACCTATCAGATTGACTAACATAAAAAAAAAGGAAAATGACAAATGTTGGAGAAGATGTGGGAAATGAGAACATTAATGCATTGTTGGTGGAGGCCTCAATTGATACAACCATTCTCAAGAACAATTTGAAACCATGCCCAAAGTAATATAAAATTGTTCATGCCCTTTGTTCCAGCAATATCACTACTAGGTCTGTATCCCAAAGAGATCATAAAAATGGGGACAGTACCCTAATGTACAAAAATATTTCAGCAGCTCTTTTCGTTGTGGCAAAAGTTTGGAAAGTGAAGTGATGTCCATCAATTGAGGAATGGCTGAACAAGTTATGGCTTAAGAATGTAACTATACTATTGTTCTAAAAGAAACAATGAGCCAGCAGATTTCAGGAAAACAAAACAAAACAAAACAAAAAAACCTGGAAAGACTTAGATGAGCTGATGCAGAGTGAGGTGAGCAGAACCAGGAGAACGTTATACACAGTCACAGCAACATGATTCAATGACTGACTTTGTTAGACTTACCTCTTGTCGCAATGCAATGATTTAAGACAATTCCAAAACACTCATGATGGAAAATGCTATCTCCATCCAGAGAAATAACTGTGGAGTCTGAATGCAGATTGAAGCACACTATTTTCTTTTTTCTTCCTCCTGTTTTTACCCCTTTTTTTCTGATACTTTTTTCACAATATGACTTATGTGGAAGTATGTTTAATATGATTGTAGATGTATAGCCTATATCAGATTGCATGTTGTTTTGGAGAGAGAGGAAGAAAAGGAGGGGCAAAAAATTAGAATTAAAAATATTGTAAAATGAATGTTGAAGAATAAAAATATATTAGCAAAGGAAAATAAATAAAAATAAACAAAAACATTATTTTGATATCCAACATCCTATTCATTATTTTTGGCTGTTTATACTATTGTGAATAATATTAATCCACATCACTTAGATTGCCAGTTTTATTGACATAAAATTGGTAAAATAACTCCTAAAACTGCATATGTTATTCAGTGGTGCGTTCATCCTTTTGAATTTTGATAGTAGTAATTTTGTTTTCTTCTTTCTTTTTTTTTGTAAAATTCAATTAACCAACAGCTTATATTATTTTTTTAAAATAAAGCCAGTCTCTAGTTTTGCTTTTAAGTATTCTTTTTTCTTTTGATTTTCTTTCCTTTTCTTTCAGATTCAAACACCAAAACTCAATTGTAGAATAGAGAAAAGGAAAAGAAGCATATCATAAACTTAAATAAATAAAGTTAAATACAATGTAGGAAAAGGGAAAAGAATGTCATGCGTACAGCAGAACATAGGAGAGGTTTGGAAATATATAGGAATAAATTTTCATTTTAGAAAGCCTGTATGATAAATACTATATGTTGTGCTGAGAGCTGTCCATCTTTGCTTCCTTTTATATTTTTAGTTCTCTGCTGTGCACTTTTTAATTTGTTTCCCCTTCCTCCTTCCCCACCTACCAAAGGGTACAATTAAGTGTACACATATTTATATATAGATATATACAAATATATATACACATATATATATGCACACATATATTCATATAAAGACATAGACTTTTTGTAACGAATTCTACACCTGATCTTTGTGTGTGTGTATGTGTGTGTGTGTGTATGTGTGTGTGTGTGTGTCTTATTTCCTATCTCTCCTGATTGCTCTATTTTATTTCTATCTGCTACTTTGCCCTCTTATTAATTGGCCAACCCTGCCTTGAAAGATCCCTCCCATATCCTTCTATTTGCATAAATTTAAACACCTATCTATACCTTTAACTTATTCCATGTACATATATGTGTATACAATGAAAGTAGGTTACCAGAACTACCTACCCTCCTCCCCATCTAATTCTTCTGTGTCAGTTCTTTCTCTCATACCTTGTTTTTATAAAATAATTACTTTTTAAAAAACTTTTTCACCTTTTTAAAGGCTTATACGCAGGTATACTCCACTCTTTCTTACAAACTACTGAATTGCTAATGGCAATCTTCTACATACTTTTTACATTTTACATATAGAAAAGGTAAATGATCGATCCTTATTAAATCCCTTGTAATCAGCCTGTCTCATATACTGTATGTTTCTCTTGGCTCTTGTCTGTCAGATCTTCCATTAAGTTTCAGTACATTTTAACAAATTCCTAGAAGTCAGACAGTTGATCAAATGGACTTTTTTCATCCTAGATTCTGCTTAACTTTGCTGGGTACGATACTTTAGTCTGGAACCCCAGTCCTTTTACTCTTCAATATACCGTGTTCCAAGACCTGTGGGCCTTTAGTATCTCCATGGCTAGGTTTTGTGTGATTCTAATTGTGCCACCATCATATTAACTTTTTTATTTGCTCTTGATAGTTTATCCTTGAACAGGGGATTTTAGAATTTGGTTCTTATGTTACTACAATTTCTTCTTATAGGATCTCTTTCCAATAGTGATCAATGTATTTTGTTTTCCTATTTCTTCTCCTCCACACACACATCTTTTTAATGTTTCAGGGAAATTGTCTTCAATTATTTTTTATATTATTGTATCAAAATTATTTTTGTCATAGCTTTCTGATAATCTGATTATTAGTAAATTTTCTTTTTTGGATCTGTTCTCAAGGTCAGTTCTTTTTCTTATAAGATGTTTCACTTTCTCTTTGTCTTTTTCATTCTTTATATTTTGTCTTATTTTTGATCTCTTTTAACTTCACCAAATTCCCCTTTCCCAATTCTAATTTTCAAGGTGTCATTTTCTTTCTGAAGATTCTGGATCTCCTTTTCTAATAGGATTCTCTTTTATACTCCTTTTGTTTTTCTTAATTGTTCTTTTTTTTTCTTTTTAGCTTTTTCCTCAGTCTCTCTCATTTGATTTTTAAAGTATTTTTTAAAGTTCTATAAATCCCTTTTGTGCAGATGATCATTTAACATTATTCTGTGCTTAAGAAGAGGATTTTTTTTTTGCTTCCCCTATCCTCCTCTGAAGATGAACTAATTCCCTTAATAACTTTCTGTGGTTGGATTATTTCTCCTTTGCTTGTGAATTTTTTTTTGTAATAATTAATTGTTGTGATCACCTCTAGCCTTAGGTTATGAGGGATGGTACCTCTGATCTCAGATCTTTGGTTCTCCCCTTTAGCCTGGAACCAAAGCAAAACCTCCAGCCTCCTGTAAGCACCCATAGCCAGGGGTGTCCTGCCACACTGCTTCTTCACTCACCAGTCTGATTCCTTCCCATTCCTCACCACTCTCAGCAGCACAGTTGTGTCTGATTTTCCTTGTCAGTGGAAGTTTCCTCAATCTTCCCCAGCTCAAATAACCAACTCCTCTCATTGTCTGGGGAAGGGAGGGTAAAAGTTTCTGTGGCTGGGCTGAAGCAGTCTCCCAACCCAGCTAACCCCAGGCTTTGCCACTTGTTGTTTAAGTGGCTTCCTGCTTGTTGTTTACTAAGACTCTAGCTGGGACATATTTACTCTTCATAGGGACTAAATCTCATTCTAGCATTTTCTTTGAGATCTTGGATTGTCCTATAGGACCTCTGTTGTTCCCCTAGTTTTATTTATTTCTACCATTATTTTGTTTGCCCTGAGGTGCTATTTTATCTCTTTTGTAGGGGAAACACTTGAGAGTTTGGAATTTTCTAAGCTACTCTGCAATCTTCACAGAATCACCTTTTCTAATTTTCTTAATATTTCTTTTTTTTGTTGTTCTTTTTCTAGTTTCTTCTAATTGCATCTGACCTTTCTTTTATTGATGTATGCATTTAGAGGTATACATTTCCCTTAAGTATTGCTTTGGCTGTGTCCCACAAATTTTGGAATGTTGTCTCATTGTTGTCATTTCTTTAATGAAATTATTGATTGTTACTATGATTTTTGACCTATTGATTCTTTAAGATAATGTAATTTATTTTCCAATTAATTTTCAATATTTGCTTCCACAGTCCTTTCCTTTTCTGGATATAAATTTTATTGCATTATGGTCTCCTAATGGTACATTTAATATTTTTTTCTTTTCTGCATATGGCTATTAGATTTTTTTTTTATGTCCTACTAGATGGAGAATTTTTGTGATGGTGCCATACACAGCTGAGAAAAAGAATCTATACTCTTTCTTTCCCCTTTCAGTTTTCTCCAGAAGTCTATCATATCTAACTCTTCTAAGATTCTATTAATTTCCTTAATATCTTTCTTATTTGTGTTGTGGTTAGACTTACCTAGTTCTGAGAGATTAAAGTTGATGTCCCCCCTAGTATAATTTTAACATCTACTTCCTCCTGTAATTAATTTAACTTTTCCCTTAAGAATTTTGATGCTATGCCATTTGGTGCATAGATGTTTAATATTGATATTATTTCATTTTCTGTGGTGACTTTTAGCAATATGAAGTTTTCTCATTTATCCCTTTTAATTAGTTCTATTGCTGCATTTCTTTCTGAGATAATGATTATTACTCCTGCATTTTTTGGTAACTCCAGCTACAGCATTGCAGATTCTGCCCAGTCATTTATTTTAATTCAGTGTGTCCCTCGGTTCTAATTTTTTTTTTTTTGTAAACAGCTTGTAGTTCAGTCCTTGTTTATAGTCCATTCTTTTATACTCTTCCATTTTCTGTTTGAGTTCATCCCATTCACATTCATCATTGTGATCACTGTGTATTTCCCTACAATCTACTTTCTTTTTTTATCCTTCTCTTACTATTTTTATCTTGTCCCTCATCTAAAGTTTGTTTTGCATTTGACCCCTGTCTTCTTTTATCCACTCCAATGTTATTATCCCCTTTTTTATCTTATTCCATTCCTATACTAAACCTCTCTTGAATTCTGTTAATAAATGTTTGTGTAAATATTTCTTTCTTTCATTGGATCAGTTTGGAAGAGAGTGAGGTTCAGACATGTCCCACTATACCACTATGCCCTGAACTGTAAAATTTCTTCCTTATATACCTCTTTCATGTGATGTAATTTTCCTTATTCTTTCTCTTTGTTTTACAAATCACAGGGCATCTCTATTTCTGAATAACTTTTTTAAAAGATTTTTTAAGCATCATCCCAAACTAACTGATTCACTTTCATGCCCTCTTCATTTATAGAATTCTTCCAACTGCTCTAATAATGACAAGGTTCTTAAAAGTTAATTAATATTCACACATCAAACAGTAGATAGTTTAATCTTATTCAGTCCCTCATCATTCCTCTTTCATGTTTTCACCTTTTTATGCTTCCATTGAATCTTGTATTTGAAAGTCAAATTTTTTCTTCAAGTGTGATCTTTTCATGAGTAATATTTGAAAGTCTTCTGATTCATTAAATATCCATTTTTGCCTCAAAGGATTATACTCAGTTTTTCTGGGTAGATTACTCTTTGTTGAAATCCTAGCTCCTTTGACCTTCAGAGTATTGTATACCAAGCCTCCTGATGCTTTAATACAGAAACTGCTAAATCTTGTGTTATGCTGACTGTGGGTAGCCCCATGATACTTGAAATGTTTCTTTCTGGATGCCTACATTATTTTCTCCTTGAACTAGGAAATCTAGAATTTGGCTATAATATTTCTTAGAAGTTTAATTTTGGGATTTCTTTCAGGAGATGGTCAGTCTATTTTCTTTTCTATTCTATTCTATTCTATGCTACGCTATTTCATTCAAATTCTATTTTGCCTTCTGATTCTAGGATATCAGGGATGGTTTCCTTGACAGTTTCTTAAAATATAATGTCTAGGCTCTATATTTGATCCATAATTTTGAGCTGGTCCAATATTTCTTATATTCACTATCCTCATTTTTTTTTCATTTCAATTGTTTTTAGGATGAGATATTTTAAATTTTCCACTATTTTTATTGTTTTTATAGATTTCAATTTATTTATTTAGATTTAGTTTGCAACATTCATTTCTACAAAATTTGGAGTTACAAATCTTCTCTTCATCTCTCCCCTGCTCTGCACCACAAGATGGCAAGCATACTGAATACCATTTCCCCCAAGCTGACCTCTCTTATACCCTCTCCCCCCCAATTCCTCCCCTAACTTTCTTGTAGGGAAAGATGAATTTCTATACCCCACCTTCATATCTTATTTCCCTGTTGCATGTAAAAACAATTTTTAACATTTATTTTTTAAATTTTTTATTTTATTTTTTTTTTACTTTTTGGATGGCAATTGGGATTAAGTGACTTGCCCAAGGTCATACAGTTAGTTTTTTTGTGTTAAGTGTCTCAGGCCAGATTTTAACTCAGGTCCTCCCGACACCAGGGCCGGTGCTCTATTTACTGTGCCACCTAGCCAACCCAACATTTGTTTTTAAAACTTTGAGTTCCATATTCTCTCCCTTCTTCCCTCTTCACCCATTCCCACTTGCAAGATAAGCAATTCAATAAGTTACACATGTGTAGTTATGCAAAATATTTCCATGGTAGTCATGTTGTGAAAGACTAATTATATTTCCTCCATCCTATCTCAACCCCATGTATTCTATTTTTTCCTTTGACCCTGTCCTTTTTCAAAAGTATTTATTTCCATCAACCCTCTCACCCAATCTGCTCTCCCGTCAATCACCTCCCCTCTTATCCCCTTCCACCAGACTTTCCTGCAGTGTAAGATACCCATTTGTGTGTATGTTATTTCCTCCTTAAGTCAAATTCAATGAGAGTAAGGTTGACTCATTCCCTTTCACTTTCCAACTCTTCCCCTTTATGGTAACAGCTTTCTCTTGTCTTTTTTATGTGAGATAATTTACCCTATTCTATCTTTCCCTTTCTCCTTCTCCCAAAATATTCCTTTCTCACTCTTAATTTTTTATTAATCATCCCTTCATATTCGACACACCCCGTGAGCTCTCTCTCTCTCTCTCTCTCTCTCTCTCTCTCTCTCTCTCTCTCTCTTTCTGTGTGTGTGTGTGTGTGTGTGTGTGTGTGTGTGTGTGTGTGTGTATATCAGTGGTTCTTAACCTTTCTAATGTAGTGGCCCTTTAATAGTCGTGTGTGGGCTTGTCTGCATGTGGGTGGAGCAGCCTGGAGAAAGATAGAGGAGATTCCTAAGACCATCAAAAATATGTTTTCTGATGGCCTTAGGTGACCCCTGTGACCCTGTGAAAGGTTTGTTCGACCCTAAAGAGGTCGAGACCCACAGGTTGAGAACCTCTGACATATATAATCTCTTCAACTATCCTCATACTGAGAAAATCTCAAGAGTTGCAAATATCATCTTTTCATGAAGAGGTGTAAATAGCTCAACTTTAATAAGTCCCTAAAGATTTTTCTTTCCTGTTTAGCTTTTCATGCTTCTCTTTCTTCTTGTATTTGGAAGTAAAATTTTTCATCAAGCTATGTTTTTATTTTTTTTAAACTGCTTGAAAGTCCTCTATTTCATTGACTTGCCATAATTCCTCCTGAAGTATTATACTTAGTTTTGCTAAGTAGTTCATTCTTGGTCTTAATCCCAGGTACTTTGACCTCTGGAATACCATATTCCAAGTTCTTTTATTCCTGAGTGTAGAAGCTGCTAGATCTTCTGTTATCCTGATTGCGTTTCCACAATACTCAAGTTGTTTCTTCTTGACTTCTTGTAATATTTTCTTTGTGACCTGGAAACTCTGGAATTTGATTGTAATATTCCTAGGAGTTTTCTTTTTTGAGATCAGTTTCAAGAGATGATAAGTGAATTCTATTGATTTCTAATCTGAACTCCAGATCTAGAATATCAGGGCAATTTTTCTTGATAATTTCTAGAAAGATGATGTTTAGGCTTTTTTTAAAATCATGCCATTCAGGTAGCCCAGTGATTTTAAATGATCTCTCCTGGATCTATGTTGCAAGTCAGTAATTTTTTTCAATGAGAGATTTCATATTGTCTTCTATTTGTTTTCATTCGTTTGGATTTATTTTATAGTATTTTGATTTTTTTTTCCTTTTTAAATTTATTTTTTTTATTTACTATTACTTTTCAACATTCTGTTCCACAGTCCCTTGAGTTTCAAATCCCCCAACCCCTGCTGCAACTCTTTTCCTCCTACATGGTAGCATGCAATCAAATTTAGGGTCTCCAAATATGTTCACATTAAACAATAGTCAAATTGGAAAGAAGGAATATAACTAATGGAGTGCACAGTTAGAATGAAAAAACAAAATAACACAAAAAAGAGAGCAAGAAGTTTGTTTCAATTTGCATTCAGACTCTGTAGTTCTTTCTCTGGATATGGATATCTCTTTCAATCATGAGTCTTTTGGGGTTGTCTTAAAACCTTGCATTGCTGAGAGGAGCACAGTCTATCAAAGTTAGTCATCACCAATATGATGTGTCTGTAACTGTGTAGAAATTTCTCCTTGTTCTGCTCTGCTCACTCAACATCAGTTTATGTAAGTCTCTCCAAGTTATTATGAGGTCCTTCTGCTCCTCATTTCTTATAGCACAATAGTATTCCATTACATTCGTATAACACAATGTGTTTAGCCATTCCTCAGTTGATGGGCATCCCTTTGATTTCCAATTCTTTGCCACCACAGAAAGAACTGATATTAATATTTTTTGTACATACAAGTCCTTTTCCTACTTCCATGATCTCTTTGGGATACAACCCTAGAAGTGGAATTTCTGCATCAAAGGCATTAACTTATCTATAGCCCTTTGGGTATAGTTCCAGATTGCTCTCCAGAATGGTTTATTCAGTTCACAACTCCACCAACAATGCATTAGTGTTCCACTTTTTCCACATCCTCTCCAGAATTTATCATTTTGCTGTTTTTTCATCTTAGCCAATTTGACAGAGGAGATGTTTTACCTCAGAGTTGTTTTGATTTGCATTTCTCTAATCAGTACTGATTTAGAACTTTTTATATGCTTATTTATACCCTGAATTTCTTCCTCTGAAAACTGCCTATTCATATCTTTTGACCATTTATCAATTGGGGAAAGACTTGTATTCTTATAGATTTGATTCAGTTCTTCATATATTTTAGAAATGAGGCTTTAATCAGAGAAACTGGTTGTAAAAATTATTTCTCAATTTTCCATTTCCCTCTTAATCTTGTTTACATTGACTTTATTTATACACAAACATTTCAATTTAGTGAAATAAAAATTATCTATTTTGCATTTCATAATGCTCTCTAACTTTTCTTTAGCCATAAAAATCTTCCCTTCTCCATAAATCTGAAAGATAAACTATTCTTTGCTTCCCCAGATTGCTTACAGTATCAACGTTTATACCTAGAGCATGCACCCATTTTGACTTTATTTTCATATATCATATAAGATACTGGTCTATGCCGAGTTTCTGTAATACCATTTTCCCAGCAGTTTTTGTCAAATAGTTAGTTTTTATACTAAAAGCTGAGGTCTATGCATTTGGCAAATGCAGGTTACTATAGTCATTGACTGCTGTGTCTCATGTACCTAATATATTCCACTGATCCACTACTATACTCCTCAGTCATTAACAAGTAGATTTGATGACTGTTGCTTTATAATACACATTAAAATCTGGTATGGCTAGGCCACCTTCCCTAGCATTTCTTTTCATTAATTCCCTTGATAATGTGGACCTTTTGTTCTTCCAAATAAATTTTGTTACTACTTTTTTCTAGCTTTAAAGAATTGTCTGGTAGATTGATTGACATGTCACTAAATACATAATTTAATTTAGGTAAAATTGTCATTTACATTATATTAGCTTGACCTAGTCATTAGCAGTAGATGTTTTCCTATTATTAAGATCAGATTTTATTTGTGCATTTTTTTTTTGTAATTTTCTTCATAAAAGTCCTGAATTTGTTTTGGCAGGTAGATTCCCAAATATTTAATAATTTCTACAGTAACTTTAAATGAAATTTTTCTTTCTATTTCTTGCTGTTGAATTTCAGTTGGAATATATAGAATGTTGAGGATTTAAGTGAGTTTATTTTATAGCCTGCAACTTTGCCAAATTTATTTATGAATTCAAGTATTTTTTTTACCTGATTCTCTAGGATTCTCTAAGTATATCATCATATCATGTGCAAAGAGTGGTAACTTAGTCTCTTCTTGGCCTAATTTGATTACTTCAATTTCTTTTACTTCTATTATTGCTACTGCTAACATTTCTACTAACAAATTGAATAAGAGGGGTGATAGTGGACTTTCTTGTTTCACCTCTGATCTTTCTGGAAATGCTTCTATGTTATCTCCATTCATATAATACTTGCTGATGGTTTTAGATAGATCCTACTTATTATTTTAAGGAAGACTCCATTTATTCCTATACTTTCTAGTGTTTTTAATAGACATGAGGGTCATATTTTTTCAAATACCTTTTCTTCATTGATTGAGATAATCATATGGTTTCTGCTAGTTTAGTTGTTGATAAGACCAATTATACTGATAGTTTTCCTACTATTGAATCATCCTTGCATTCCTGCAATAAATCCTACCTGATCAAAAGTATTACTCTTGTGATAAGTTGCTGTAGCCTCTTTGCTATTATTTTATTTAAAATTTTTGCATCTATATTCATGAGGGAAATTGATCTTTAGTTTTATTTCTCCCTTTTGTCTCTTCCCAATTAAGATATCAGTACCATATTTGTGTCATAAAAAGAATTTGATTGGACTCCTTCTTAAATTTTCCCAAATACTTTGTAAACTATTGGAATCACATGTTCTTTAAATGGTTGTTGGGTGGCTAGGTGGTTCAGTGCACATGGCACTGGCCCTGTGGTCAGGAGGACCTGAGTTCAAATCGGGTCTCAGATCCTAAACACTTACTAGGCCTGTGACATTAGGCAAGTAACTTAACCCCGCTTGCCCTGCCCTCCTCCCTCCAAAACAAAACAAAAAAAAAGAGCAAAAAAAAATTCATTGAATTGGCTAGTAAATTTATCTGGCCCTGGAATTTTTTTTTTCCTAAGGAGTTCATTGATGGCTTGCTCAATTTCTTTTTCTGAGACTGGGATATTTAAGTAATTTACTTCTTCAGTTAATATGTGCAACGTATATTTTTTTGTAAATAATCATCCATTTCACTAAGGTTGTCAAATTTATATGCATACAAGTGGACAAAATAATTTCTAAGTATTCTTTTAATTTTATTTTCATTGGAGAGAGAGTCACCCTTCACATTTTGGTACTGGTAATTTGGTTTTCTTCTTTCCTTTTTTTTTTTTATCATATTGACTAAAGGTCTATCAATTTTATTGATTTGTTCATAAAACCAGCTCTAAGTTTTATTATTAATTCAGTAGATGTTTAATTACAATTTTATTAGTCTTTTCTTTGGTTTTCAGTATTTCTAATTTAGTATTTAATTGAGGATTTTCAGTTTGTTCTTTTTTTAACTACGTCCATTGCATGCCCAATTTATTGACCTCCATTTTCTCTATTTTATTTATATATGCATTCACAGATATAAAACTTCCCCCAAAAAACTGCTATTGCTGCACCCAGCAAGTTTTGGTATGACTTTGGGATGACTTTATTGTCATTCTCTTGAAGAAAATACTGATTGTTTCCAGAATTTCTTTTTCGACCCACTCATTCTTCAGAATTAAATTATTTAGTTTCCAATTAGTTTTTCTTCTATCTTACCATGGTTCTTTGTTACATATAATTTTTGTTGCATCATGATCTGAGAAGGATGCTTTTAATGTTTCTGCATCTCTGCACTGAACTGTGAGGTTTTTATCCCCTACTACATGGTCAGTTTTTGTGTGTGTTCCATATACTGCTGATAAGAAGATATATTCCTTTTTGTTCCCATTCAGTTTTCTCCAGTGGTCTACCATATCTACCTTCTGCAAAATTCTATTCACCTCATTAACTTCTTTATTGTTTATTTTGAGGTTAGATTTATCAAGCTCAGAGAGGGGGAGGTATATCCCCTAGTAGTATAGTTTTGCTATCTATTTCTTACTCTAATTCCCTTTACTTCTTCTCTAGGAATTTAGATGCTATATCACTTGGTGCATATATGTTTAGCAATGATATTGCTTTATTCTTGATGGTGCCTTTTAGCAGTTTATAGTTTCCTTCCTTATCTCTTTTAATTAGATCTATTTTTGGTTCTGTTTTATCTGAGATAAGAATTGTTACCTCTGAATTTTTTTTTAATTTATCTAAAACATAATATACTCTACTCCACTCTTTCACCTTTACCGTATATGTATCTCCCTGTTTCAAATTTGTTTCTGGTAGATAGTGTCTTGTAGAATTATGGTTTTTAATTCCTTCTGCTATCCACTTCCATTTTATGGGAGGGTTCATGCCATTCACATTCGCAGCTATGATTACTATGTGTGTCTTTCCCTCCATCCTATTCCCTCCCCTGTTTATGCTTTTATTTCTCCCTTCTCCCTTCTCCTCCTTGAGAGTTTCCCATCTGACCACTACCTCCACCATTATTGCCTCCCTATGCACCCTTCTCTGTTTACTAACTCTTTCTCATTACTACTTCTTCCCTCCCTTCTAACCACTCCCTCCTTTCCCCCCTTTCCCCTCTTATTGCATGTAGAGCACAATAGATTTTTATACTTAACAAAATATGTTATTCTCTCCTTGAACTGAAACCAATGAGAATAAATTTTATTCAATGCTTCTGTACATCCCTCATTTCCCTCTACTGTAATAAGTTTTTTGTATCTTTTCACACTAGAATCCTATACTTAACTGATTACATTAATCCCCACTTGAGCGAAAACCAGTGAGGAAAAAGTTCATATAATATTCATCTCTCTCCCTTCTTTCCTTCTACTGTAGTATGTCTTATGTCTCTTTGTGTAGCATAATTTAACCTTTTCTCCCTCCTACTTTCCTTTTCTCTCATTACAATCAAATTGCGCACCTTAATAAGGTATTTTTAAATCACCAGATTGGTTAATTTATACCCACACCCTCTATCTAGGTTTATCCCTTTTAAATGCCACAATATTTATACAATTCTCAATATTGACAGGTGTCAACTTCCCATATAGGGCTGTAAGCAATTTGCTTTTATTTAATCATATTTTGTGTGTGTCTGCATGTTTTTTTTTGTTTGTTTGTGTTTGTGTATGTTTTCCTGGTTTACTTTTTATGTCTCTCTTGAGTCTGATATTTAGAGATCAAATTTTCCATTGAGCTCTGACTTTTTCACCAGGAACATTTGGAAGTCTCTTATTTCATTTAATGACAATCTACTTGCCTGAAATATTATGTTCAGTTTTGCTGGATACTTGATCCTTGTTTGCAGTCCAATCTCTTTCACCTTACAAAATACCATATTCCAATCCCTCTGTCTTTTTATGTAGAAGCTGCTAGGTCCTTTGTGGTCCTGACTGTAGTTCCATGGTATTTGAATTGTTCCTTTCTGGCTACTTGCAATATTTTCTCCTTGACCTTGTAATTCTGGAACTTGGTTATAACATTTCTTGGAGGTTTCAATTTCAGGTCTCTTTCAGGAGGTGGCAGGTGAATTCTTTTGATAACTATTTTATCCTCTGATTGTAGGACTACAGGCTAGTTTTCTTTGATAATTTCTTGGAGAACATTGTCCAGGCTTTATTTTTCATTATGGCTTTCTGGCAGACCAATAATTCTTAGATTATCTCTTTCAGATCTTTTCTCCAAGTCAGTTGTTTTTCAGAGATATTTTACATTTTCTTCTAATTTTTCAATCTTTAGGTTTTGTTTTTCTGTTTCTTGATGCATCATAGAATCATTAGCTTTGATTTGACTGATTCTAATTTTTAGTGAATTATTTTCCTTGGTTAGTTTTTGAAGGTGCTTTTCCATATGTTCAGATTTTATTGTTAGGGAACTATTTTCTCTAGTTAGATTTTGAACATCCCTTACCAGTTCACAAATTTTACTTTTTAAGGATTTGTTTTCTTCAATGAGGTTTTTTTTTTTCTTCCATTTCGGCAATTTCAATTTTAAAATAATTGGTCAATTTATCTTATACCTCTAGAATTTGGCTTTCAATATCCTTCTTGAGCACTTCCAAGAATGCTTTTTGGGGCTGAGTCCAGTTCATATTTCCTTCTGTGGTCTCGGGTATAGATAGAGAATTTTTGGTATCTCCTTCTGAAAGTGGTTCTTCTCTTTTGCAATTATAGAATTCAATAGTCTTTAGTCTTGCTTTTCCAAGTTGCTTCTGCCCCATTGTGATTGTCTGTTTCCTGGCTTTTAAAGTAGATTCTGCTTTTGGAGTATAGAGGGCTCTGATCCATACTTCTCAAGGAGTAAGCAAGGGCCAGATTGTTGATTTTCTGTGCTGTAACCTCTGTGTGTCTAGACTGATGCCAAGGCCAGGACTCTCAGTGTTTCCCCTTGGTTACCCTGAGCCTCACAGAGTAAGGTCTGGGGGAGGGGTGTCCTGGCCACTACAGATTTCTGCCTCTGTGCCCCTGAGTTAGAGCTCAGGTAGGCCCAGCTGCTGGTGGCCAGCAACACTGGTGTCTGGAGATTCTCCTGATTGTGCTAAGGCACACCTGAACTTCTGGTGTTAGTGCTTGTGGGTTCCTCTCCACTGGGCTTTGGAATCTCTAGCTGGTCAGCTAAGATTGTTGGGATGCCTCCCACTCTTCACTCCAGGCTAGTCATAGCCTCAGTCATACCCTTCCTCTAGGACTTCCAAACCTGTTTTTTCTTCCACTATTTCAGGATTTTACACTGTGGCAAGAATCTCTAAGTTTTAAGGGGCAGGCAGGGGGATTCAAGCAGCTAGGCTTTATTCTGCCATGTTGGCTCCCAGAAGTATCATATCTTGATTTTTTCATAAAGTCATTAGCTTCCATTTGCTCCAATCTAATTTTGAAGAAATGATTTTCTTTCAGTGAGCTTTTGAAATTCCTTTTCCATCTAGCCAATTTGACTTTTTAAGGCATTCCTCTCTTTATTGGCTTTTTGGGCCTCTTTTGCTCTTTGTGTAAGTCTATTTTTTTTTAGGTGTTATTTTCTTCAGTAATGCTGTTGATTCATTTTTAATGATTTTTTT
>CM053581.1:23866692-23908423 GCA_028627135.1 Pseudochirops cupreus
AGTGTCATTAATTTAATTCAGTCAGCGATTATGTGCAGCTCTGAAAAAGAGCTCAGGTCTAATAGACAAAGGTTTATAGAACCTTTCATTCGAATTTTATTTCAAAGAATATGATGTGAATAATAATAATTATTACAATTATTATTAATAATAGTAGTAATATACCACTACAGGGAAGAGAAGCCTGGGTAGGTTGTACATGACAAATTTTTTTCACTGACTGTCAATTACAGTGTGTGGAAGACAATATTCAAAGTACAATAGAATGAAACAAGCTAGGATAGGATAGGGCACCATGGGGTAGGATAAGGTGGGATCAGAAAGCATAGCATGACATGATGTGGCATGGCTTAACAAAGGACAGGAGAGTGTGCGATAGAATGTAATATAATGGAACATTTGAGAATAGAATAGAGTTCAATCGGACATAACAGGGCAGAATAAACCCTCTGCTTCAGTAATAATGGCAGAGTGCAAATTGGAATCCCAGTGAAAGTGGTGCACACAAGTCTTTCTAGATGAGGAACCAGAGTTTCTAACAAACTCAGGCTCCAGAAAGTGGTTGTGCAGTGCTAGGATAAATATTCTAAAGCAAAGATGTCTTTAGAAAAATCAAAAGGTACCACAAGGGGGTTCAGTGAAATGATTGTTTGTTTGAAATAATCTCCCTCTTTCACTGTCATCATATTATGAGCTTACCATATCCTTCATTGAGCCCAGAGTCAGAGATGCTATGGAAATGCAGAGTATGTGTGAAGTGAGAGAAAATGGTTTTCTTGACAGTTAAAAAAAAAAGAAAAGAAACCTAGCAGTCCCACTATTAGTGATTTACATTCTACCTAAGCAAATAGGATCTATCTAACTTCACAGAATATCAGGGACTGAATGCCTTTATTTCTAGCATGTAAAAAAGGACAGGGTGAATAAAAGAAGAGAGGAGTGGAAGAAAGAGGGACATAAATAAAGAGAAGGAATGCAGTATGAATGGGAAATGAGAAATGAAAAGAAGGAAAAAAGAAATGTTAATTGTATAGAATTGAATATTAAAGGAGTAGAATGAGCTATATTAACAGTAAACAGAAATTGTGAGAATGCAAAGCTCACTCTAAAACCGAAGTGACAGACAGACTGGGAAAAATCTATTAAGGCAGTAATCCTATCATAGTACCATCCTCCCCCTTCCCCAACAACTCAGTGTGGCATTTTATAAGATATGAAAAGCTGCATCTCAGGTATGAAAGAGATAAAGTAGAAAACCAATAAATTTGTCATTATCTATCCTTGTCGTCCCTGGCTTATGCAGCCAACAACCTGGTAGCGAGCCTGAGAATAGGCATCAATGGGTTTTATTTAGATCTTGCTGCTGTGAGGGCTGGGTCAAACTATAGTGAGTCACTGAGCAGTAAATAATATAGAGAATCCAAATAAACAGAAGACTGAAATATGGGTGTCCGCTTGAAGGCATCATTCTAATCCAATCTGAATTTGGGATTTATACATTGAACCTGATCCACATTTATGAATTTTCCCTGGCATGTAGGAGGGAAATGAATAAAAGGAGTGGAAACCTCCAGCTTAAATTCTCTGTATTATGTCAATAAGCTTTACCCAAAACAATACAACATCCATAAGTGTGCAGAAATGAAAACGTCAGACTTCAGACTTTGGTGCTATTGCTTGTGGGAATAGGAACCCAGGACTGCGGTCCCTAATGAGTGGATGGCAGAAAGGCAGGGGTATAATTCAACAAGCATTTATTAAATACACATCCAATGCCAAGCAATGTGTAAGGCTCTGAGCATACAAAGACTCCCCCAGAAAATAAAATTGGGGAAAATAAAACCTGAGTGATGCTTGAAGTTTGAGGTACTCAAGCAAATGGTAGCAGCCCTATATGTGCTACAGGCATAGAACAGGTAAAGCACTAGGTAATTAGTGAGACAAAACCAAGGTCAGGGAGCCTATACTTATCAATAGCCAGCAACGAGCCAGAAATGAAGAGGTGATAGTCCAAATTTAAAGAACAAAGAAATGACAGTAGTCGGAGTAGGGTGGGTTTGGAAACCACCTAGTCAGGTATTCTATATTATGGACACTAACAATTGGGGCACAGAAAGAAACTGATTCCAAAAGAAAGCTCAGATGTTCCCATATGGTTAATGTGGATAGAAGGAGAATATACTGGATAAAGAAATGGTCTGTAACTACATGAATTCTGAGAGACTATGGAAATCGGATTCAGGATGGAGGAGAGGGTGTTCAGTGAGGAGGTTTTCTTAATGGTGTTTCTTTTTCCATTCTCTCCCATACTCTAACCTTTCCATGCACACATTCCCTTAAAACCCAAAAGTTGTATGATTTCATGTTAAACTTGCTCCTTCTTTTCACAAACTCAGAATAAAGACAAGTGATAAACTGAATAAAAATGAGAACTAGAGATTTCATATGCTGCCCTTTCCTGGGAATATGCATGCTTTAACAAAGCAAGATTGAATAGGGTAGTGCTCAGGATTAAATTCTAATGGTGAAATCACAGATTCTTATACATAATATACAGAACTACATGTAACCTTAAAGGTCATTGATCCAATCCTCTCATTTTACAGATTAGGAAACTGAGGCAAAAAAAGATAAAATGACTTGTGCAGAGTTGTAGTCAAGACAACAAGCATTTATAGTGTCAACTATGTTCAGGCACAATGATAAGTAATAGAAATACAAAGAAAGGCAAAAAATGAAACAAAACTTCTATGCCTTTTGAGAACATTCTGATGTAAGGGACAACATGCAAATAACTGTACAAACAAGATAGATACTGGAAACATTGAGGATGATCTTCAAGGGAAATGACAATGTTAAGGGATATTAAGTAAGATTTCCCACAGGAAGTGGCTTTAAACTTGACTTGTGCAGCTGCTCCCACATGGGAAACTGGAAGTGCAGGGTGACTTCTGGGGGGGGGGGGGTAGGAGCTCGTGGGTCTGAGATCCCTGGATCTGTTGGGAGGCGAGCTCACCATGGCATCCAGTGCTGGGGGCATTTCTCTCACAGTCCCATTGCTGCTGGATAGCTACTTCACCAGCTGGTACAAGGCTGATGTTAAGGAAAAGCCATAAGAGGATCATTGTATATTGCAACATTCATCTAACAGAATATGTGTAATCACATTAGCAGAATCTCATCCACTTTTTCAAAATGGAAAAACAATTAAGAGTATTAATTACCAAATGAATGCCAACAGTAGCAGACTTCAGAATAAGGTTTCTGGGAAGTTTAAAAGGGGGGAACAATTCCTAACAGAACTTGCACCTCTTTGTAGGTTACCCTGTTCAGATGGAGAAGAATACACTGTGTGAAGTTGTTTAAGAGGATGGTTGATGGAGGTGAATGAAAATATTCTTGATAAGCCATCCATTTTGCAGGAAAAGCCATCTACTGAGGGGTATATTGTTGTTGTGCTACCCAAATTTGAAGAAAGCAAGAGTGTTACTGAAGGATTATTGACACAAAAAGAATATGAAGAAGTTGTGATAGAATTAATAACACATCAGAGACATCGTGAAGACAAATGAAATAAAAGGAAACACAAATCTACATGTGTTAAAGGACCAATTGCTGTAGAGCACAACTGGACAAGAAAATGGTGGCAGGAATAGTCTTCTCCATATGGTGGGATGGCTGTGCTTTAGTTCCTGGCCACTTCAGTGTTGTTGATCTTTGCCAATCTGTCTTGATTTATTAGGTCATCTTTCTCTCCCTCTTAGATTAGCTCTGTCCAAGTATGCTCCATTTCTCCCTAGCTCTTCTCACTTATTCAAACAAAACATAAACAATTGGGAAGCTGCAAATACAATTTCCTAAATATTTTCTTTTTATTTTGGGTTTACTTTGTTGAAACAAAAGACACCCCCCCCCAAAAATGCCCTTAGGTCTCCTCCTTCACCAGTTTCACCAGAACATTTAGACAAGGTAGTATACTTTGCCTAAGGATTCTTGATTGCCTGAACTGGGAGAGTAGAAATTAGGAATGAGAGGAGGTAGAAACTAGACTGCCTTCTCTATGTTTACTTTTTTTTTTGACCACACCTATTATTTTATCAGTGTGAGGAGTTTTTGGTGAGGATTTCTCACTCCCATTGCAGATAGCCACATACTCTTTAGCTTAAAGAGTCTAAGAAAGCAGCTTGGGGTCCTAAGAGATTAGAGACTTAACCAGGGTAAAATTGTCTGTGTCAGAGGCAGGACTTGAATCTAGGTCTTCCTTCCTCTAAGCTCAACTCTTTCTATCCACTATGCTATTTCCCTTGTCAGCTGATCTTCAGTAAAGCTTTTTGTATCTCCATTCCTCCAAAATAGTTTTAGTGCATATGAAAGTATTACAAACAGTATGAAATTCTATCCATTGTGTAAAAATTAAATTAAATTAAATTTAAAAAAATAAAATAAAATAAACTTGACTTCCTTCTTGAGAAGGAAAACACAGAAGCCAGGAGGCAGAGATGAGCAGAGTGAGTCAGGCATGAGAAACTTCCACTGTCCAGAGTCAAGAGATAGAGTGTCATGGTGAAGAAAATAAAAAAATAAATAAATAAATAAATAGAAAAAAACATGGCAAGAAAGCAAGTGCAACTGGATGTGAGAGTGTATTGTAGGAGAAGGTTAAAAAGGGAAGAATGATCCAGAAATCAAACAGAGGATTTTATATTTGAGCCTGGAGGTGATAGGGAGCCATTGGAGGTGACTGATTAGAGGGTGACATAGATCTATGCTTTAAGAAGACCAATTTGACAGCAAATCAAAGGATAGACTGGAATAGGGAGAAATGATGCAGGGAGACCATGCCAAGGGTCAAATCAGTATGTTTCTAAGGATTTGGATCTAGATCTTCCTCTCTCCAAGTTCAATCCTCTATCTATTCTTTTACACTATCACCTCCTGAGATAATGTAACAGTAATAGAAATGTGAAGATCTTTCCTGTTCCTTAACAAGCCTAAATTGAACTTGAGGAGCTTTTCTCATCTGAAAATATACTCTTCCCTGTCATAGGCTGCATGTGCTCACCTGGACCCTGTGGTGGGAGGCTTGTTTTTCAGGAAGGCATAACTTTTGTCACTTTGCAGTCAAGTGATTCAGGAGGATTATGATGTTCTCTGACCTTGATGAAGGCTATATATACCCCTGAGGTGAGGTTTTGCTTGGGGGCTCATTTTGAGAAGAGTTGTGTGATTTGGCCAGATAGGACTCTGGTCAGCCATTGAGCTCCTCGGTTTGGATGTTGGTGCTCGTCTCTCTGGTGACTAACTATCTATGGATGTAATGGTCAGACAACTAGAAGCCCTGTCTGCTGAATTGTGGTATTTTCTCTTTTAACTTCTGTTTGTATTTTCTGAAGTTCAGGGTGCTGACTTTTTCCCCTGAATTAGGTAAATGATATATGTTTGATTGATTAAAGTAAGACTATTTACCCTTTTTGAGTTGTTTTCTTTTAGAAAAGTAGATCAAAGAACCTGTGCTAGCAGCCATCCTGCGTATGCTAGGGTGCTTGCTGATACAGATGTTTATGAAACTCTGGAGTGGGAGACCTTCCCAATATCTCTTAAAATCTGTAACATAAATAGTTGTCTTTGAAAACTTTAGGGCAGAACAGTTAGGTTGCTTATATAATTCAACAGGTAAGAGAGGTTGACAACCTGCATTGTGACTCTAATCCTTAATAATAATCCATATGTGTATAGAGAAGGGGAATTCTTCACAACATATTGAATCTGGGTGTAGGATAGAAGTATGACTCCAGGAAATGTACTTAAAACTCCCTCTCTGTGCCTCATTTGTCCCCTCTATAAAATGCAGATCTTGGACTAGATGGCCTCCAAGGTCCTTTCCATCTATGATTCTATATCTTATTAAACCAGGATGATGACAAAATGTTGAGCTTGTGAAACCGGGAGAATTGCAGTAGCTTCAATATAAAGAGATGATGGAAGAAAAATTAAATTCTGGGAAGTAGATGCCCCATTCAGTTTTGAAGATGATAATTTCATAAGATAGACAGATCATGTGACATAGAACTCTGGAAGAACTTTAGGATGAAGATACCAATTTGCCAAGAAATGATCACTGAAGCTATGCAACTTTACCAAGGAAGAAAGAAAAAAGAGAAGACGCCAATGGCAGAGGTTGGGGGCCATATCCATATTCAATTTAATTCTACAAACATTTATTAAAATTTATTAAAAGATTCATGGTCAAGGCACATTTCTGAGATTCAGAGAATACAAGATAGCTATTACATAGATGCAGTTCTCAAGGAGTTGGGAAGAGAGAGGATCATTATTTATGTATGGTACGAAGTCAAATGAGTTAAATGTAAAGACTTGTATAAACTGTTATAATAAATTTTAATGGATTCCTTTCAGCTTCATAGGTTAGGAAATTTTCATGGAGTAATGCCAGCTGAGTTGTGCCTTAAAGGAAGGAATGAACATCAAGAAATGGAGAAAGAGTTGGGGGCATGGTATTCATTTGCAATAGGAGGTATTACATCCGCAAAGGCAGTGAAATGAAGGACACAACAGAAATAGAGAGTCGACAAATTTGACAAAATGATCATGGCTAACTGAACACAATCTGGTAAAGGGCCAAGAGAGCCAAGATGAGTAATTTATACTTTCTTTGGCAAGAAATGGCTGGGGTAGGGATGATCAATGATTGTTGATTAGTGTAGGCATATGCATTACAGTGATTATGGAGTCAGCAAGGTGAAAACTGAATTAGAAAGGGGAGGAGATTAGAGGCATGAAGACCAGGTATAGGAATATTTAAATAATATAGCCAAGTTCATTTAAGGGCCTGAGTAATAGTGGCTGTCAGGGGCAGGTAGGTGGCACAGTGGCTAGAATGCTAGGCCTGAAGTCAGGAAGACCCATTTTCCTGAGTTCAAAGCTGGCCTTAGATACTAAACTGTGTGACCCTGGGCAAGTCATTTAACCCTGTTTGCCTCAGTTTCCTCATTTGTAAAATGGGCTGGAAAAGGAAATTGCAAACCATTCCAATAGTTTTGCCAAGAAACCACCAAATGGGGTCACAAAGTGTTGGATGCAACTCAAAATGACTCAATTACAACAAAAAACAAATAGTGGCTATACTATTAGTTTGGTGCAGAGGATAGACTCATGAAATTTTATAAATAAAAAACTGAGAGAAGTTGGTAACATATTAGACATAGGGAATGAGGAAGAAGGGTGTGACAAAGAGGACTTTGAAGTTCTAAACCATGTTAAAACTGGTAGAATGATGGTGCCACAATCATACCCATCTCTTCCAATATTATATAGAGTTACTGGGCAAGAAGTTCTGCTATTGGGGATTTCTACCCTTTTTATTCCCTTTTCCTTTTCCCTCCTTCCATCCTATCCTGGGCTCCCCAGAGTATATGATGGTAAATTTTCTGTTGTCGTCATATAGTTTCTCACCTTAGACTCACGTAACAACCCTACATGATTGGTATTGCAGATATTATGCCCCAGGGAGGTTTAATTGAAGGAGTTCAAACTCAAGGCTAGCAGGAGGCATGTGCACAAATCTCTAGGGCCAAACCAGATTAAAATGTATTTGGGAAATGTTAAAGAAAATAAATAAAAAGACAACAAAAATTATGGTAATTTGTAGTTTTCTAAATCAATAAGCAGTTAACAGTGATCTGTTTCTGTTTGAATTTGACACCAATGGTTTGTGTTACTAGCTTAAGGTCATAAAACTACAAATCATCAGAGGCCCCAGTAAATCACTTTATCCTTTGTAGCACACTGTGTTTCAAAAGCAAGATGAAGAGTTCAATTTGTAATCTGTTGGCTTTGAAGTACTGGTAGAATTTCCAGATAGAGATATCTAAAAAACAATTTAAAATGTACTGGATTTATGAGGAGAGGACAGGGCTGGAATAAAAAATATGGATTTGAAAATGATCTTCACAGAGGTAATAATTGAAGTGATGGGACCAATTTCATGTCCAGATCTCCAGTATGGCAATCTCCGAGACACCATGGGGTGGCTGGACAAGGAGAGTGTTATGGCAGTTCATATCCTTCAAACCATCTGGGAATCACCAAGTGAAAATTCTTCTGGTTAGATTGAGGAGCATCATATCTGAATATCTATCTTGTCTCTACATCCTAAAGTACTTCTCACTAAAGAAAAAGCTGGGCAGGCTTACAAGCCAGATGCCATCCTTGCTTTCTAACTCTCTCAACTCCCTCATCTAATTTGAAAGAAATCCAACACAGAGAAGTGAAGAGGGACTCAAACTCTGCCTTACAAGATATGAAGGGTTTGTGTAGGTAAGTACTTCATTTGTACCAGGTAGGCAGGTAGGTGGTGTAGTGGATAGAGCACTGGCCTTGGAATCAGGAAGACTCATTTTCCTGAGTTCAAATATGACTTCAGACACCAACTAGCTGTGTGGCTCTTGGCAGGTCACTTAACCCTCTTTGTCTCAGTTCCTCATCTGGAAAATGAGCTGGAGAGGAAAAGAGCAAACCACTCCAATATCTTTACCAAGGAACCCCCCCCCAAAAAAGTATCATGAAGAGTCAGGCATGATAGAAATAACAACAATAAGTATAGCGGGCACTGTGCCTGGGGATACAAATCCAAGGAAATAAAGATGGCCCTCCTCTTAAATAGCTTTCATCATAATAAGGAGAAGATGACACATAAAGGAGATTGAAACAAAGCATAGCTTATATTTGATTTCCAGGAAATGAAATGAAGGCACGGTTCTGGGTAAGATAAGGAGAAAGCTCATGAAGTGTAGCCAAGGGTGGTTCCAGGGCCATATTTCCAAGTTTTTGTTGGGGGACAAGATGAAAATGATACTGGAGTGGAAGAGTCATGCTATGGGTCAGGTGACTAAGAAATGGATTATAGGTTTCTGTCTCCAAGCAAACAGCAGCCAAGGAGATCAATAATCAGGCAGCTAAGTGGCACAGGGGATGGAGTGCCAGTCCTTAAGTTAGGAAAATTTGAGTTCAAATCTAAACTCTGACTCTTACTAGCTCCATGAGCCTGAGAAAGTCACTAAGCCTCTGTCTGCCTCAGTTTTCTCATCTGTAAAATGGAGATAATAATAAATAATAGCACTGAATTCCAGGTATTGTGAGTTTCAAACGAAATGTTAATTGTTCAGTACTTAGAACAGTGCATGACACGTGGTAAGAACTATATAAAAGTGAAATATCAAGCTGTATTATTAGCTTTTATGCAGAACATTTCCTGGAAATGTCTGTCTGGAAGGGGTCATCAAATATTGGAGCTGCCGCAGTGCTATAAGTCAACAGGTTGTTTTAGGCAAAGGGAGTCATAATTATGGTAACAAAAATAAAAGGCAGACTTGTTCAATTTGTCCTTTGAGAATTGTTGCATTTCCATAGAAACTCTGGTGCCATGGTGATAAAGCCTTGAGAAATAGTCAAACCTCACTAATTCAGAATGACGGAAGGTAGGGCTGTCTGGAATTGGAGAAAAGCTTACCTAATAAGATACATGAAAGGAAATGTTGTCTTATGGCTTTCCAAGACCACACAATCAAAAGTAGGGGTTCTATGAGAAGAGCTAGGAAATATTTTTAATTAGCATATCATTGGCAGGCAGTGTTGGTGCTGGGGCAATAGGATAAGGCAAGTGAAATGAACATTGCCTCAATATCTTTATTTCTACCCCCATGGAAATCATAAGCACAAAACTTCAAAAAAAACACATTTTTTGTGCATTACTGCTGAGTGAATGAAGGAATGCTTGAATGAAAGAAGTAGTATAAACAAAATGTTCCATTTCATCACATTCCTCTTATTCACCTCCTCATACTTTTCCAAATTTCTTGTAAATGTATACCTTACATTTACCTTAGTTCATTACTGATATTGGCCATATCACCTTATGTCCCTACATAGACCATAAATTGCCTAAAGTAAAGGACTCTCATGTTCTTAAGCTTCATAGTCCTGGAAGCATCCCTAGCACAGGAACATTGTAATGAACAGCTTCTCATTTCACAGTGGGTGAATAAGTCGGGTAGGAAATAGTTAAAAGTCAGGAGGAATTGAGGTTCAAATTCTGCCTCTGATAGTTATTAGTTGTGGTACCAGAGGCAAGTCTCAAAAACTCAATTTCATTTTATCTAAAATAGGTATACAACACCTCCTTCATAGGGTTATTGTTAGCTCACATAAAAAAAAAAGATGCTTAACAAACCTGAAAACACACACACACACAAAATCAACTATTATGCATCTTTACAGCTAACAAATTTGAGGGCTGTAAGAAGCATAAGATTGTAATATAAGTAGTTTTGAGCTGGTAGATCTCATTCAGTATCTATTACCACCTGGCACATAATAGAGCATTAATAGACCTTTCTCAATTGCTTTTTTCTAATCTAATCCCTCATTTTGCAGATGAGGAAAGGAGGCCCCCAGAATATGAAATGACCTACCCAATGTCACAGAAGTAATAAATAGAAGAGCTATAATTCAAATGTAGCTTTTGACACAAAATCCCACCTTCTTTCCATCTGTAGTCATTGGAATTTTTGAAAATCTTTATCCAAATTGCCACCCAAACCATCCAATAAGATCCGAGAGCAATGCTAACAGCTACATCTCTCCCTCAGTGATCTGCAGAAAATTCTGAGGGGAAAAAGGGGGGTCTGTCTAATATTATTGACTTGAATCTGTCAAATGTTTCTATTCTGTCCAGAAACTCTGAAAGTCATCCCCATCCAGGATGAATCTTTTTTGAAGGCAAACTAGGCCATCTTTTCCCTCAATTCTTACCTAACCTTTAACTACTGAATAAGTGTTTCCTCAGATAAAATGGGACCTAGGAAAGACCTTAGCTTAAAAAGGCCAAGGTCCTCTGCTGCATCCTGAGTTATCTCCAGTTACGTTGCCTTCATCCCAGGTTATCTCCAGTTACTTTGTCTTATGTCTTGTCACTAGACCCAGATGAGTCTGGAGGAGAGAATGAGGCTGATGACTTTGCACAGTCCTGTGCAAAGTCAAGACATCACCCTCCTGATGTCATAGGTCCTCTTTGAGAGTAAAAAACTGGCAACAATATTTGACTTGAATCCCCATTCTGCTGTGTTCTTTGCCATATCAATTGCTAGTGTTAGTTAGTATCTCCATAATACTACTGATTCCTTCAGTAATTAGTAGTTGAGTATGATTACACAATTTAATATGAATTATCTTTTGCAGTGGGATAATTGTTGAGAAGATACTATAAGAACAAAAGTAAGATTTTTTTTTAGTAGTTTTTACAAAAGTATCTGAAATTAAGAATCTGGAATTACTACAGCACAAGTGTTTCTGGGAATAGTGACCTCAAACTTATAATATGTTCTTACAAGTCATTTGCCTCAACAAGTTCACTTTCTTGTTGCTTAGAGATTATGGGCATACTGCAAAATACTGCATAGATGATGGGCAAAGTACTTTTACAAAATGCCATTTTGACTTTGGGATCCAATCTACTGCTGCTCTGAATCCCACAGAGATGTTTCAGGGCTAAATCCTGACGTGAACTACCATACCTGGATCTTTAGAGACTCACAATGACAGATTCTAACGTGGCTTAATATTAAGATTCATTCACTGAAGATGAAAAATCAAATCACAGTGATATGGGCATATAATGATATCTTTACAACACTTATAGTGAGGTGTTAGGGAAGGAAGCAGATAGTCAGCTGACATTTCTACTTTTGCTCTTCCTACGCGAAGACTTTCATCAATTCTTTCCTCACTCACCACCACCAGATCAAGGAAAGATCAAAGACATACTTAGGCTCATTAATAACCTTTGGTATGTATAACCAGTTCCAATCCAGTTCCCTGCAGTGGATAGAATATTAGATTTGAAATCAGGAAGATCTAGGATATTTACTGTATGTGTGAATTTATTCAAATCACTTAATCTCTTTCAAACTCAGCTCCATTATCCATAAAATGGGGATAATGATTTATCCAACCTCAGAGAGTGGTTATACTTTGCAAACCTTGAAGGATTATATATTATTAATGTCATCACTGCCATTTTTCATACCATAAGCAGACAGGAAAACTGTCTTAGAATACCCACACATGTTGTGCAGTCAGTGTGGTAGATTGCATTAGGCAAAATCTGCTGACATAAAATCTTAACTCTCATTTGACAGTCCTCAATTACTGATAAAACCATAGTTTGCTGTATATCAGAAATATTTTTTCATTTGATAAAAAGTGACAATGCAACATAAAACATATCCCATCATTTATTAACAGTATGATTACATTGAAAGTTTTTATTTAATGATAGAATAATGGCCCTTGACCTCGCCACTTTCCCCACAGTATTCTCCCATTGGCCCTCACTAAGTGCTTTATATTCCAACAATTAACACATTTGCCTAAGATATTTCCTAAGGAGATTGACTGGGTTGAACAATTGTTTCTTTTGAAAGCTAAGGCTTTAGTAACTTTAAAACAAAACAAAAAACAAACAAGCATAAACAAAAAAGAAAAGGACCCTACAGGTTTATCTTATTAGAAAGGTTACTCAGTCTTATCAGACCACATTCTCACAGAGGCTTTCATAAGAAAAATTTAACCAAGTTTAGCAAAGAAAAGAGAAGATTTAGGAGGGACTGGATAGCTTTCTTCATGTACCTGAAAGACTGTCTTTTACAAGAGTTTTTAATATCATAATGATAAATGGTGTGTGTGTGTGTGTGTGTGTGTGTGTGTGTGTGTGTGTATGTGTTGTAAGGAGATAAATTTAGGCTAAGGAAATTATGTCAAAGAAATTTCTCAATGATTACATCTTTCCCAAAGTGGAATTGTCCACTTCACACAGTACTTTAAAAGGTTTCCTCTCATTTGAAGCCTTCAAGCAGAGGACAAATGAATGCTTTTCAGATGTGGTGTCTAGAGTATTCTTACTTAGCTCTGGGTTAGATTAAAGCACCTTCCACTTCTTAAATTCTTCATTTTTGTAAATAGGAATCAAAAGTCCTTGATTCTAGTTGTAGTTATGCCAATAACTGCCTGTGTGACCCTTGCCAAATTACTTCTTTCTAGACCTCAGTCTCTTCAAATGCAAAATGAGAGGGCTGTACTAAAATTCTACTCAGGATCTAACAAATTGTGACTCTGATTTTTATAGGAAAATGAGGTGAGTCATGTTAATTATTAGACATTTTCATCTTTGCCCAACAACCCTGCATTTACCCTTCAAAATGTGGCAGAACTGACTTACTAAAATATTACCACCATTAATGCAATTAGGTCTCCTAACAGTTGGAGAGTACGCTAGAAACGTGGTCATTTAAGGAAAAAAAAAATTTATGATGCCCTGGTGCCAGTACAGAGGGGAGGCATTTCAGAATGAGTGAAAACATATATATGGCCCTGGGGGAAAGAAATTATCTTAATGTAATTTCTTTAAAGCTTTAAAATATAGCCAACTGTATAAACCAGGTTAAAATTTAAATCCAGTGTAAAACAAGAAAATGAAGTCTTAAAAGGAGATATAGTAAAATCAATATTGCTCCTTTGGACTTGAAGTATTCTCATGGAATGAGCCAGTAAAACATTAAGGTCTCAGGACAAACATTTCCAAGTGAAACTCCTATAAATTACAAGAGTTTAATTACTTTGTGAATTACTTAAATATGGACCACAGTGCCCTGGGAACACCCAGTCTAGTTGGGGAAGTGGGTCACCAGACAGGCAATACTTGTTGTTGGCATTCCAATGACTACTGAAAAGGGCCATAGAAGTATGTTGAACAATGAAAGTCATTTGTCATCCATATTTCAGATGAAAGGGGAAGCAAAAGAGTCATGCACATTCTTGAAGACACTTGGTCCACATTATTATTTGTAGTATCATGAGAAAGAGGTGAATTTAGAAGATGTGTCTTTATAGGTACATGCAGGTTTTAAGAAGTTACAATCAGTGAACAATGCATCACTAACGTGGTTAGGATGGTAAAGTGTGGTTCAAAGAAATAGAAGATTTAATCCCAGCTTCAGAGACAATATGGCATAGTAGATAAAGTTAGACCATACTTAGAAAATCCTGGATTTAGCTCCTATTACCAACATAAATCGACCATGATCCTGAGCAAATAGCTCAAATTCTCAGCACTCTAGCCCAGAGCTGTAAAACTTTGAGGGTAAAACACTCCTGAATGTGGGGCCAAATTAAAATGCAATTGTAGAATATTTAACCAAAAATACTAATCTAATACACCATAGATAATGTTAAATTGTATTTTTCTAAGTCATTTCACTGCCCTTAGTGATCCTTTTCTATTTGACTTTGACATCACTGCTCCAGACAAGTGAATGATTGCTCCAGGCAATTTCTCAGGAAGAATTGTACCTGGACTGGTAGAGCATGTTTCCTCAGTGAGTGTTCTGTTAACAGCAAAACTATAACTATAATCATTCACTCAATAAACATTTGGCATTTCCTAGGTACTGTGCTAAGAATGAGATAGAAAGGGGGAAAGGATTTCTGATTTCAAGCAGTACACAGTCTAACAAGGTAGATGATACAGAAACAGCTAATACAAAACATCAACAGCAACAACATACAGAGAAACTACAGACAGACTCAAATGGAAGCCATTATGACAAAGGAAGACAACATGTCTTCTTAAAGATGGCCAGCTTTTAGTTGAGACTTGAAAAAAAGGAAAGGAAAAATGAGAAGACAGAGATGAAAAGGGTATTGTAGAAGGTGTGTAGAATCAAATCTTCTTGATTCTGAATCTATTGCTCTTCCCACTGCACCATTTAGCTGGTACCAATGTCATAGCATCTAGCTCATGGCTTTTCATTTCTGTTTTGGATCAAATAATACATGTAAAGTGCTTTGCATACCTAAAATGCTAAATAAGTATTAGCTATTACAACTAGCTATTAGCTCATTCATAACTTTAGACTAACAATATTGAAAATGTTACACTGTTATGTTAGTTTTGTGGCTTGCCTTGCCTCAAATTTCTGTACATATCTTTGCAAAATATTAATGAGTGAATGGTGCAATTACATTGGTCTCTTCAGATAATTCCTGCTCATTTCATTTAAAAAATAGTTTTGTTTATTCTTCATTGGGTTTTTAATTATTTTAAATTCAGAGTCATTCTTGAGAGTTTCTATTCACCATGTGCTAACTCTAGCATTTTAACATGTGTAATTCCTCTTATTCCTCCTCTGAACTATTTGAAATCTGCTTTCCCAAACTCTGGGGCATATGTTAGGCTTGTTCATTATCATTAACTTTAGGAGGGGCCATTTCCCTCAAGGTTCTCATCAATTCTATCTTAATGTTAGTAAGAATCAAGTCTCGTATAGTATATACCCATTGATTCCTCTAAATGACAGATTAAATTATCCACAATGCTTGTCAAGAGAGAGATAGTACTCTAGTTGATTTCAGGAAAAATGACATCTCCCATCACTCTAATATCAAGTCTTTGTGGGAGATACAGGTTTTCTTTTCTCTACCCATTATTTTATACTTTTGACCCAGGTGGTCTGTGGTATATATAATATTGTGCCAAAATCACTCCTATGTTTTGCTGAATTAATTTTTACCCAAATATGATCTATCATGTTTCCCCACCTTGGTTCCAGTTTGCCTTCTTAATATGAAGTGCTACCCTATATTTACATTTACCTGTCTAGTTCTATTTCATTATGTTATACCCATCTAGAATTACACTCCTGTCTTGTGAGTCATTATATCAGGTCTCTATAAAGGGCAAATTGGCTTCTTGGTAACAGCATCTCTACTTGTTCTAGGTTTGGTTTGGTTTTGTTCTCCACCCCTCCAACTTTTGGACATTTGTGTAAAGACATAAATGATCAAGCATTTAATGACTAGGTCTTCCCTTAGATTTTCTTGCATGTGAATTTCTGGGTGTCTCAATTGCTGCTCTTCTCCCCTCTCCTACGGATATATGCATGTATATGTATTTATATATGCATATGCATATATGTGTGTATGTGCATATATACATATAGGAATACCTATATACACATTATATTAAAGCATGCATGCACATGATAAATATAGAGATATATGTGTGTATATATACACATATGTGTTCTACCATGTCTATTTTGGTTAATAAGCATGTTAAATGATTACATAATACTCAACCTCATTCTTTTCCTTATTTTGAAAGTCTATTCATTTGTCTCATAGTATATCCTGAACTTCTGGCTTTTGTTTGGACTATTCCATCTTGCCCAACAGTCTGTAGGATTCACATCAGACACCATAGTTTCAGTCACCACCTCTTTAGCCTTCTTAACTAACTATTCATCTCTTAGATCATTTTTAAAAATCTTTTTCATCCCTGACTTCCAATACTCAACATTGAGAAAAAACACATCCTTTTTCCTTTGGTCTTCATTTTCTCTCACCAAATATTTAATTATTACTCTCAGACTCCTAACAGATGAGCTGATGAGGGTCCAGACTTTATAGCACTTCACTTTTTCTCATGTGACATTAAAAGGGGTTGGATTAGAACAGTTTTTTTTAAGCCTATGTTCCTTGAACTTTAATAGAAAGATGGATGGTTGGAAAGATAGAATTTCACTGCCTAGATGATTACTAAGGTCCTTTCCTGATCTAAAAAGCTGGGAATACTATGAGGCAAATGAAAAGACTTATTAATTAAAATTAATCTTAGAAGCTTTCTAGCTGGATTTCCAACCGAATACAAGAAATTTTTGACCGTATACTTTTATGACGAGGTTTAAAAGACAGAAACCCTTGGGGAAAAAAAAAAGTAAACTTTGGACTGCATAGAGTATGGGAGAAGTTAGATAATTTTCTTTGAACTGATTTAAATGTAGGAAAGTAGGCACCAGGTACCTGCAAAGTAAGTGAGTAAGGACAGGGTAAAATAAAGGGAACAGAATCGGGAGGTTGAACACATGAAAATTCCATTTTGATAGTCTTCCAATTTTCCAAAGCACCTACCATTCTAGGAAGTTAAAAAGTAACAACAATGAAAAGATCAATCCAAGAACAAGGTGGCTGTTCCTTTTTCTACACCTATACCAAATGATACATTTATTTAGAAATTTAAAATGCCTCTTTTTATCTTGCCCCCACAAGCCTCACCCCCACAAAAAAACACAATCTTGCAATCAAAGAAACAAACCTGACCTGATCTCTTTGGAGGGACAGTCTACATTGATCAAATTCACTGCATAATTATATGCTCCTTTATTTCTTTGTACTGGCAAAGACCCTGCTTTAAGAGGCTGTTAATGAAGGAAAAGAAACAGCCTGTCCTGCAGAAGTAAGCAGACATAAATGTTACTCATTCTGACAGCCTTGAACTAGAAGGAAAGGGGGAGGGGATAAAAAAAGACAATACACCAGACAATGGACTAATTGGGTTGTAAATGTATTTAAATACAGGCTTCAAGAACAAAGTTAATGAGAAGACTGAGACAGGGGACAGGCAGACTTAGCCAGGATATATGAGCTCATTTTATGCTTCTCTGATTTCAAGTGTTGGGGTCTCAGGAACCACTATTCACCCAAGATAAGTGGGCAAGCAAGAACATGAAACCATAAATATAGTAAACTCTTTGTTATGGTCTGCTCTTAAGCCAGGGGGCTCCTCCTGTTGCTTCAAATGTTTGGTTAATAGAGTTGGGTTGAATACCAAAATGGAACTCTAATCATCAGAGGAATAGGAAAACACAAAATAAACCTCCACTAAAATCCTTATGATATGGATGTGACCTGGGCTGTTGAAGGCTTCACAAGCAAAGCTCAGTTCCTGATTTTTTTTTTCCCCTTCTAGACTTGAAAGTTTTCAGATACCATTCAGGTCTTCAGTAAATGACTGATCTTGTCTTAAATTTCCTGGTTATGGCATGTTTCATGGGAAAGAGTAAATAAGGGATATTCAGTGTCATGACCTTTCTACCCTGTGTCCAAGTCTTACTAGTCAAATCTTCTGGAAATTCCTCTAGCTCCTGCTTGTACTGACCTAAGGGAAGCTTTTTGTCTTATTCATAAAGTCAGAAATGAGGATTGGCTTTTTATTGATTAAAGTTATACAGAGAGGAAATAGGGTTGGTTTCCTTCTTTTTAAAGACTATAAGTTTTAAAAAGACATTACATGTCGCTTTATATAAATAACATTACTTAAGGCAAATATGTAGAAATGGCAAGGGACCCAGGCATCTCTAACCATTGTGTAAGACTCAGTTAGCCAATAAATATTTACTAAGCATGTATTATGTGCTGGATACTGTGCTAAGTGTTGGGGATACAAAAAGAAAAAAGAAAAAAGGCAAAAGCTGGACCCTGATTTCAGGGAGCTCGTAGACTAATAAGAGATACCATGTAAATATCTGTGTATAAACAAGATATGGACAGGATAATTCAGAGACAATCAATGGAGGGAAGCAACTAGCATAGTGGGGACTGAGAAAATTTCCTTTAAAAGATTAGATTTCAGCTGAGACTTGACGGAAATCAGGGAAGCCAGGAAGCAGACATGAGGAATAATATCCCAGGCATGGGGGACATGTTGACAGTGAATATGCTGAAAGCTGAGAGAGAGAGTGTCTTATGTGAGCAATATAAAGGAGGTCAATTTCACTGGATCACTGAGTACCTGGGGTGTAAGGCATAATAATGAAGACAAGGAGGGCAGATTATGGAGGACTTTGAATGTCAAAAAGAGGATTTTGTATTGCTCCTATTGGTGATAGGGAGCCACTGGAATTAATTGAAGAGGAATGATATAGTCAGCCATGCACTTCAGGATGATTATTTTGGCTGCTGAGTGGAGGAGGGACTGGAGTGGGGAGAGATTTAATGTGAGCAGACACAAGAAGGGTATTGCCATAATCCAAATCTGAGGTGGGAAAAACATGTGACAAGGTGATGAAAATGTCAGAGAAGAAAAAAAAAAGTTCTTCTGTTATGAATGTGAAGTTACAAAGGTAAAATAGAACTTGGCGATAGATTGGTAGAAATTGTTATTGTTCATCTTTCATTTTCAAAGCGGACCAATGATAATCACAAGTGATGTCTTTACTTATGTCTGAATTGGATTGAAGTGTGGCAAAGTTGTGCAAAATCCTTATCCTTTCTTTCAGTGTCATCAAAGTCTAGCAGAAAATCAAAAGCCAAGATGATTGTCAATGGCCTAGAATACAGTCAATGATCTTGGTATTTCCAGTGTCTGACCAATCTCTAAGCACTACACAACACCTGCTTCAGCCACCTTCAAGACTGTTGGAATAAATTATTCTCATCTACCCATTCTACCAGAGCATAGACATCGCCTTACTCACTGATGGGTTTAAGGTGCATTTGAGGCCTGTCAGTTACCCTCAAATCTACTTTAGCCTGCTTAATCCAAGTGAGAGTTGAGTGGACACCAAAAGTGCATGAGCAGCACTCAAAAGGGTTTGGCAAGCCCCCACATGGGATATGCCACTCTTCCTTGAACACCCCCCTCCCCAATGAATGCCTGCCTCTTCCTTCTACAGTCTGAAGATCATCCCAGCTAAGGTCTAGCATCTCCCTGTTTCTCCCATGATTGAGTGAGAACGAATGGAATTCCTTTGCCCTAAAACTCCTTTCTCTAGCTTCCTTATGCTCTGTTTCCAGAATATGATAAGTCAGTCCTTGGGTTCTCTTTCATATGAACTATAACACATCTATAATGGAAGATCTATTGATTTAAACATTCCTGGCCTTATTCTTTTGTAAATCTTTGGAGAAGCAGCAGGTCAAACAGAGTTGGATTTGCCATGAGAGGACTTGCATTCACCCCTTCAGCTCCAGTATTTGCTATCTGTATAATTCTGGGCAAGATATTTAATGAACAGATTAGATAAATATAAAGAGGTTCATCACCAACAGAACTATTAGGTAAGGACTGATTACTTAATAAATAACAAATAACATATAATGAAATACGTTACTATAAAATCAATCAAGATATTACAAAATAAACACAGTAAAGTAAATTAAAAAGAAAAAAAAATCCATTAGGATGTTTGTGATTTAAGTAAAGGAACAAGTATCCAACCAATTAAGAAGGAAGAAAACCAGAATTTATAAAATGCCTTTTTTGTCTCAGTTACTGAACTATACGCTTTACAAATGTCTCATTTGGTCCTCATAACAACTTTGGGAGGTAGGTACTCTTATTTATCTAATATTACAATGAAGGAAACTGAGGGAAACCAAGGTTAAGTGACTTTCCCAGGATCACATAGTTCATAAGTATTTTCAGTCTCCCTGACCTCAGACCCAGCACTGTAATCACTGTACCATTTAGCTGTCTTAAAAGACTGAAATAAAAATTATATATGTATATATGTATATATGTATCTACACACACACACACACACACACATATATATGGATTTATGTCTGTCTGTCTGTATGTATAAGCATAGCATTGGTGGTGACTGTAATTCTATTGATTGTGGAATTGAATATGTTTGAACATTTATTCTTCCTTAGGAAACTTAGAAAATTCCTCAGGATATCTGAGTTGTTTTGGAGTCAAAGTAGTCAAACATTTTTTGGGTCATAAAAACACAGGAATGGCAAATGATTGAGAGTTTTCTTTGAAGGAATTCTAAGGACAAAGGACAGTGGTTCCCAGTCTCAGTGTCAGCTGCTTATAGAAGTTTTCCTGGACATGCTACCTCCTACCCTCATCAGATGAAGAAGGATACTGAAAATAATAAAATTATCTTTGTTGTTCAGTCAATTTTCAGTCATGTCTGATTCTTCTTGACCCCATTTAGGATTTTCTTGAAAAAGATAATAGAGTGGTTTGTCATTTCCTTCTCCAGTTCAATTTATGGCTGAGGAAATTGAGGCAAAAAAGGTTAAGTGACTTGTCCAGGGTCACACAACTAGTAGGTGAACGAGGCCAGATTTGAACTGGGTAAAATGAGTCTTCCTCACTTCAGGCCTAACCGTCTATACACTTTACCACTTAGCTGCCCAGAATGATCTTTATAAGAGCGCTTGTAAGTTACCCCTTAATGGCAGTCTTTAGGCAAACACAATATCATCATTATTGTGCATGTTGTGTAGGTCATCCTTTTATTTTTTGTTCCTCCTGGCATTTGCTGAACCAGATGGAAGGTGAGGGTCATACTATGACTTTCTAGACCAACTAGACTTTTCTTATTTGCTTACACACAATACTTCATCTCTCTTGTCTTACTCTGTCTTTTCCTGCCTGGCGTGGAATTCCCTTCCACCTTCCCTAATTGCATTCACAGAATTTTTATGGGAGATTTTGTTTTTTTCAGAGCCTTGTGTCAATATTGATACAATATGATATGATAACTCTAAGATACTATACCATGCTATGCTATTCTGTGCTATACAATTCTGCCCAACACTATAACACAGAATGACACACATTATTCTATACTATACTATACTATACTACATTATACTATACTACACCATACGATGTGAAATTGAGATTACTCATAATATTCTCTTATTTTTTTCATTTTTATTAATTAAATTATTTTTAATATTCAACATTCATTTCCACAAGATTTTGAGTTCCAAATTTTCTCTCCTTCTCTCTCTCCCCCACTCCAAGATAGCATGCATTCTGAATACCCCTCCCCCAATCTGTCTTCTCTTCTCTTACTGCCCCCCTTCTCTTATTTTCCTTCCTTTTTTTTTCCCCCTGTAGGGCAAGATAGATTTCTGTACCGAATTGCCTGAGTCTCTTATTTCCCAGTTGCATGCAAAAACAATTTTTAACATTTTTTTTTTTAATTTTGAGTTCTAAGTTCTCTCTCTTCCTCCCTCCCCACCCACCCTTATTGAGAAGGGAAGCAATTAGCCTGGGTTATATATGTGTAGTCATGCAAAACACTTCTATAATAGTCGACTTATGAAAAAACTATGTTTCCTCCATCCTTTCCCACACCCATTTATTCTTTTTTTTTCTGCAATTTATTTATTTTCTTTTAGTTTTCAACTTTTATTTCCATAAGATTTTGAATTACAAATTTTTCTCCCCATCTTTCCCCTACCTCCCACCCCAAAACAGCAAGCCTACTGAATAACCCTTCCCCCAATCCGTTCTTTCTTATGTCCTCCCCGATATACTTTACAGAAGGGAAAGATGGATTTTTATACCTAATACCTGTATATCTTATTTCCCTATTGCTTGTTAAAATAAATAAATAAATAACATTTATTCTTGAAACTTTGAGTTCCAGAGTCTTTCCTTTCTTCTGTCCTCACCCACTCCCACTGGTAAGACAAGCAATTCCATACAGGTTGCACATGTGTAGTTATATAAAACATTCCCATAGTAGTTATATTTTGAAAGAATAACTGTATTTCCCTCCATCTTATCATGGCTCCACTTATTCTGTTTTCTACTTTGACCCTATCCCTTTTCAAAAGTGTTTGCTTCTAAAAGACCTCTCCCCCAATCTGCCCTCCCTTCTATAATCCCCCTCATCTTATCCCCTTCCCTCCTGCTTTCCTGTAGCAGTAAGACACCCAATTGAATGTATATGCTATTTACTCCTTAAGCCAAATTCAATGAGAGTAAAGATGACCCATTCCCTTTCACCTTCCTGATCTTCACCTCCATTGTAACAGTTTTCTCTTGCCTCTTTTATATGAGATCATTTATCCTAATCTATCTCTCCCATGCTCTTTCTCCCAATATATTCCTCACTCACCTCTTAATTTTATTTTTAGATGTCATCCCTTCATAGTCAACTGAACTTGTGCCCTCCATCTATTTATACATGTACACACATATGTACATACTCACATATATATTTGTGCACATATATACCCTCCTATACATACATACATACATACATATAGATTCCCTTCAAGTAATCTCATATTGAGAAAAGTTCATGAGTTACAATTTTCCTTTTTGCATGTAGGAATGTAAATTGTTCAATTTTAATAAGTTCCTTATGATTTATTTTGCCTGTTTACCTTCTCATGCTTCTCTTGCTTTTTTATTTGTAAGTCAAACTTTCTGTTCATCTCTGGTTTTTTCATCAAGAATGTCTAAAAATCCTCTATTTCATTGAATAACCATATTTTCCCCTGAGGCATTATACTCAGTTTTGCTGGGCATGTGATTCTTGATTTTAATACTGGCTCCTTTGACCGCAAAAAATCATATTTCAAGCCCTGCAATCCCTTAATGTAGAAGCTTCTAGGGCCTGTGTTATCCTGATTGTGTTTACACAGTATTCAAATTGTTTCTTCCTGACTGCTTGCAGCATTTTCTCCTTGATCTGGGAACCCTGGAATTTTTCCATAATATTCCTAGGAGTTTTCTTTTGGGGATGTTTTTTCAAGATTTCATTGGTGAATTCTTTCAATGTCTATTTTCCCTTCTGATTCTATAATATCAGGGCAATTTTGCTTGATGATTTCTTGAAAGATGGTGTCTAAGTTCTTTTTTTGATCATAACTTTCAGGTTGTCCAATAATTTTTAAATTGTCTTTCTTGGATCTATTTTCCAGGTCAGTGGTTTTTCCAATGGGATATTTCACATTGCCTTCTTTTTTTTTTTCATGTTTTTGGAACTGCTTTATAGCATCTTGATTTCTCATAAGGTCGTTAGCCTCCAATTGCTCCAATCTATTTTTGAAGTAATTATTGTCTTCAGTGAGTTTTTGAAATTCCTCTTCCCTCTGGCAAATTCAGCTTTTTAAGGCACTCTTCTCCTCATTGGCTTTTTGGGCCTCTTTTGCCATTTGAGTTAGTCTGTTTTTTGAGGTGTTATTTTCTTCAGTGTATTTTTGGGTCTCCCTTAGCAGGCTGTTGACTCGCTTTTCATGATTTTCTTGCATCATTCTCATTTCCCTTCCCAGTTTTTCCTCCACTTCTCTTATATGATTTTCAAAATCCTCCTTGAGCTCCTCCATGTCCTGTGACCAGGTCACATTTTTCTTGGAAGTTTTTGATGCAGGAGTTCTGACTTCATTGTCCTCCTCTAGTTTCATGCTTTGATCCTTACTGTCCCCCAAAAATGATTGTATGGTCTTATTGCTCTTCCTCTGCTTGTTCATCTTGCGAATTACTTGACTTTTGAGCTCTTTGCTATGGTAGAGAAATGCTTTCAGAATGGGGAGAGCTTTTTTTTCAAAATCACTGGGGTTTTTGCAGCTGCCAAAGCTATTAGTTGGTTGCTCTCTCTACAGCCCCCACATGCTCAAGTAGACTGGGCCCACACCCTAGGACCACTACCCAAGACCACAGTCTAGATCCTGGCAAGTCAAAGTAAGAGTGATTACCCTCTGAATGGACCCACTACAATCTGAAGACCAGGAGCTCTGGAAGTAGCCACACAGCAGCAGCTGCAGACTCCATGCTTCTGCCACTTCTAGCCCTGGTGGCAGGGGCCAGACCATGCTCTTCCTTCACCCTTTCAACAGAGTTCCCCACTGATCTTTTATTTTTTCTTTGGCCTTTATGCGTTGAGAAGTTTGGAAACAACCACAGCTGCTGGTGGTTTATTCTCCTGAATTCTGCTCTGGCCCATCTGGGCCACCCAGGGCCAGAATCAAAAGCTCACAGGGGACTGTGCTTGCCTCCCAGGCTTGATAGACCTTTCCTGTCAGCCTGCCAGGCTGCCTTCAGAGGAGATTTGTTCCTCTCAGTCTCTTTGTGGGTTCCGTAGCTTTAAAATTTGTTTAGAGTCATTTTTTTTACAGGTATTGGAAGTAGTTGGAGCTGGAGTTTACATCAAGTTTGTGCTTTTACTCTGCCATCTTGGCTCCCCCCCCCCCCCTCTCTCTCTCTCTGTCTGTCTCTCTCCCTCTGTCTCTCAGCTGGCTTCAGGCTCCAGGATTATTCCTCCACCAGAAGCCGCCATTCTGATTCTCTGTCTCTGGAATTCTTCCTATATACACACACTGGCTTCCTGTCTCAGACAACCCCTTCTTGCCACATCAGCAAGAGGAGACAGAGTTCATGCCCCCTGTTAACACAATAGACAGAGTTCACACCCTCTGCCTCTTTCATAGAAGTACTTAGCTTTTAGTTACTAAGGACCGAGTATCTGCTAAATTAATGACCATTACACTGCTCTCCCCCACCATTTATTCTATCCTCTTATTTTATGTTGTCACTCCTAAAAAAGTATTTGCTGCTGATTATCCTTTTCACAAATCTACTCTACCTTCTATAACCACCCCCTTCTCTTATCTCCTTCTCATGTAATTTCCTATAGGGTAAGATAGATTTTCATACACAATTGAGTGTGTATGTCATTCCCTCCTAAACTTAATTAGAGTAGGGCTCACTCATTGCCTCACACTTCACCCCTTTCCCTCCACTGTAAAAGCTTTTTTCTTCACTCTTTTATAGGACATAATTTACTCCATTCTACCTGTCCCTTTCTCCTACTCCCAGTATGTTCCTCTCTCATAACTTAATTTCATTTTTAGATATCAATCCTTCATATTAAACTCACCCTGTGCCCTCTGTCTATATATGTATTCCCTACAACTACCATACTAATGAGGAAGGTCTCATGAGTTACAAGTATCATCTTTCCATGTAGGAATGTAAATAGTTCAGCTTTAATAAGTCTCTTTTGACTTCTCTTTCTTATTTACATTCCATGCTTCTATTCAGTCTGGTATTTGAAAGTCAAATTTTCTATTCAGCTCTGGGCTTTTCATCAAGAATGCTTGAAAGTCCTCTATTTCATTGGATATCTATTTTTTTTTCCTTGAAGGTTTGATTATACGCAGTTTTGCTGATTAAGTGATTCTTGGTTTTAATCCTAACTCCTTTACCCCTAGGAATATCATATTCCAAGCCCTCTAATCCCTTAACATAGAAACTGGTAAATCTTGTGTTATCCTGATGGTGTTTCCACAATATTTGCATAGTTTCTTTCTGTCTGCTTACATTATTTTCTCCTTCACCTGGGAACTCTGGAATTTGGCTACAATATTCCTGGAAACTTTCATTTGGGGCTCTCTTTTAGAAGGTGATCTGTGAGTTCCTTCAATTTCTATTTTCCCTTCTGGTTCTAGAATATTAGGACAGTTTTCCCTCATAATTACTTCAAAGACGAAGTCTAGGCTGTTTTTTGGATCATGGGATTCAGATAGTCCAATAATTTTAAAATTATGTCTCCTTGATTAATTTTCAAGGTCCCTTGTTTTTCAATGAGATATGTCACATAGTCTCCTATTTTTCATTCTTTTGGCTTTGTTTTATAATTTCTTGATTTCTCATAGCACCATTAGCTTCTATTTGTTTCATTCTATTTTTTATGGAATTGTTTTCGTCAGTGAACTTTTGGATCTCCTTCTCCATTTGGCCAAATCTACTTTTTGAGGCATTCTTCTCCTCATTGGCTTTTTGGAACTCTTTTGCCATTGTGGTTAGTCTATTTTTAAAGGTGTTATTGTCTTCAGTCCTTTTTTGGGTCTCCTTTAGCAAGCTGTTGACTTGTCTTTCAAGATTTTTTTCTTGCCTCATTCTCATTTCTCCTCACAATTTTTCCTTTACTTCTCTTACTTTATTTTCAAAATCCTTTTTGAGCTCTTCCATGGCCTGTGACCAATACATATTTTTCTTGGAGTTTTTGGATTTAGGAAACTTTGACATTGTTGTATTCTTCTAGTTTTGTGTTTTGATCTTCTTTGTCAAAACAGTAAGATTCTGCAGTCTGTTTTTTCTTTGTTTCTATTTTTGTTTTTTAAATGCTATTTGCTCATTTTTCCCTACCAATCATGTGACTTTTTAACTCTCCTTTACGATAGGACTCTGCTTCTAATGTGGAGTGTGTACTGTCCCAAGCTTCAGGGGTTTTGTGCAGTTATTTTCATAGATACTTTTAGGGACCTGAAAATTTTCATTTTTTTCCAAGGTGGTATAATCAAAAGAGATGTATTTACACTACTCCTGGTTTGTGCTCTGTTCAATGAGTGATCACAAGAACTTTTTTTCTGACTTGGTACTGTGAGGAGGACTCTTTTGCCCACTATAGCCCCAAGCTCTGCTATGCTACTATTCTTCCTCAACCCAGGACTAACACTGAGGACTACAATTCCAATCCAAGCATTGGCAAAGTAAGAGAACCCTGTCTCACAGCCAGAAAAGAGATCTCTGAAATCCCCCTCTGATTAGCTGCTGGATTCCCTCAGCCTCTGTGGGCTCAATGGTCTGGAAGCAGACACTGCCAGCCCACCACTCTCCTGGAGCTTGGGTTGTTCCACACTCTTCTCTCACCTATGTCTGATAGAACTTTCCTATTTTAATTTGTCTTTGGAGTTTATAGGTTGAGATGTCTGGAAACTGCCACAGCTGCCAGTGATTCAGTCCTTTGAGACCTGCTTTGGCCCTGTATTTGCTGGCATGATCAGCATTGAATTGTCCTCCTCTCTCAGGAGGCCTTTTCTGTCAACTTTCCAGGGTATCTTGTGCTGGAAATTTGTTTCACTCTCAATTTGTGGGTTCTGGTGTTCTAGATTTTGTTTAGAGTCATTTTTTGGAGGTATTTGGATGACTTTGGGAGAGATCTCAGGAAAGCCCCTCCTTTCACTCCACAATCTTGGCCCCACCTATAATATTCTCTTCTACTCTACTGTATCATGTCATATTGGTAACATGTTATGTCATACCATAGCAAATAAGTTAATATTTATCATTAGATTATAAGAAAAGACATTACTTCCTATGGTTTTGAGCACACTGAACCATAGAACCACAGAATTTCAGAGTGAGAACTATTCTTTCTCAGCATAATAGGAACATTTAATTTAGAAGTGTGAACACAGCATTTATGCATTCTGACTTATCTGATCATTTTTCTGTTTACATAACTGCTAAACAATTATCAATAATGAATGTTTATAATATGGAAGAAAAGTTGAAAAATTTAAAAATTAGTATAATGATCAAGTTATTTTGGGAAATAGAATGATTTATTATCTTGAAATAAGAGACCATCTCTCCATTTTAAGTATTTATATATGAGATTAGGTTATATTAATAACAGAATTACATCCAGTGAAGACAATGATAATTTCTGGTTTTATTTTCCCTCCCCTTTTGTCCCAATATACTGTTTTGTTCAAACTGTATCACTACTATTCTGTTTGCTTCTGAGAATCATGGTTGAGGAAAAATCTTCTTAAGCACATAAGAGTATCCTAGAAGATAGAATATAATAAATTCTTGCCATATGAGAGTGAATAAGTGGAAGCAACTAGGAAAAGAGAATGTTCAACAGGGTCATCATATCTATCTTCAAGAATTTGCAGGATTGTCACCTAATAATAATAAAAACAACAACAAAAGCTAACCTCCTTTGCCCCAGGCACTGTACTATATGCTTTTTACAAACAAGATCTCATTTGATTCTCATAACAACACTGGGATGACAATGCTCTACATATATTTTTTTTCAATTTTAATTAATTTATTTTTAGTTTTCTGCATTTACTCCCACAAGATTTTGAGTTCCAATTTTTCTCCCTATCTCTCCCATTCCCCTACCCTACGAACTTCAAGCATTATGATTACCCTTTCCTCAAGAGATTCCAAAGATATGAAAATAGCATGCATTCTGACTATTCCTTTTTCCAATCTATCCCCCTTGTATGACTCCCCGCATCATTTCTCATATCTTCTTCTCTTCTATTTTCCTTTAGGGCAGGATAGACTTCTATACCCTACTTTCTGTGTATCTTGTATCTCAGTTATATGTAAAGAAAATTTTAACATTTGTTTTGAAAACTTTGAGTTCCATATTTTCTCTCTTCCTTCCTCTCCACCCTCCTTCCTTGAGAAGGTAACCAATTCAATATAGGTTATACATGTGTTGTTATACAAAAAGCTTCCATAAAAGTCATGTTGTGAAAGACTGCCTATATTTCTCTCCATACTATCCCACCCCCCATTCATTCTATTCTCTTCTTTCACTCTGTACCTTCTAAAAATGTTTACTGCTGTTTACCTCCTTCAGAGTATGTGCTTTCCCTTTTATCATCATCTCCTGCTCCCTTGCCCTCTCCCCTCTACTTTCTTATATGGTAAAACAGATTTCCACACCCAATTGAGTTTATTGCCTCCTTAAACCAAACCTAGATAGGGTAAGATTCACTCATTGCTTCTTACTCCCCCCCCCCCCACTTCCCCTCCACTGTAAAAGCTTTTCTTTACCACTTTTATAAGACATCATTTACCCCGATTCTACCTGTCCCTTTCTCCTGCTCCCACTATATTCCTCTCTCACACCTTAATTTCATTTTTAGATATCATGCCTTCTTATTAAACTCACCCTGTGCCTTCTATCTATATATGCATTCCCTGCAACTACCATACTACTGAGAAACGTCTCATGAGTTACAAGTGTCATCTTTCCATGTAGGATTGTAAACAGTTCAGCTATAATAATTCTCTTGGGATTTCTCTTTCCTGTTTACATTTTCATGTTTCACGTGAGTCTGGTATTTGAAAGTCAAATTTTCTATTCAGCTCTAGTCTTCACATCAAGAATGCTTGAAACTCCTGTATTTCTTTGAATATCCATTTTTTTTCCCCTTGAAGTGTTGATTATACTCAGTTTTGCTGGGTAGGTGATTCTTGATTTTAATCCTAACTCTTTTACAGCCTGGAATATCATGTTCCAAGCCCTCTGATCCCTCAGGATAGAAGCTACTAAATTTTGTGGTATCCTGATTGTGTTTTTGTACTCGAATTGTTTTTTCTGGATGCTTGCAATATTTTCTCCTTGACCTGGAAACTTTGGAATTTGGCTATAATATCCCTGGCAGCTTTCATTTTTAGTTCTCTTTCAGGAGGCGATCAGTGGATTCTTTCAATTTCTATTTTCCCCTCTGTTTCTAGAATATCAGGACAGTTTTCCATGATAATTTCTTGAAAGATGACACCTAGACTCTTTTTTAGACCATGACTTTTAGGCAGTCCAAGAATTTTTAAATTATCTCTCCTAGTTCTATTTTCCAGGTCAGTTGCTTTTCAATGAGATATGTCACATTGTCTCCTATTTTTCATTCCTTTGGTTTTGTTTTATAATTTCTCAATTTCTCATAGCACCATTAGCTTCCATTTGTTTCATTCTATTTTTTAAGGAATTCTTTTCTTCAGTGCATTTTTGGACCTACTTTTCCATTTGGCAAAATCTACTCCTTGAGGCATTCTTCTCCTCATTGGCTTCTCCTCATTGATTCTTTTGCCATTGAGATTAGTCTATTTTTCCCCAATTTATTTATTTATTTATTTTTAGTTCCCAATTTTCTATAAGACTTTGAGTTAAAAATTTTCTCTCCATATTTCCCCTACTCCCCACCCCAAAATAGCAAACCTAGTAAGTACTCCTTCCCCTAATCTGCTCTCTCTTACATCCTCCCCCATTGTTACGGAAATCTGAAGATATTCCTTGCCCCTATACACTTTGATAGGCTTAAGTGACTCTGAGAACCTTCCTGGATTTGCAAATGTACTCAGCCCCCTAGTAGGCTGAACATGGTCCCATGGAACTTGTGGTGGGAAGCTTGCTTTTCAGGAATGCCCATACTTTATTACTATGTGATTGGGCAGTTGATCAAGAGGATTGTGACATTCTCTGATCTAGGAGAAGGCTATATATAACCTGATGTGAGTTTTTACTTTGGAGCTCACTTTGGAAAAAGTTGTGTGATTTGGCCAGACCAGACTCTGGGCAGCCGTTGAGCCCCCTGGCTTTGAAAACCCAGATGTTGGTGCTTCCCTCTCTGGTAAATAACTAGGTATGGATGTAGTAGTCAGACAGCTGGAAGTTCTGTATGCTGATCTGTTTCTTTGCCTGCTTGTAACTTCTGTTTATTTTCTGTTTGTATTCTCTGAAGTTCAGGATTTTGACTTTTTCCCCTGAACTAGGTAAATGATATATGTTTGATTGATTAAAGTAAGATAGTTAACCCATTTTGAGTTGCTTTAATTTGGAAAAGTAGATCTAAGAACCTGTGCAAGCAGCCATCCTGGGCATGCTAGGATGCTTGCTGATATACCCATCCTCCCCCTAACTTCCTTGTTGGGCAAGATGGATTTCTATACCCCAGTACCTGTATATCTTACTTCCCAGTTGCATGTAATAAATGTTTTTTTTTAACTTTTGTTTTTAAGACTTTGATATCCATATTCTTTCCCTTCTTCTCTCCTCACCCACATCCACCGAGAATACATGTAGTTCGATATAGGTTGTATATGTGTAGTTACAGAAAATGTTTTCATAGTAGTTATATTGTGATAGACATACTATAAACTCTCTATCCTATCCAGCCCCCACTCATTCTTTTTTCTACTCTGCCCCTGTCCCTTTTCAAAAGTTTTTTTTGGGTTTTGTTTTTTTTTCCCTTTGGTTACTCTATTTTTAAAGGTGTTATTGTCTTCAGGATTTGTTTGGGTCTACTTTAACAAGCTGTTGACTTATTTTTCAAGATTCGCTTGCATCAGTCTCATTTCTTTACTTTCCTTACCTGATTTTCAAAATCTTTTTGAGCTCTTCCATGGCCTGTGACCAATTCATATTTTCTTGGAATTTTTGGATGTAGGAGCTTTGAGTTTGTGGTTTTCTACTGGTTGTATGGTTTGACCTTCTTTATCCTCAAAGTAAGTCTATCGTTTAATGTTTTTATGCTGCTTGCTCATTTTTCCAGCCAATTACTTAACTTTTTACCTCTGTTTTAATGTAGTACTCTGCTTCCAGTGTGGAGAGTGTACTACTCCAAGCTTCAGGGTTTTTGAGTGTCTATTTTCAGAGATACTTTTAGGGACCTATAAATTTTCATGCTTTCCATGATGGAGGAGTTGTATTTACTCCTTTCCTGTTCTGTTCTCTGCTCTCTGAGTGACCACAAGCACTCTTTTCTGCCTTGAAACTGTGAGGAGGATTCCCTCTCTACTGCTATTACAACCTCCACCATGCCATTGCTCCTTCTCACCTTAGGACTGCAACCCAAACACAGGCAAGTTAAAAAAAAAAAAACAGTATCCTGCCTCAGAACCAACAAAGAAATTCCTGCAATTCCCCTCTGATGAGCCACTGGATCTCTGTCAGCATCTGTGGACAAAGAGATCTGGAAGTAATTGTTGCTACTGCTGGTGGTGTCACTGTCCCCACTGTCACTGCCTCTGCTACTTTGGGACTGGGGCCAAACTATGCCCTTCTCTCACCTAGGTCCCACAGACCTTTCCTACTGACCTTCTAAATTGTCTTCAGCATTTGTGGGTTTAGAAGTCTGGAAACCACCACAACTGCCAATAATTCAGTGCCTAGGCCTACTTCAGTCAGATTTGTGCCAGTATGGACCATGCTGGACTTTGTGTCTCTCTCAGACATGTGCAATAGACCTTTCTAGCAGAGCTTCCAGGTGGATTTATGCTTGAAAATTGTTTCACTCTGTCATTTTGTGGATTCTGTTGCACGATAATTTGTTTAGAGTAATTTTTACAGGTATTTGGAGGTGTTTGGGGGGATCTCAAACAAGTCCCTGCTTTTACCCTGTCATCTTCTTTCCACCCTTTTAATGATATTATTATCCCTGTTAGAAGATAAGGAAACAGAGTCACTGATTGGATAAGTAGCTTTCCAGAGATCACATGGAAGTAAGTGTCTAAGGCCAAATTTGAACTCAGGTCTCCCTGATTCCAGATCTGGTGCTCTATGCTCTATCTAGCTGCCTCAAGAAAAGGGTTTAGTTTTGTTCCATTAGATTCCACAGGGAAAAACCAGCAGCAGTGTGTGGAAATTAGAAAGGTGTCATTTTGGGTTGGATTTCAGGCTTCTTAATAAAGAAAGCTATTCCAAAGTACAGGGGGTTGCCTTAGGAAATAGTGAGTTCTCACTTACTCAAAGACTTCAAGCAATGCTCAAAGACTCCATTCCAAGTATATTGCTGTGGTATTCATTTTTAGAAATGGATTACACTTAATTTTCCCTGAACTCACTTTTGAAATTCTGTCAATTCTGTGCAAATATAAAAAGAACCTGTTCCTTATGCAAAATACATATATATATATATATATTTTTTACACACATATATATTTTACATTATATTTTACACACACACACACACACACACACGCACATACATATACACACACACATACACACACACATACATACACACACACACACACGCTATGGACAAAATTTAATTCTACATGTAGAAAATCAGATTCAGCTACAGTATTATTTGTTGGATAATACTAGTCATCAAATGGAGACATTTTTGATGTTGTGGATACGTTTGCTTACCTTAGCAGGATACTTTCTAGGGATATGCACATTGATAATAAGGCTGATACACACATTGGCAGAGCTAGTTCACTGTTTGGGATGCCCTGAAAGAAATATGGGAGGGAAAAGATATTAGACTGACTACCAGACTGAAGGTTGGCAGAGTAGGTGTGCTGGCCTTGTTTATGTAGGTCTGTGAATCCTGGACAGTCTACCAGAGTAACGCCAAGAAAGTGAATCACTTCCATTTAAACTGTTTTAGAACAAACCACTCCAGTATCTTTGCAACAGAGCCATAAATGGAGTCATCAAGATTCAGACATGACTGAAATGAGTGAACAACAACCTTTTACCAAGCCCACACAAGTATTCTAAATTCGAGCAGCACTGGCCTCCTTGGCTTTCCTCAAACAAGGCATTCTATCTCCTGATTATGGGCATTTTCACTGGTTGCTTACCAAGCCTAGAATTCTTTCCTTCCACTCTTGTGTCTTCTAGCTCCCCCAGCTTCTTTCAAGTCTTTCAAGTCAAAACATTGCCAGCAAGTCTTTCATGATTCCTCTTATTGCTAGTGTCATTCTACCCCTTTGTCAGGTACTTCCAATTTGTCCTTTATATATCTTGCTTGTACAGAATTGTTTGCATACTGTATTCTCCATTTGTCTATGAATTTCTTGAGAGCAGGGATTGCTTTTGGCCTTTCTTTATAAAAACAGAACTTATAGTACTTGACACATTGTAAGCACTTAATATATTTTTTTTAATTTGCTGACTGAATTTTATGTTTAATATCCAGTGGTCTAGTGAAGAAAATGATTTCTTTTTATAGTTGCCTCAAAAAAGGTTAGGTAAAATTCCATCTTTTTAAAGTTCATTCAAAGTATTTTTGAGATAACTACAGTATTTGGCAGGATATGTGTAAGCAGATAGACAGACAGACGGACAGACAGATAGATAGATAGATAGAATGAGGTACCTCTACTATTTATATGTATTTATGAATTATCCTAGGTATCTTTATATGAGCTATGTTTCACTCTACATACTTTGGATTTGATGAGTATTTAATTTGATGACATATTCTAAAAACATTATTACACTTTTACAGATAGTTGTTTTGTCTGGGCAATTGTGGATGACAATCTCATGACTGTGATGATGTTGTGCTTATACCATACTTCATAAATTACATTCTCAGAGATTGTTGGAGGACCATATTAACACACAGGCCTTTCTTTCCTTTCTGAGGAACCAGAGGGATTTTGCTGTATGATTCTTAAAACTTAATCACATCTTTATAGGTATTCAATATTTTTTTTCCTAACTAAAATGAAATTTTGTACAACATATGCTATTTCTTCACAAACTCTATATTGATTCCTAACTCTGGACACCTTTCTATAATTTCTGGTGTCAATAATGTTGCTTTGTAATGTTATCATAAACCTCTCAATTTTTGTAAATAAGTTGGCATAATTTTGCCATATTCACCAGGCCGTTATAGCTGATTATCCCTCATAAAGAACATTTTGGTTTTTATGTTGATCTTGATTACAGAAGTTAACCAATACTCATTACATTGTGTAAATCTAATTTTGTATTCCTATTTTCAGCTTCCCCCTCCCCCCTTCTCTTCTTTTTCTGTCTCTCTTTCTCTGTCTCTCTCTCTCTGTCTCTGTCTGTCTCTGTCTCCCTCTGTCTCTCTCTCTCTCTGTCTCTGTGTGTCTCTCTCTCTCAATACATATGCACACACATACATATACATATATACAGTACACATACATTTATACACATATACATACATGTATACATAATATATACACACATATATCCTTGGGGATATAAGCCCTGTGGTGTGTGTATACACATCCACACATATATACATGCATACATATGTGTGCATATATGTGTATGTATGTATGTACACAGCTAGGTGACACGATGGATAAAATTCAAGGTCACTTACTAGTGGTGTAACCTTAAGCAAGGCACTTAATCCAGTGTGTCTCAGTTTCCTTATCTGTAAGATGAACTGGAGAAGGAAATGGCAAACCTCTCCAATATCTTTGCCAAGACAACCCCAAATTGGGTCACTGAGAGTTGGATACAATGGGAGAACAACCAAACTACACACACACACACACACACACACACACACACACACACATGCACACACACGCACACTCACATTAGCTATTGTTTGGAAACATTATCATCATTATTGAAGGTAAACAAGTTTGAAAGCATGTTACAAATTTATGGGAGCAGGAAAATAGTCATTTTGGCCTCAATCACAAGAGTATATGTTAAGGGTGAAAAAGCAAATTGCAGCCACAGGGTAGTAGTAAAAACACAGACTGAAATGGATTTCATTATATGGCAATGGGGAGCTATGAAAGACTTCTAATCAGGAGAGTGAAGTTATCAGAACTGTTCAGGAGAAACATGAATCCAGTAATGGTATTGAGGGTGGGCTTGAGAGATGTGAAAATGGAGATAGGAAGCTTGGGTAGCAATCTACTGTAATGTTCCAGAAAACATGAAGGTGGGGGGGGAGGGACACTTGTCCTTGCAATGGCACATGATGGAGTGGAAAGAGAACTGAATGGGAATCATAGGAACATAGGCTGAGAGTCGAAAGATACCTCAAAGACCATCCATAGGAGGAAACTGAAGCCACCGAGGAAATGTGTCTTCTCTGAGATCTATTAGGTAGTAAATTTTGAGGAGTGAGATTTGACCTTGGATCATTTAAGTCCAAAGGCAAAGTCTTTCAATTGACTTGACTTCCCTTCTCTGACACCCCTCAGGTGTTACCTGAAAAAAAAAAGACATTTCACTTTTCTGATCCTCAGTTTCCTTTATTTTTAAATAAAAGATAATCTTATTCTACCTATTTCATCAAGTTATATAAGGAATCAGTTTGTATATTGTAAAATAAGTGAAATATTAGCAGGATGTTATAATAGGAGAAATGGATTCTAAAGAGACGGCAGAGATAGAAGCCACAAGATACACTTCTTCCTCCCTCTTGTTGACCAGTTTTCCTTTCCGTTATTGATCCTTTCCTCAGGAGGAACTTGTACATTCTTCACATACAGCAGAGATTGAACTTATTCCCCACATTACATTGCATGAAGATTTTCAGTTATTACTCTTGTTTTCTTCTACTAAGAAAGATGACATCTAGCTACACTTGAAGATGAGAAAGTTTTTTTTCCCTTCTTCTTCGACATCAATGACAACAATCTGTGCTGACATATCACTTAAGTTTTAGATTTATAACAATTTCCTTCCACAGCCAAGGTACTTGGCCTCCTAGAATTTTGTCTAAAGATGATGGACAGTAGAGACCATGAGTTTAACTCAGTAGCACACTTGGAATGGTACATGAATGGTGGAGAATTGAAATGAGCACTTTACTGGTAACTGATGCAGCAGGAATATAATAATGGTGCTGAAGGTGATATAATAATGGTGCTGAAGGTGATGGTGATTAGCAAAAGATCCATTATTTAGTGCTTTGTCACTTTAAAAATAATTTATATGCATTATTTCATTTCAGAACTATGAGAAGTAAATAGATTAAGGTGGGATTATTTCCGCCACTTTACAAGTAATGAAACTGAAGCTTAAAACATTGACATAATTTGCCCATCATCACAGAGATTATCCATGGTGCTGCTGGGATTTAAATTCAGGTAGTCAAACTCTTACTCCACTCCACATGTTCCCACATAATGTTCTGAAATCATTGTAATGTCCAAAGCCAGTGTAAAACTTGGAATTTGCCAAATTGTCCCCTAGAGTGAATTTCCATAGATTGCCTCTCAGTTGAAGGAAGTCACCAGACTATGTCTTCTGAAGCAAAAGTTTAGGATATGTACCACCATTTTCACTGCCCCAGGTAGACTTTGCTGAGCAGAACTAAATTTTTGTGCAGGGATGAAACAATGGATGATTCAGTGACTGCCCTTGGAGGATGATTTTAAGGATTAACAAAAGTGACCAACCAGTAAATAGATCACAGATTTAGATCTAGAAGCAGCTTTAGACATAAGAAAAATTCTGAACCCTGGAGAAACAGATGGTGAAACTGAAGATCAGAAAAGGGAACTAACCTCCCAAGGGACAAGAAACTAAAACAATGTCAGAAGATTGATTTTGACACCTTTTCTTGACTCCCTGCTAATCATTATGTCCATTATGCCACATTGCTATTACAGATCAGACCTGATGAGTTAGAGCATGGAATCAGAGATTTACAATGGAATAAGACCTCTCAGGTCATCTAGGTCAGTCCTGCTATTTTAATTGATGATTGAAGTGAGGCCCCTGAAGTTTAAGTGACTTGGCCACAGCCCAGAAGTAGGAAAGCAAAAGAGCTGATGTCTGAACTCACATAGTCGGACCACAAATTCAGTGATCTGTCTTCTCTGTCCTTGGTATAAAGGATAATGATAATAAATAACAAAATTCATGCATTTGTTTTCTTATCTGAAAAATGAAGGAGGTGAGCTAGATGACCTCTGAAGTCTTTCCAATTATATACCTAACATCATATAATAGCAGTTGAAACAGCATGTAGTCAGGCCTGTTTGTGTGCACATTTAACTGATAATGTTCTATGTGTGTTTATGCGTATAGAATATATTGTGCAAAGTGTGCATATATGGTGTATGAATGCACCTATGTGTGTGTATATTAGTGTCTGTGTATTGTATTCAGTACATGTTTGTAGGGTGTGAGAATGTGTGTATATGTGTGAATGTCTGTAAAGTATATAATATAAAGTATGTATAAGTATTATATATACACATATATATACATATAATACATGTGTATATATGTATAATACATATGTGTATATGTGTGTGTATGTATAATATACACATGTACTATATGTATGTATAATAATGTAATACATACATATACTATATATGCACATATATACATATGCGTACATATACATGTATATGTGCATGTGCCTTTATTTGTGTGTGTGTAATATATGCATATATGTTGGGTGTGCATGTATAATATACATGTATACAGTATGTACTTCTAGCGTCTGCATGCCATGTACACATTTCTTTTAGTATATGTGTATAGTGTATGTATATGTGTGTAGAATATATTGTGTAGAGTATGTATTTCCATTTTATATATGCATGTACATATATTTGCATTAGAATATGTGTGTACAGTTTATGTGTGTAAGGTGTGTGTATATGTGTGTATTATATGGGCATGTTCATAGACATGCATATGTGTGTACAGAGTGGATATATGTAGAATATCTGTATGTAGTGTATATATCCATATATGTGTGTTAGTATATTTTGTAGGGCATGTATGTATCTAGTGTTTGTAGAATATGTGGGTAGGGTGGGTGTATGCATTTGTATAAAAGTGTGTATATAGGACATATGTTTGTGTATACAGTGTGTATGTTTTATGAGCATATGGTATGTAGATGTCTAGGTATACGTGTTTACATTGTGTATGTTTGTAGGATATGTATATATAGGGTATATATGTGGCATATGGATATGTGTGTGTGTATAGTATGTGAGGGGCTCTGTGCAGGGGGTGTATATGTGTAGGATATTGTTATGGAAATCTGAAGGTCTTCCCTGCCAGTAGGCCATTTGATAGGCTTAAGTGGCTCTGAGAACCTTCCCTGATTTGAAAGTATACTCTGCCCACTAATAGGCCGAATGTGGTCACATGGAGCCTGTGGCGGGAAGCTTGCTCTTCAGGAATGCCGATGCCTTATTACTTTGTGATTGGCCAGTGGGACAAGAGGGCTGTGACATTCTCTGAGCCAGGAGAAGGCTATATATACCCTGATGTGAGGTTTTGCTTTGGGGCTCACTTTGAGAATAGTTGTGTGATTTGGCCAGATGAGACCCTGGGAAGCCGTTGAGCCCCCCGGCTGTGAAAACCCAGATGTTGGTGCTTCCCTCTCTGGTAACTACATAGGTATGGCTATAATGGTCAGACAGTTGGAAGCCCCGTCTGCTGATCTGTTTCTTTGTCTGCTTATAGCTTCTATTTGTATTCTGTTTGCATTCTCTGAAGTTCAAGGCGCTGAATTTTTCGCCTGAACTAGGTAAATCATATGTTTGATTGATTAAAGTAAGATCTTTAACCCATTTTGAGTTGCTTTTATTTAGAAAAAGCAGATCTATGAACCTATGCTAGCAGCCACCCTGAGTGTGCTAGGGTGCTTGCTGATATAGATATGTGTGTATGTCTATAGTATCTCTGTATATGTGAGTATATAGGACGTCTGAATGGTTGTGTGAAGGATGTATGTCTATGTGTGTATGTGTGCTTATGTGTGTGCAGGTTGTATGAATGTTCTATAAGTCTTTTTTACTTAAAACCCTGAAGGATTTAGTTTCCAATAAGTCAAGAAAAAAACATGAATTTGGAAACCTGCAGATTTAGCTTCCATATTCTACCAATATTTATTAAATATCTACTTCATAAAGATGATTGTGCCATCACTGTTGGGGAAGATTAAAAAAAAAGTTTAAATAAGACAAATTTCCTTTACACTTGAAACTAAACTTTAAGAGGGGAATATGAAAAATATGAAAATTATTCTAATATAAAATGAAACCTGATAAAGGATGGCTAATAAACTAATTTGGAGGCATATTCAATTGAACTGATGGCACATTTAAAATAGTCCTATGGCCCCAGACATTAGAAATGTGGGCCCAGAACTCAGAACACTTCAGACTAACTAGAGTGATGCAGAAGTCTTTTCCCCAGACTGTCTTTTGAAGGTAGCTAGCAGATGCAGCACTTAGAGCACTGGGCCTGAAGTCTGGAAGGTCTCTTTTCCAAGCCTGCTTCTGACATAACTGTGTGACTTTGGCCAAGTCATATTCATCCATTTGCCTAATTTTTCTCAAATGCTATAATAATAGTACCTAACTTACAGGGTTGTGGTGACAATCAAATGAAATGAACTTTGGAATATGGCACAGTGCCTCAGAGCACATAGTAGGTACCATCTAAATGTTAGTAATAATAATATATTTAATTAAATGTATTGTCATTATTATTATTATAATAATAGAATGAAATGTGATTGCGATTGTCAAGGGAATGTAGTAGGGAAGAGAAGTGCACCATGGACAATCTTTTGGGTTAGACCTACATAGATATAGAGGATAAGGAGGAGCAGAGGAGACAAAAAAGAAGTAGGTCAAGAGGTAGAAGGCCAGCAGGAGAGAGTGATAGTTCGTAATATTACCAGGTCAACGCAGTATCAAAATGGAGGAATAGTCTGCAGAAAACACTATTTCTCATACGACAGAGTAGTTAAGGAAAAGGTGTGGGAAAAGTTCATTTGATATAATGGTAGATATCATTGGTTACCTTTGAAGGTTTAATTAGTCACTTTTTTTCAAGAAGTTTGTAGATGTACCTGAGGAGAGAAACGATATAGTAGTTTGATGGGTTGAATCAAGAAATAAGGTTTGTTCATGATCTCTATTTCTTGAAGCATGACTCACTCATTAACCAAGGGAGGTTAGAGTTCTGACCCATTACTTGAATCTCAAACCAAACTCCTCATTCTTATATTAGACAACAAGTGCTGTGTTAGAAACTGATGATAGGATTAAAAAAAATAATAATATAGTCCCCACCTTCAAGGAGCTTACATTCTATCTAAGGAAACAAACAAACAAAAAAACATATAGATAAGTAAATTGAAGGGAAGCATTTTTTTTTTAGTTTGAGTGTCATATACATGTTTATAGAAGGTAAGGAACAATGAAGAAAGAGTTATCTAGGGTAAAAGAGGAAAGTTGGGCTGTCACAGCTGGATCTTATTCCAAATTCTACAACTAAATATCTCTGGCCTTGGTCAGTTTCCTGTCACTTTCATCATGCAGTACTTTAACTTTCTCCACATACTAATTGATATTTTTATAATAATGACTTTCCATTTTCCCAGTATTCCATATACAATATTTCATTTGATTCTTAAAACAGCCCAGTGAGGTTAGTGCTATACTTTACCTATATCTTTTATGTGATGCTTTTCCCTTTATGAATGTAAGCTCTTTGAGGTCAGCCTATCTATCTATCTATTTATCTATCTATAATCTGTCTATTGACCCATCCATACATCTATCCACCCATTGATCTATCCATCCATCCATCTATCTGTCTATCTATGTATCTATGTATCTATCTGTCTATCTATACAGTGTATGCATGCACATGTATATGTATGTGTATATGTCTATATACATATATACACATAAGTGTATGTGTATATATAATAAAAAACCTCCATGTATTTAGATAGATAAATAGACAGACAGGCAGGCAGGCAGATAGATATAGAGAGAGCAATA
>CM053581.1:23908923-23924034 GCA_028627135.1 Pseudochirops cupreus
ATCATATCACATCACAACAGATCACATCATATCATATCATATTATTTTATTTTATGTTGCATTTTGATATTATACTATATTACACTATACTATATTATACTCTACTATACCATGTTATATCATGCTATATCATATTATATGATATTATACCACATTATATCATATTACATATTTTAATTTATTTTCCATTTCCACAATGCTTTCTCTCTTTACCTTGACCTCACTTTCCCGGAATTTCCTTCAAGCCTCAATATCCCCCATTCCAATTACTCTTTGCTCTAATGCCTCCCCTTCTGAACTTACTTTCCATGTCTTTTTCATTTATCTTTTGTGCATCTTAGTTTCTTACACAGTGTCTCCCCTATTAAAATAGACTGGTGGTCAGGAAGAGCTGAGTTCAAACCCAGTGTTGGATACTTACTAGCTTTGTGGCTCTGGGAAAGTAATATAATCTCTTTTTCAGTTTACTCTTTTATAAAATAGAGATAATAGTGCCTAACTCCCAGGGGTGTTGTGATGATCAAATATTGTAATATTTATAAAGTCCTTTCCAAAACTTGAAGTGCTTATAAGTGCTATTAGTTTTTGTTAATAATTACCTATTGATTGATACATATCATGTTCTACCTGAGAATAGGACAACACATGTTCTAGAGCAATGATTCATAACCTTGAATCTGAAAACTAAATATAAATATATAGATATACACAAGCACAGAGATGCATAGGTAGATAGTAAGATAGACAGATGTATAGGTATAGACAAGTAGATAATAACCATACAGGTAATACAACCCAGAAAAAAGCGAATCTCAGAGAATATCATTGGCTTTCTCAAGGTATAAATAGTTAGGGGTGCAGCAGTCCCATAGCTACTGCTGGAGCCTAATGCCCTAGATTTCTTTGAGCCTACACTCTTCTCTGGGAAAGACCTCATGGTTCTTAATAAATACCTATTCAGGTACAAAATTGGACAGGCTTTTTCTATCACAGTGACAGCTAGAATCAATGGACTAGTGTAAATGGATAATGTATGCACTAGGACCCAGAATACAACAGAACTCCTGCCACACTCAATCACTTCTTGCTTACCTGCTGCCTTGGACAACCACTTCCTCCACACTCTGTTAAATTCCTACTTGAATACTGACAAGTTACCACCTGCAATCACTCCGTTTTTTCTCCTTACCCTACAATCACTGCTTCTTAATATCTTGTGCTCCCAATGATGCCTTAAAATGACTAGAGTTGGTCTCTTTCGTGGTATTTTCCTCTCTCCATGCCTCTCCATACCAAATCCTTATGAGAAAAAGTATCTCCCATGTAAAACTGCATTCTTCAAACCATCAGAGGTCTATTTCTATCATCATCCTTCTAGTCCAAGGCATTTTGACTTTTTGAGTATCAATGAAACTTTTGACAGTCTAGGGAAGCCTATGGATTCCATCTTGGAATATTTATTTTAATATGTAAAATAATATATATTGGTTGTTGTCCTTCATGTTTAAAGAAGATCAAAATGCCATCACTATCTTGGGGTCAAGGTACAATATGTCTGCTTGTGACTAATCAGACCAGTATGAGCTCAAAAGGCTCTACCACAGGTCTATCACAAAGAGTCGATATTAACATTTGGAATGGAAATGTCTCTAAACGTAGCATCACACATTTCTTTTGAACTACTACACTTCTGCTTTCCCTTCCTTGATGGGGGCATGCCAATTTGGCCAGTCCTATGGCATCATTTCCCATGTCTCCCAAATCTCACATTTGATTCCAGAGGTCTTCAGAGGAACCTTGGTAGTGTCCTTGCATTTCTCCTTTTGACTTCTATGTGAGTGCTTGCCTTGTGTGAGTTCTTTGTAAAAAAGTAATTTAGGCAACAGTACATTTGGCATTCAAATATCAGGACCAGTCCATCAGAGTTGTGCTCTCTGCAGTAGAACCTGAATGCTTAGTAGTTTAGTTTGAGGCAAGACATCAGTGTACCTTTCCTTGCCAAGTAATATTCAGAATCTATTTCAGTTTCTATTCTTAAATAAAATACATAGACTTACAAAGGAAACCAATTTTATAGTAAAATTATCATATATGTATTATTATATATATATATTATATTAGAGGCAGCTAGGTTGTATAGTGGATACAGCATTTGGGCCTGAAGTCAGAAAGACCAGGGTTCAAATTCAGCCCCAGACATTTACTATGTAACCCTGACAAGTAACTTAACTTCATTCTGCCTCAGTTTCCTGAAGTGTAAAATGATGGATTTGAATTTGTAACCTTTGAAGTTTCTTCTAGTTCTGGATTTGTGTCATAGCCCCTGAGCTTCATGGTCTGTATCACCCTACATATTCTTCCTTCTGGATTATTTTCTTCGAATTTGAACTAGAAAGAGTTCAGAAAACCATGTGATTGAGGAATATTCCTCACTCTTTCTCGACATCAACAATGCGTTGGGGGCTAGGGAGGACACACTGCATTGTTGTTGTTCATTTGTTTAATCATATCCTTAGCACAACAAGCCCTTCTATCCTCCATTTCTTGAAGTCTGTCCACATCAAGCGATCCACAAATATAGTCTCTTTCCTACCAGGGCTAAATACAGTACGAATTCTATATATCAGATCTATAATTGTTTTAGAAATTACCTGCTCACTCACCTACTTCTTCTCTCCCTTACATTTTCACTGAATGTTCTCAATTCTCAATTCATACTTCCCAAGCTCTCACAATCAAAATGCTCTCTCAGAACAAAAGCTGCCTCTTTATCCAAGCTCTTTCTCTTATTACACCCAAATCTGATCTCTCAAACCAATCATCAGCACTTAGGTGACTCTCTAATGCCTTTGGCTAGAATCAGAGAATCTCTACTAGGTGGCCCTGCTCCCCAGCAGGCCTAGAGCACATAACTGTTCCTCCTTTATCATTCAACCCTGAAGCAAACTCCATCTCTAACAGGGAAGATGCAAGTCTAGGAGCATAGGGTACTGACAGTTAAGGTTGGCTCAGTGGTATAAAATAGCTCCCTGCTTGCATTGCAATCAACGGCCTATGAACACCTGTGAAATCCTGTCACTTTCTAGTTGCCAACTTATACCTGGCAGCTTCTGTCTGTCCAAAACAACCAGGTTGATGAAACCCAGGCAAGGAGAAAAGAACCTTCCTACTTGGATCAATTGCCCTAACAAAGCTGTGACACTTGTTTAGACTGCCTATCTGTTCCAGAGTTGATGGAATTGCTCCTGGTCCATCTTCCTTACAATTTATTAAAACATTGATCCATAGTTTGGGTACTAAACTACTGGATACTGAAACTCAGCTTTTATCCTTGGAACCTGGTACCTATAAAAAAAAAATTTAATAAACTCCTGGATGATTGAATCAGGTCTGACTACTTGGCATCTGACACTGGCCAAATACACACTGGACATACTTGCCAGTACACATATTCTCAGTACTACTTTCTGGACTAATTTTGACTATTTCCTGTAACACCTGGCCTCCTGACCAAGAGCTTCTGTGTGTATCACACGTAACTATCCCCCAGAATCCTAATACCTCATCAAACTTTCCAGCCTTGCCCCTCCTGTCTTTCTTTATTCTGTTGTCATCCAAGACTTTGCAGCAACAATCCAAGGCTTTACTGCACTAAGATTGGGGGCTTTTTATTCTGTCTTAATGGAGTCATTCTTGCTCCCTTTTCCAGATATCACTAACTGTCCCTCTAAGATTGTGTTCTAGAGCTTTGCCAGGAATTAAAAGTCAAACTCAAGCTTTTAATATATGTCCATTATGTTTTTATGGAAAAAGTGTAGGACCTACAGTCAGGAGAGAAGATGAGTCTAAGTCTCATTTTTGCCACTTACTGGGAAGACAAATATGGGTAAGTCTCTTAAACTTTCTAAATCATGGATTCGTGTGTGTGTGTGTGTGTGTGTGTGTGCATGTATGTGTTGGACACTTTTGACACTCCAGTGAATTCTGTTGCCCCTGGCTTGGAAGAATATATTTAAATGCATAAAATCAAACTCACAAGATTACAAAGACAAGAAATTATAGTGAAATCCGATTATCGACATAATGAAAAAAATATGTAAGTTCACATATCACCAGGTAAGAACCTTTGCTTTAAATCTTAATGTTCTAATCTGCTATTTACTGGGCCAGTCTTACTGGTTTGTTGGGAAGTTCCATTGACATAATGGGTGCAGTGTGCTTTATAAAAATCTTAATGTACCGTCTAAATAAATCAGCAGCCATCCCCACCACCCAGACCATCATTAACAATGTATCCTCTCTCCCTACATTCCTTATTGCCTTAGTCTAGGTACTCATTTACCTGTTTGGTATCCTTTTTTTAGCTTCTCCCTTATATGACTTCTCTCTCATCATCCTGCCAGAATAATCTCACTATGTATGTATGTATGTATGTATGTATGTATTTGTATGTATATATGTATATATATGTACGTGTGTATATATGTATGTATATATAATACATATATACATATATATAAGTATATATACATATATACATACACACATATATAATTATTATTACCTGATCATTTTATTTTTAGATATTAAGAATTTGCTTTGGCAGAGAAAAGCATCTACTTTACATCTCTAACCAGTCATTTATATTAAGTATCTCTTCTAGCAGGGGACTCATTACCCATGTTTTTCTTTTTCTTTCATGAGACCCTAAACATGAACAATGTTTAAGCTCTGATTTAGATTCTCTTAAATTTCCTAGGAACAAGTTGATGAGTGAAATGTTCTATATCCCAACACCTGGTTGAAGACATCTGAGCTCCAAAAGGAATATGGGTCTCATTTAGCCCAGAGGCACTTGGAAAGGAACTGGCAGCCACTGGTCACAACTGAACCTTTACTTGCCTCCATTCTTTAAAACAGACAAAATCTTCCCAGCTCCCTATCCTGCAGTTACTGACATATAGCTCACCTCTTTTTCTCAGCAAAATTCCTCTAAAAAGCTGTCAACATTCAAAGCTTCTTCTTCTCCTTACTAACTTCTTAACCATTTACAGTCCAGTTCCTGACCTCATCAGTCAACTGAAACTGCTCTCTACTAAGCTGTCAAAGATCTCTAAATTGCCAGAACTAATGGCATTTTCTCATTCCTCATAAATTTTGGTCTTTCTGTAATATTTCACACTTTGTATCACATACTGTCCTGTCCCTTTCCCAGTTCTCTATGTTTTTGTGATTCTTAGCTCTCATGTTTCACCTGGGTATGTCTGATCTTCTCAGATTCATTTTGCTGGATTGTCATCAATAGAATGGGTGTGCCCCAAAGTTCTGTCTTGGACCTTCTTCTCTTTTCTCAATATACTCTGTCAACTGGTGGCATCATCTTCTGACATGGGTTTAATTTTTGTCTCTATTTGGATGATTCCAAGATAATTTTTATTCAACCTTAATGTCCCTCCTGATCTCAACCCCTGTAGAACCCTGTATAAATGTTTAATATTAAAAATATTAAATTTAAATGCAATAGGTTTGTCAAAGTAAATATGTCCAAGGAAATCTAACTTTCCCTTATAGTCCACTCCTCTGCCCCAAGTCCTTATTTCTGTTGAAGGGACTGAAATCCTTCCAATCATCCTGCTTCACATCTCTATGTCATGACTGATTTTTATATTCTCATTGACCCTATAAATTGATATGTTGAAAAAATCCTTTCAGTTTGTTTGTTTTTGCTCCTACAATGTGTCTCACATCTGTCCCTTTTTCTCTACTCATATTAGCCACTAGGTTGGATTTTCCTCTTTTCTCATAGAGATTATTTCAATAGCCTCTTAATCTCTTTGTCTGAAATCCCTCTCTACTCCAATCTGCTCTCCACCCTGCTACCTGCCAGTACTTTTCCTAAATTGCAAGTAGCTTTTCTCCTCAGCAAACCCTATTGGCTCCCAGATATATCTACACTTTTACTCCCTTTACATCTTCGCCCTAGTCAACTTTCCTGACTTTATTGTATGTTACTCCCCTGGCACACATTTTCCCAAACCCTCTTAATTCCAGTGCTTTCCTCTGTTGATTGTTTCATATTCATCCTGCAGGTAGTTTGCTTTGGATTTATTTGTTTGATTGTGGTTTTCCAATTAGATTGTAAATTCCTTGAGGGCAGGGACCATTTCTGCCTCTTTTTTGTATCCTTAATGCTTATTGTTTTATGGATTGCACATATAGTACTGTTGTTTGTTTTTTCATCATACTCCAAAAGGACCAATGGTATCACCATGGTGGGGTCAAGGTACAGTGTGTTGGAGGCAGCTGCTGGCTCAATCAATAGAGAACTGGGTCTGGAGTCAGGAAGACTTGAATTCAAATTCATCCTCAGATATGTCTTAGCTATGTGACCATGCTCAAGTCCTTTAACCTCTGCTTGTCTGACAAATGGATCCACTGCATCTACGGGAGAAGGAAATGGCAAACCACTCTGGTATCTTTTCAAAGAAAGCCCAAAATGTGGTAACAAAATTCAGACATGACTGAACAACAGCAGTGTGTTCAGTTTTGGCTGATTGGTTCAGTACAAGTTCAGAAGGCTTTACCACAAGTCAGTCAAAAATGGTCCATTTGAGCATTTGTGATGGATATGTCTCTATGTTTCTGGACTTCATATTTCCTTTCTGTTACTGCAATTTTGCTTTGCTTGTGGAGCAACAACACAAACAAAAAAGTGTCCCCTTTAATGTGATTACACCATGTTGGACAGTCCTGTGCCAGCATCTCTCATGTCTCATCATAAATATTAAAATTCTTTGTAAAGACCTGGACAGTGTCTTTGCAACTCTTCTGCTGATCTCAGTGTGAGTGCTTGCTTTCTGTAATTTCTCCTTAAAATACTCTTTTAAGTAAATGTGCATTTGATATTTGGGCTACCTGGCCATACCATTGAACTTGCACTCTGTGCAGTAGAGTTTGGATGCTCGGCAATTCAGCTTAAGAGAGGACCTCAATATTTCTTACCATATCCTGCCAGGTAATCTTCAGAATCCTTCTAAGACCATTCAAATGGAAGCAGTTCAATTTTCTTTCACGGTCCTGGTATACAGTTCAGTTTTCACAAGCACACAACAAAGAGATCAGTACAATGACTCTATAGACCTTCAGTCTCTATTCACCCTAATGCCTCTTCTCTCATAGACTTTCTTTTGGAGATTCCCAAGTGTTGAGCTAACTCTGGTGATACATGTATCAACCTCATTGATTGCCTGGGGAAGTTCATCAGCATTGTACATCAATTTCATGATGGCATGGCATGCTTGCCTGGTTTCTGGATAATGGACAATGCTCTTGTGCTTTCCCAGTCACCAGTGGAGTGAAACAAGGCTGTATGCTTTCTCCCATGCTTGTTAGCATTATGGTTTTAGTCATGTTGTCAGATGTATTCAGTGAGGATGAACAAGGCACCAAGGCCAAGCACTGCGCTGATGGTAAATTCCTCAACTTGAAAGGACTACAAGCTAAGACCAAAGTGAGGGGAGTTTTGGTACATGATTTTGTGTTTGCAGATGATTGTGAACCCAATGTGAAATCTGAAGCTGAGATGCAACAAAGTATGGATCAATTCTCTGTTGCTTGTGTTAATTTTGGCCTAACAATTAACACCAAGAAATCATAGATGTTCCATCAGCCCCCACCACACCATCCACATAGGGAACCATTGGTTATAGCAAATGAAGAAGTTTTGAATGCTGTGGATAAGTTCATTTACCTTGGTACTATACTTATCAGGGAAGTGCATACTGATAATGAGGTTGAAACTCTCAATGCCACAATTAGCTCAGTGTTTGGAGGCTCCAAAGGAAGAACGGGAAATGGTATTAGAATGACTACCAAACTGAGGGTCTACACACTCATTTTGCTGACCTCATTGTTGTATGCCTGTGAAATCTGGACAGTCTAGCAGCACCATGACAGGAAACTGAATCACTTCTATTTGAATGTTCTTAGGAAGATTCTGAAGATCACCTGGCAGGATCTAGTACCAGACATTGAGGTCCTTACTTGAGCTAAACTGCCAAGCATTCAAACTTTGTTTGAGAGAGGGTAACTCCAATGGGCTAGCCATGTTGTTTTAATTCCTAACTTGAGCTTCCCAAAAGGACTATTTTATGGAGAACTCACACAGGGTGTGAGGCATTCACATAATGGTCAGAAAAAGTTATGTAGGGATTCTCAAGCTCTCTCTTAAGAACTTTGGAATCAATTGTGTGACATGGGAGACACTGTCACAGGACTGCTCAGCATTACATGTCCACATCAGAGGAGTTCTTGTGCTCTATGAACAAATTATAATTGAAACAGCTCAAGGGAAATGCAAGATGTACAAATTTGGAGCATCTATTCCAAATGTTCATGCAGATTATTTGTGCTCAACCTGTGGTAGAGCATTCCAAGCTCATATTGATCTAATCAGGCACAGCTGGACACAATGAAACTTGACACTAGCGTAGTGATATCATTTTGGTCCTTTTGAGATTGAAGAATGACTGGCAATCATCTATATTATCATACCTAGAAAGTGAAGTTATCGAAAGCATCCAAAATTTCTCCCTTTTCTATAATTAATGGTCCCATGTATGAATGCTGGCTGGTGGAGAGCCTCTATTTTCTTGTTCCTGATTTTCAGGCCAAAATAAGCACAAGTGGCAGAGATTTAATCCATACTCCGTTATATCTCAGCCTCATAGGCTGCACTGAATGCACATTAATCTGTGAATAAAAAGTCATGCACCAACTATCCCTCCACTTTAATCTTGACTTGTAGCCTTTTAAGTTAAATAATTTACTATGAGGGTGGGAAATGACCTTTATGCTGCTTGCATCCTTATTCAAGGCATCTGACAACATCACTGAAAACATCATGCTAATAAGCATGGGAGCAAGCACATTTGCTTGTTTCACTCCACTGGTAACTGGGTGTAAAGTTAGATAAGATGTAAGATCTTCACAGCCACTAATTTGTCTCAGGTGGAGCCCATTAAGGGAAGCTTGCTTAGGGGAGGCTTGCTTGTAGGAAGGCTTTCACACCTTTTCCTAATTTCTAATTAGGCACTGAGTCACCAGGGATGTGATACCTTCTGGCTCTGAGAAGTGTATATATACTCTGATTTGGTATTTTGCTTGGGGGCTCTATTTTGAGAAGGATCTTGTGATTCTCTGGTCAAGATTCTAAGTTGCCATGTTCAGAGCTCCCTGATTGCTAAGATGTAAAGCCTCTCTTGATTCTAGGGATGCACGTAAAATGAATAGTTTATTCAGGCAGTCAAAATCCTGTGTGTTGGTCTTTATTTCTCTGCTTGTATTTTCTCTGATTATATTTTCTCTGAAGTTCAGGGTGCTGAGTTTTTCTCTGAACTAGAGAATTAAATTAAAAAGATTGCTGACCCCTTAAACAGCTGTCTTTCCTAGTAAAGCATATCTAAGAACCTGTGTTAGCAGCCATCCTGTGGTTGCTGTTACACTGGAAAAGCACAAAAGCCTCATCCATTAGCTAGAATCCATGTAAGTATACTGACATGGGAGCAATATACTTTTCTAGGAAATTTATTTCACCATAGTATTTCACAGGTTCTTGTGACTGACATTAGCAAAGATCTTGGTCTAGTCAAAGAATATTGTGTCCATATTTCTCTTCTGCTCCTGGCATTTTTCCTGGAGTTGTCAGGTATATGGGGAGTTCAGAGAGGACTAGACCCTTTGGTGTGAAGGCTTGGCAAGTCCTTTTCAGAGCTGCACACATACTGTCTTATCTTATTGTTCATCATGCAGGACGTTTGGTCTCCTGACTCAATGCTATTGTACTAGTCTAACTCAAGTTCACCCTTTGCTTCTCCATCTCTTAGAATTTCCTTTGAAGGTTAGCTCAAGTATCATCTGCATATAAAGACTTATCCCCTCAAGAAAATAGCCCCCCCCAAAAAAAGTTAAAATCACCTTTTATGAATTCTGTGCATGATTTTGCAGTGTTTTTCCCCCAAAGCCAGATCTGAAGCAGCATGAGGACAAGAACTGTTACACTTTTGTTTCTGTATTCTCTTGAGTGCTCAAACATAATAGTTGATAAATATTTTTTGGTCATCCAGTCAAAGAATCCCCTTCCTCAGGAGTCTTTAGAGACCCCTCATACTTTACCCTAAAGGATATAATCCAGATTCCTTATCCTGATTTTCAAAGGCCCTAGAGTTTGGTAGTGGCTTACCTTTCCAGCAATAGCTCTTACTATCTGCCTTAAGCAATTAAATAACATTTTGAATAGATGGCCTGGTCTAGACTTAGTAAAACTTGCATTCAAACCCAGTCTCAGACACATACTAGCTCTGTGACCAGAGGCAAGTCATAATCTCTGTCTGCTCCAGTGTCCTTAATTATAATACAAGGGTCATAATAGCAGCTACCTCCAAGGACTGTTGTAAGGATTGGACATATTTGTAGAGGGCTTAGAACAGGGCCTGAAACATAGTAAACACTATTCCAGGCCTGCATAACAAGTGGCCCACTGGCCACTTGCAGCACATCAAGAGTATTGTTCAGGCCACAAAACACGCAGAAGAAAACATCCTCTACATTTTCATGAGCTACCCACAGGTCACAGACTCTGCAGGCCTGCACTATTCCCTTCTTTATGAATGGAATAAGTGAAAACTTCTCAATTTGGGGTGGTTAACTTTCCCTTCCTTCTTCTCAAATTGCTTCTGTCAATCACTTTTATCTTCCTTTGTCTATTTTCCAGCCTTGGTGGGACCCTCCCCCCCATCTTTCCTTGCTATCCCAGTTGGGGAAGAATTTGTTGAAGTTTGCCCTCTCCACTAATGAGAGAGGAACCAGTCAGGGAGGGTCTTGACTAAGTTAGGTTATAAATTCCAGCACTATCTTTTGTAACTGGCCTCTTCTCCATGATGAGTCATGGGGAAGACCTCCCTCTTCTCCTGGGGAAGAGAATAAATTCCTGTTTTTATCCTAAGAAATCTCTGTGTTTATTTCTTTTCATTAAATTAAGGATGAAGGGTTTTTTCCATCCCAAACATTTATTTCCCCCTAACTTTCCAGGGGTGCCCTAAAACCTAAAGGTAACCCCTCAGCGCAGTACCTGACACATAAAAGGTGTTAATAAATGCTTATTGACTGACCCAAAAGCAAGGGCATGTTGTCATGTGAGTTCTGGAAACATACTTTTCCCATAGAACAATTTGGCTCAAAAGAAGGTCTGTGTAGTACCATGTTCATGTTATCTACTTGACTGTATCATGGGATCAAAGGATTAAACAGATGGAGGACATTCTAGAAACTGTCAGGAAGTATTAGTAAAAATTATTATTGTTAGTTTCTTTTGTTATTGCGTGAGGTTCACATTGCAAACGGTTGTGTCATGCCACAAGGAAGAGTTTGAGGCCTGGGAATTAGTTGGGTCACATGGAGGTCAGGGCATATTGCACTGTCCCCCTCCAGGGGATACTGCCTTGCTCAGGACACTCTTGTGTGGGGATACCCTCTGTTCCTGATTGGTGTCTCCAAACCTTGGGGCCTTCATACTCTTGTAATTACACTCCCCCTCTCACAATTCTGTTCAGCTGGGTTCTATCATGTGTGGTAGATGGATCTGGGGTCTATTTAAGACCTAGGGCTGGGAGGTATCCTTGGAAGCCTGCCTTAGTATATGGCTTTAAGGCTTCCCCATGGAGAGACCTTAATAAACTTTTCTGTTTAGACCTCAGAGCCGTGACTCTTCTGCTCCTGAAAGGTACGCTAGCATCAGTGAGTTGTGTGTGAAACCGGTTGCCTCGGCTGGTAAGTTAGGGCACTCTAAGGGAGAACCCTGACATTATTGTTTTTACTAGGTAATAATGGGATCTGAATAATTATAAGATAGAATAGAGATATAGAGACAGGGCATAAAAAGGGACATAGGAAGGAAGGGAGGAAGGAAGGAGGAAGAAAGGGAGGAAGGAAGGAAGGGAGGAAGGAAGGAGGAAGAAAGGGAGGAAGGGAGGAAGGAAGGAAGGAAGGAAGGAAAAAGGAAGGAAGGAAGGAGGGAGGAAGAAAGGGAAGAAGGAAGGAAGGAAGGAAAAAGGAAGGAAGAAAGGAAGGAAATAAGTGTTTATTAAGTGCCTACTATGTGCCAGGCACTGTACTAAGGGCTTTACAAATGGTGCCTCATTTGATCCACACAAAAACCCTGGAAGTTAGATGTTATTATTATGCCCACTTCACGAAAACAAGAGGAGAGGTTAGTGTCTTGCTCAGAGTAACACAACTAGTTAATTTATCAACTAGGTAGAGTTTGAACCCAGGTATTACCCCAGATCTGATGCTCAATCCATGGTGCCACCTATGACTCATTAAACAATCCAAGTAAGTTTGTGCTTCAATACATCGATGACCTTATGAAAATATGTACCCCATCCAATCCTGTTTTTGTTGTTGTTGAATCTTTTTTTAGTCATGTCTGACCCTTCATCACCCAATTTGGCATTTTCCTAGGAAAGATTTTGGAGCAGTTTGCCCTTTCTTCCTCCAACTTGTTCTACAGATAAGAAAACTGAGGCAAAAAAGGGTTAACTGATTTTTCCAGTCTCACAGTAAGTAAGTATCTAAGAACATATTTGAACTCAATTCTTCCTGACTGTAGGCCCTGAAATCTATCCAAGGAGACACTTAGGTACCATCTAATCCTACACATCACTGAATCATAATTCTAGAATGGTTGTGGACTTTAAAAAAAAAAAATTCGATCCAACAACCAAAAAGGAGGATGTTGAGATGAGGAGAGAAATGACTTGACCATACATGCCACATAAGAGGCATGTGACAGTCTGGTTTCCAATTCAGGTGCTGTCATTCCAAGATCAGTACAATTTTCACTGTCTGTTTCTTTGTCTGTAAAATGGGATTCATTGTACATATATTATACAGTAGTGGTTCTCAAACTTTTTAGTCTTAGGATCCCTTTATACCATTAACATTTTTGAAGATCTTCTCCAAAAGAGTTTTTCTTTTGGGTCATATCTACTGATATTTACTGCATTTTAAATTCAAATCTCTTAGTATTTTTATGAAAATAGTTTTGGCCTCATAAACTCCTTAAAAGGATTTCAGAGACACAAGGAGTGCCCACATTTTGAGAATGCTGCCTCATAGGGTTATTTCATCACCCAAATGGCACTATGGATGAAAAGCCCTTTATCAAATGTAAAGTACTATGTAAATAATTCAATCAAAACTTTATTGTTTCCTTGTCAAATTCTTAGAAAAATCCCTCTGAATAGGGCAGATATCAATCCTTGCTTCTGCAAGGACCTGAAGCAAATATAGAAAAGTGTGAAAGGAGAGACAGACCTGACTCTCAAGTGAGTTTACAGTCTTGTAAAATGAAATACACACAAACACACACAGAGATACACACACACACACACACACACACACATGCACACACACACACATTGACACTGATACAAACTGACAGCTGTTAGAACAGTGCCTGGTTCATAGTGAGTACTTAAGAAACCTTTATTGAATTACAGTGTATTGAACTGGCATCCCTAGGTAGTATGTGGCAAATGTCCAAGAAAAGATATGGGCTATACATGCGGTCAATTGAATTCAAGACTCTTTCCTGGTAGAAGAAGAATGTTAGCTGAGCCTTGGATGATGGTGGGTAAAGCTGGGCTCTAATCTCTAGGGTTTGTTTGGCTAAGATCCACCAGGAAAATGATTTCAGTCTAATTTCAATGTGGTTCCATGGAACCCTGCAATCTAGTCCATAGGTCATAGATACTGAGGCATGTCACTAACAGTAGGATTGGCTGCCTTGTCCCAGCTTTACCCTACACTGCAACCAACTTCATGGTGAAGTGGTAATTAGCCCTGGTTTTGGTATGAGATAGTGGCATATTGGTAAATATTTAACAATCAGGTCTCTAGGAGAAAAAAAAAGTATACTCCACACATTTTTTTTTTAGTTTACTCTGAATTACTAATATCTGCTGTATCACTTTCTTAAGTGTGGACAACTAGCAAAACAAGATATTAAGCCCTAACCTGTAACATGTAGAGATTCCTCAGGTCTAAATGCTCACACTGAAAATTTAACAAACAGCCAATTCTATAAAGTCTAGAACAGTTTAGTTTCAATTTAGTTTAAATCCTAGTTCTATCACTTACTAACTCTGAGACCTTGGGCAAAGCATGAACTGACTCATTAGGCTTTGGTTTTCTAATCCATAAAATGAGAAGGTTGGGAAAGATAACATCTGACATCCTTTCTAGGTGTAAATCAATTGTCCTTTTATTTTTTTCAAGGAATGTGCTAAGCCCTGAGGATTCAAAACAAAATATTAAAATAATACCTTTGCTTATCATTATGTAAATATCACCTTAACTTTATTGGAGTTAGTCCCTGACCAAAGTATGTGTTTTCATGTATTTAATATAAAAGATATCACGGAATTTGATTCCCTATTAGAAGTAGGTATTGTTGTCTGGAGAGGAAAAATTATTTTCTCTCTAATATAGGAGATGATTCAATCATAATATGAATTCTATCCTAGCTGGATGAGAATAACATAACCAACAGCTGCACCACTCCCAACATGGCCTGATGAGATTACAAAAAGGCTAATTAGTACACAGATCTTGGAGTCCAAAGACCTGGGTTCAAATCCAGGTTCAGATACTGATTTTGAAAGGAGGCAAACCACGTTAGCCTTGGGTACCTTAGCATTCGTATCTTTGAAATGAGCCTATTTTTTTTAAACAATGTATTTAGTCATTGCATGATTGACAATTTATAAATCTTAAAGGACTAGAGAAACATGAACTATAAACTATAGTAATTCTATTTATTGTTCTTTGTTTCATTACATAAAGAATCTAATCTCAAATATTTTCAGCATGGAAAAAAAATCCATATAGTTGAGATTCCATTTTTTTAAATCTGCCATTTTTCTACTTGAAACACTACCATCATTACTTTAAATCCATTTGGTGGTAGAGATAGATAGATAGATACTTACATACATACATACATACATACTCACGTAGATGGACAGAGATAGATAGATAGATAACAGATTC
>CM053581.1:23924534-23943894 GCA_028627135.1 Pseudochirops cupreus
ACAGTGCTGCTGTTGTAGAGGTCCTGGAACCTGGCTGTTGGTTCAGAAGCCCTGAACAAGGATTTTCCTGTTGTATGTTTACAGAAATCCTGGAAGAGGGCCTTGCTGATATTTTCAGGGGTTCTGGGGCTGTTCTACAGGCAGAGGGTGACTTGATGAGGACACTGGCTATGGCTTTGTTGAGCCTTGTCTCCCCAGGAACTGAGATTGCTGAGGGCTTGCCTCCAGTGAAGATGAAAGAAAGACCTTTCCTTGGGTATTCAATGCTGAGTTTAATCTTGTTAACTTAAGGGTGAATGGCCTGTTGTGTTCTTCTGCCTCTTTTGAGATTCAGGGGTGGAAAGTCTTTGAGTGATTTACCAAATTAATGTACTTTGTTTATGGCTGGAGACTAATCTCCATTTGAGAAGAGACTTTAGACTGACTAAATGAATGTACTGTCTAGGGGTGGAGTAGTACCTGGATTGAATTGAGAACTTGCTAAAGGAACAAGTTACACTGTATTTTGACTTTTTCTGTTCTGTGAATGTTTGCTGAATAAATGGGGTTTACTATGCTGGTAATCTGAACCTTGGAAGTTGCCTTTGCTTGGCATTACAACATCCAGAGAAAGAACTATGGCATCTGAATATAGATCAAAGCATATTATTTTCACTCTTTTTTTGTTTTACTTATTTGTTGTCATTCTTCTTTCACAAGATGACTAATACGGAAATATATTCAATATGTTAATACATGTATAGCCTATATCAGATTGATTCTCATTGTGGGGAGGGAGGGGGAGGAAGGAAAGAGAAAAAAAATATTTGGAACTCAAAATCTTATAAGAAATCAATACTGAGGGGAGTGGCTAGGTGGCTCAGTGAATAAGGCATTGACCCTGGAGTCAAGAGAGCATGAGTTCAAATCCCACCTCAGACAATTACTAGTTGTGTGACCTTGGGCAAGTCACTTAACCCCAATTGCCCTACCTTCTCCCTTCCTAAAAACAAAAAGAAAAAGAAATGAATACTGAAGTCTATCTTTACATGTAATTGGGAAAAAATAAAATATTTTTAAGTGCAAAAAAAAAAAGAAGGAAGTGTCTTCCAAGTTCAAAAGTTCTAGGGCACCATGGATAATGCACGTAAATGGATTTGCATGCATCTTTAAGCCCATTATATCACCATATAATATGATGGGTAAAAGAAGTAGCATAGGGGCAGCTAGGTGGCACAGTGAATAGAGCACTGGCCCTGCAGTCAGGGGGACCTGAGTTCAAATTCAGTCATAGCCACTTAACACTTACTAGCTGTGGGACCTTGGGAAAGTCACTTAGCCCCAGTTGCCTGGCCTTCAGAAGAAGAAGAAGAAGAAGGAGAAGAAGAGAAGAAGAAGAACAACAACAACAACAACTTTGATAGCTTCTAGGGAAAAGTGAATTTAATAAATAAATTTATCCATGTTCAAAGTTAAATGACTTCCTCTACTCATTCATTCCTGAACCCTCTTCAATATGACTTCCTGTTCATCATTCAGTGAATGATCTTAGCCTTTTCCACCCCTTATAACCTCCTTCCACTCAATTTCTTTTTCCTCCTTCTTTCAATGGTGACTTTACCTCTGGATGGGGCTGTACCTCAGAGCTATCTTTCTATGAGGGGAACTTACTTTTTATTGCCCTCAGGCCCAGCTCTAGTTTCTTTGGAGGAGGAGGTAAGAACTGGCCCCAGCTGTATATCAGTCTCCTTTCTTTTATGTCAGATATAGCTCCATTTGTTAGCCCCCTGTGCCAGGTCCCTCTCTTTAGTTCTCTCGCTGAATCAGTATTTGATGTCATTTGCAGGCTTGTTGTTACTTAATCTAGTAATCAACACAGACAGGACAACAAGGTAGCATAATGGGTAGAGCCCTGGACTTGGAATAAGGAATTTGCATCCTCATAAATTCAAACCTGACCTCAGACACTCACTAGTTGTGACCCTGGGAAAATTATTTAACTCTCTTTGCATCAGTTCTTTATCTGTAAATGAAGTAGAGAAGGAAAAGCAAACCACTCCAGTATCTTTGTCAAGAAAAGCTCAAATGGGCTCAGGAAGAGTTGGGCATGACTGAAACAAATAAACAACAACAACACAGACAAAAGGAAATCTCCTTTATTATCACCATGTTATATCATACGTGGCTCTACCGAGTGCCTGTCTTCTGTTTCTTACAACTCTATCCTGGAGGAATGACAAGAGCAAGGTGAGCCTGAAGAAACTGGGGTAAGAAGAAAAACCCTCAGCAGATTCATAAGTACAAAACCAGTGGGTAGATTTGTGCATCCTGCTGCAACATGAAGGCTTGTAGGGAAGGGGTTCTGAGTTAGTTAAGGATTAACATTCTCCTGTTAATTCTGTTCATTCCTAATGCTGTTACCTTGTTGGGGTTCTTCCTTTCAGAATCAATGGGAATAATTGCAATTACTCTACCACTGGCATATTTCATTGGGGGATGGGGGCAAGGGCACTGTGGGAGACAGTTGGAACTGGAGAAAACATCTCTTCCTTTATTATATTGGTCATTACCTAATTCTCATGATTCAGCTGAAACCATTCCCTCCAAAGTTTCTAATGATCTCTTTACTACCAAATCTAATGACTTTTTCTTAATCCTCAACCTTTGTGACCTCTCTGCAAGTCACTGAAATGGTCAGTGGTCTTCTGAATTCTCTCTTCTTTATAGGTTTTCATAAAATGTTTCCTCTCCCCTTGGTTCTTATCCTGTCTGACCACTCTTCAATATTCTTTACTAGATCATTCTCCAGATCATGCCAGGTATATGCATTTTGCCTAAGTGTCTGTCCTGGGCATTCTTATCTCTTCCCTTTATACTGTCTCTTTCAGCAATTTCATTAACTCTATAAGTTTCACTATTATTTCTATTCATATAATTTTCAGATCTATATATTTCACCCTACTGTGTACTGTGAATCCCATTCCTACATAATCAACGGTCTTTGGATATTTTGAAATATTAATCATAATCATATCAAACTCAACATTATATTTTTCCCCAAATTCTCCCTTGTTCCCAAGTAACCAATTACTCTTGAGGGAACCACTATATTCCCAGTCACTTTAGCTCAAAACCTCAATGTCTTAGTGGGCTGCTGAACTTTCACTATCCTCAAGTATGAAATCTATTGCTATGTTTTGTCATTTCCTCATTCACAATACATTTTTTGTTTATGTCTCCTCTTTTCTCATATAGCCACTACTCTAGTACAGGCCCTGCTCCCTTCTCACCTGGGCTATTGCAATAATCTTCTAAGTCTTTTTCATGCCTTATCTCTCCCTGCTCCAATTCATCTTCTGCTCAGCTGTCAAAGTAATTTTCTTTAAAGTAAATACTTCACAAAGTGAAGTATCCATCATATTATTTCACCACCCGTCATTGCAGTGGTTCACTTTTTCTTCCTTTTGTCATTTAAAGCCCTTCACAACCTCCCACTTTCTTACCTTTGCAATACACTATTACTTTACTCCTCTCTATGTGTTCTATGACCTAAAAATACTACTCTTAGATTTTGGAAAAACTGGGAAAGTATTACATAAATTGATGCAAAGTGAAGTGAGCAGAACCGGGAGAACATTGTACATAGTAACAGCAACATTTTGTAATGTTCAGCTATGACTGACTTAGCTCTTCTCAGCAATACAGTGATCCAAGACAATTCCAAAAGACTCATGAAAGAAAATGCTGTACACATCCAGAGAAAGAAATCACTGATGGATTCTGAATGCAGATTGGGGCATACTATTTTCACTTTTTCCCTTTTTTTCATGTTTTCTTCTTTCTTTTGCAAGCTGTGATTTGTTTGCAGACTCTTTCTTCTTTTACAACATGACTAATATGGAAATATGATTTAAATGATTACACATATATAACCTATATCAAATTGCTTACTGTCTTAGGGAAAGAGGGAAGGGGGGAAAGAGGACTGTGGGGCAAAATTTGGAACTCAAAATTTTTATTTTAAAAAAAAGGATGTTAAAAATTATCTTAGTATTTAATTGGAAAAATAAGATACTATTTACAAATAAAATGCCAGTTTTCTTGTTTTTCATTGGACACAACACTCCATTTCCTGATGACCTTTTCACTGTTCCCCATTTATAAATTACCTTTCCTGGTTATCTCCAATCTATGTGCACATGTCCTGGTTGATTAATCTTCCTGATACACACTCTGATAAGTTGACTTGTTTTTAGGCATCTTCTCTTCCACATCTCCTGGGTGTGTGTGTGTGTGTGTGTGTGTGTGTGTGTGTGTGTGTGTGTGTGTGTGTGTGTGTGCGCGTGTGTGTGTGTGTGTGTGTGTGTGTGTGTGTGTAATAGGCAAACTAAAGCATAATAATATTAAGAAGGAACGACTCCTTGGTATACATGAAAGGCAGGAATTAAACCCATCCTTTTGACTTCAAGGACAGCACTCTAGCCACCACCATCACTGCCACGTCACTGAAAATGAAAATAGTATTATAAGATATGCATAACAGTCATTATGATAATGTCACCAACTAATGTGTTATTAATGAATTAGCAAGCGAATGGTAGAAGGGAAGGTAAAGATTACTGTTAGCCTACCTGTGGAGTGAACTGTATCAGATTTTACGTTAAATTTCACCCCAACCAGTGATTCCCAACAGCAAATGAGTGATGGGTCATGATTTCTGAAGCACATCAATGCACAGAAAATTGAGAGCAAAGTGAACTTTATATGGAGATGGTCCAAAGAACATGACACTATAATGCTTCATGATGGGAGCTTTCAGCCCCAAATAAGTGGAGCTTATGATCATAAACTCTTTAGGTCAATGGCTTGAGACATGGAAGGTTTTTTAGAGTTCTTGTATTCCAATTCTATCATTTTACAGGGTGGAAACTGAAGCCAAGAGAAGATGATCTGGGCAATTTTGGATTGGGTTTTGTAGTGCCATGGGTCTGAGAGTTGTTTTCATGTTGTACCCTCCATTAGACTGTGAGCTCTTTGTGAACAAAGACTATTGGTCCTTCTTTCTTTATAATTCCAGTGCTTAACACAGTGTCTACCACAAAGGAGACACCTGATAAATGCTAGTTCCTGATTGACTAACATCACAAATGTGTTTGTGGCTGCTATCACTGAGAAGAAACAGCTTATTATGTTGTAGTGAGAGGTAGATTTCAAAATAAACCACCTTTCATTGAAGTTCTTATCACAAAAATCCCTTTCTTACCTAAAAGAGCCAAACTGGGACTTTTCCTGCCTTATTCCTATTGGAACATGTCTCTTGAATGATCCTTTCATCTCACATGGTAATCTCTGGAAATAACTGTATAGTGTTGCTCATCCCTAGGTATCCATACAACAGAATAAGATGAGTACCAGAGGAAGGTGTTCATTTAGCCAAATCATTACATACATTAATAAATGATACTTCATTGCAATAACAATGAAACCTGTGATATCACAGTAAGCTGTACTACAGGAGTCATAATTTTTTCTGTAGATGCATACTCTGGGAAATAATGAAATAATACCTGCAAAATGTGTTTGTTTTCTTCACTGTTCCATTCCACTCCCCTTTGATCCCTATTTCTTATAATCATGGGTTCTCTAATTTACTTTTGAAAATAACCAAATAGACTACTGTTTTATGTTTGATCTTATAGTGGGTGTAGGGCCATATGATCAGCATTAAGAGGTGGAAGGGACACAGAAACAATCTGATCTAATCATCTCATTTTACAGAGGGGGTAAACCAAGGCCTGAGAAGACAAGTGATTGTTTATGATCACAGCATTATAAAGTAGTAGAATAAATTTTTGAAGGTTATCCTCTGATTTCAAAATGATCATTCGTTATATCTCAGCATATTATCTTCCCATTTCATAAAACAAACAAACAAACAAACAAACATATTGAGTTGTTACTACTTGACAGACAGTATGCTACTTTCCAGGGGCACAAAGACAAAATAATTAATAATAATGTTTCTGATAAGAAGATTATGCTTAAATATTCAGAAATATCAGTGATTTTATCCTGTTGGGAATTCCTTCAGAAGATGCAGAAGTCAGCCTGTCCATGGCTCCTATATCTGAGTGATTCTTGTTCATTTCTACCCTCTAACCATTTTTAGATTTCTTCTATTATTACAAAGGTGACAATGGAACACTCTGTCTCTCTTCTTGTTATGCTTGGACCTTACCCCAGGACAAGTCGATTTTCTTCTAAAAAAAATTTTGATGAACCATGTAACTCATAGTTAACATAATATAACTTATATTCTATTCAATGTTGCAATTATATTACAGAGAAACCATCTTTTATGTCCTTTCTGGGTTTTTACTCTATCAATCATTCCTTGATACCCTCCACATTCCAAATAAAATCTGTTTTTGTCAATTGGCTCCTTCTCCACTGTCTACAAATATGCTCATCTCTGTCACACTTTAAAAAAAAACAACAAAAAACGTATTTTTAACCCAGTGATGTCTTGAAGCTCTCAAGTGATACTTTCCATTTTTGTTCTTTACTAATAAACTTCTGAGAGCATTTTCTATAATTATTGACTCCATTGTCCTACCAAAAACTTACTACTAAAACTCTTGCAATTTGATATGTCATGTCCATTCCACTGAAATATGTCTTTCCATTGTCACTAAAGAATTATTTTCATGTTATTTTCTTTATGTTATTTCAATTTATGGAATAAAATGAACATTTATTATAGAATGACAACAGCACTAAAAAATATGATTGAACATGAAATTGCAAATCGATTATATACAATATGCTATTCCTTCTAAATACATAATAAAGCTATCATGTAAATTTCTTTTTTGTCCCTCCCTCCCCTCCCACCCTAGAGATGGCTACCATTCAACACAAATATGTGTGTTTGTATGTGTGTGTGTGTGTGTGTGTTTGTATGTGTGTAAATCATGCTATATATACTTCTATGTATCAGTTCCTTCTGTGGATGCAGGTAACATTTTCTTTCATATTTCTTTTGATAATATTCTAGGCATGTATTATAACTCATCCTTGCTGTTGATGAGTTAGGACATTTTGTGAAAGTTCTGACATACTTCACCACCCCTACTTTTTTTTTTTTCCTGGATGATTCTACTCTGTTTTTGATTATCTTTTTACCCATCTTACTATTCTTCCTAAGTCTCATTTGCTTTTCTTTTTTCCTTTCATGCCCTAAACATAGGTATTCCTCAAGGCCATAGTCTCAGTCCTCTTTACTTCACACTCTCCATTCTCCCTCCTAATTAATTCATCACCCTCCCTACCCCCACTCCAACTTCAAATATCAGCCCCAGGAAAATGGCTCATGAGTGTGTGTGTGTGTGTGTGTGTGTGTGTGTGTGTGTGTGTGTGTGTGTGTGTTTGTGTGTGTGTGTGTGCGCGCATGTGTGCTCTCATGCACACATTCAGGGAAGAATGGAGAGAGAAAATATTAGACAGTTAACTCTCCATCTCTCTCTGTTATTTGCCAAAGTGAATCACCATCAAGGATACTTAAGTAATAACTGCTAACCAAGGAATCACTTCTGACAATATGAACAACAATATACACATATAGTGTTGCACTTATGTCCTTGGAAGAAGAATTTTTTCAATCCCTCTTTGACAAAACTTAGAATGAAAAAATTTATCTGAGTTCAGCTGTGCTTCCATGTCTTTTTATCCTTGTCATTTATGTGTATATCATTCTCATGGTGGTTCTGCTGCTTTTATTCTGCATTGTTTCATGCAAGTCTCTTTATTAATTCTCTGATTTTCTAAGATTTGTCCTTTCTTCCAGAACAACAATATTACATCTGATCCATATATCACAATTTGTCAGGCTTTCTCTAATCAATACAGAACCCACTTGTTTCCAATCAATTCTCCCCTCCATAGAGTTTTCATGGATTTGACCTCTTCTTTCCTTGATACAAATGCTTTACTTACCCTACAGGCAGTTGACATTACTCCCACAGCATGGACTGGGTCTGGGTGCTGGAGTCCCTCATATCCAATTCATCCCATATGTATCAGACTCACCTGTAGGTCATGAAAAGGGAATTGAATCCCTTGTGGTCTCTGTAGTCTCACAGAGCTGTTTTGAGACTTTGTTCATTAGTTCCCAAAAGGGCCTTTGAAGATGAAAAGTGCCCTCGTTATTATGTGGAGAAATGATTTTGATGAGAATTCCTAATGACAATGTTCAAAGTTAGCTGACAGCTCACTGGATTAAGAGGAAAACAGTGTAGGAGTTGGTGTGGTGTATCACATCACATCAAACTGCCAATTCAATAATGCCCCAACTAGTAATCATATCAATGCCTGCTAGAAGTAGGTGTAGAGGAGAAAGGAGAAATCCTAATTAATCATCTATATAGAATGAATCAAATTTAACTGAATAACCAAAAAAAAAAAGAGATGCTTATATTGATCAAAGAAGAGAAATATTACCCTTTTCTTTCTTCCTTCTGAATATCCCTAAAATTTCTGCTGCCTTTCCTCCTACTGAAGGTTATTAGATTATCACTGTTCAGATACATTTGACCATAATTATAGGTTATTGACTGTTTGACAGTTACATAACCTAGTGATAATTGTATTGGTCATAGAATTGGGGTGAAAAATTTGTTTCAAACTCTGGCTTGGACACTTATTTATTGTGTGATTATGAATACATAATCCAACCTCAATGATCTTCCTTTCCCATATCTATGAAATGAGGAAAAAATCCATCTTGTGAGATTCATAGTATCATAGATTCAGTCTTCAAAGGGGTGAAAGAAACTGACTCCAGGATCACCTCCTCATTTTTCAGATGAGTCAGGAAGATGAAAAAAGTTAAGTGACTTGCTCAAAATCAGATTGTAAGTAATCACTGGCTCTATGTGCAACAGACTCCAGTTTCTGACCTGAAATGTAGCCCTAGTTCCACCTAACCTGGTGACTTTCTGTGTTGGGATATGCTATATGCAAAAGGATTGGAAAAAAATCTTAAAGTAGTCAGCCATAAGTGGATGGGAGAAGACAGGGAAAGCCAGGGAAAGGGGAAAAAAAAAAGACTAAATGAGAGTGCTAGACTAGAAATGTTCTTTGGTCCTGGAAGGCCCTTTTCAAATTCTGAGAATCGGACAATTTCCAGAATCTCAGAGTCAGACTTTGAAGCACCAGGCTAGAGTGGAAAGAATGTTGCATCTGGAGTTACAGTAGTTGGGTTCAGTTTCCATGTCTACATCGTGCAACCTATATAACCTTAGGCAAGTCATTTTACCATGTTAGTGTTATTTTGTTCATTTGTAAAATAGAGTATTGGGTCCATAAGGTCTCTTCTCTCTTTAGATCTACAAGTCCAGGATATAGCCTAATGCTACCCTGAGTTCCTCAAAGTATGGGTTCTTTTCAGCCCTACTTCTTTCTTATTCAAATTAGTACTACCTTCCATAGAATTTCCACTCTGTCATGATTTTGCAATTTATTCTGATCATTTAAACACATATATAGAGTAAATCACAAATTTAAAGGGTGGCTTTCAGCCAAAAGGTAATTATTCCAGGCCCTCTGAACATAGAACTGCCAGGCAGACAGAAATGCTTCTGAAGTCAAAGAGGATTGACTCATCTGGAAAAAAAAAATCAATTTGCAAAGCATTTAGGTAAGAGACACCAGCATGGGATTCTGAAAGATGGAGTCCCATCCACTCTTTCTCATTTCCCTTCATCTGTGAAATAGAGAGGCCTGGCAGATGAGAAGGAAGCATCTGGTGTCATTTACCTGAGGCTGCAATACCATAGCAGAAGTGGATGGCACCAGCTGATTCAGGCTTGGGTCTCGGCTGGCCAAATGCCTAATTCTGTGAGCACTGCAGAGTTCCAACTACCAGGCCACCTTATTGGCCAGCCTTCACTAAAGTAGGCTGGTGAAATTGGACTGGTGGAAATACCAAATCCTTTTAAACTCTGTTCTGTGGAGGATAAAATGACAGGGACTTAGTAATAAGCAAATAGGGTCCCATGAATCTCAGGCATGTATATCTGGACTCAACCCTTATTTGCATATCATTTCCATGAATCTTTATGCATAATTTAGGATACTCCATCAGCCTGTAGAAATGTCAATCATATACATTTGAAAATGGAGTAGTTTAGTACTGGGCTATGTTCACTTCAGAATCTTCTGGATTCTTAGAAGTGCAGATTATAGTAGACAGTTTCTAAGATAAAGGACTCATATCTCAAATATAAAAAGAACTCTGCCAAATCTAGAAGAATACAGATCATTCCTCAACTGATAAATTGTCAAAGAATATGAACCTGTTGTTTTCCGATGAAGGAATCAAGACAATTTATAGTCATAGAAAAAATGTTGTACAACATTATTGATCAGAGAAATGCAAATTAAAACAATCCTGAAATATCATTTTACACAAATCAAGTTGACTAAAATTATTGATGGGAAAAGGGACATATATTGAAGGAGATATGGAAAAATTGGGATACCAATTTTTGTGGGTGGAATTGTGAAGTGATGCAACCCTTTTGGAGAGCAATTTGGAACTATGACCAAAGAGTTATTAAACTACCTATACACTTTGAGAAATAAATAGAACTATTAGGTCTGTTTTCCAAGATAATTATGGAAAAGAAGAATGTATATATTCTAAAATATTTATAGCAGCTTTCTTTGTGGTAGCAAAGAACTGGAAATTATAGGGATGTACATCAACTGGGGGATGATTGAACAAATTGCAATATATTATTATGATGCAATACTAATGTGCTATAAGAAATAATGAGCTTTATGATCTTAGAAAAATATGGACAATCTTGCAAGAAATAAAGAAGAGTGAAATGAGAAGAAGCAAGAGAATATTGTATACAGTAACAACAATACTGTCTTTAAAAACAACTTTGAGGGAATAAGCACTAAGTTTATTATAAATACCTAATTAACAACAAAGGACACATGAAGAAAGATGCTCTCTGAATCTGGAGAAAGAACTGATAAAAAGAAGTGTGTTTAGACTGATTTTACCGATATACAAGTGTGTATATGTGTGTGTGTGTTAGTGTTTGTGTAATGGTAGCCATCTCTAGGGTAAGGGAGGTGAAAAGAAAAAAAAAAGAAATTTATATACTGTTTATTATTATTTGAAAGTATTAGCAAGTTGTATATAATATGGAAATGTGTGTCTTAGTCCATAAATTAAAAAGAAAAGGAAGAAAGGAAGGAAGGAAAGAAGAAAGGAAGGAAGGAAGGAAGGAAGGAAGGAAGGAAGGAAGAAAGAAAGAAAAAGAAAGAAAGAAAGAAAGGCAGGAAGGAAGGAAGGAAGGAAGGAAGGAAGAAAGAAAAAGAAAAAAAGAAAGAAAGAAAGAAAGAAAGATAGAGTCTATCTCACCAGGAGCTGGGAACAGTCCCACATGAGCCATGGCAACCCAGAATCATGACCAAGGCCAGCTGGAACAGACATCAGGAGAGTGAATCACCAGCAGCTGTGGCAGTTTCCATATTTTTCTAACTATAAATGCCAAAGTGAGAGTAAAAGGTCAATAGGGAACTCTGTTGGAACTGGATGAGAGTAGTGGGGTCTGACCCCTACCCCTGTGCATGGCAGAGGTATGGTGGCTGCAGCTGCTGCCGCATGGCTGCCTACAGAGCTCCTGGTCTGCAGATTGTAGGGGGACCAACTGACCATTCAGACGGTAATTGCTCTTTCTTTGACCTGCTTATATCTGGGTCTCAGTCTTGAGAGTTGATCCTCTGGTGATGAGCACTAGCATGCAGAGCTTGCGGCAGCTGCTAAGAGGGTGTCCCCCTAATAGCTCTTACAACAGTTCTGACCACAGCTGCACACAATCCCAGAAATTTGGGACACACCTGTCTCCACTCAGGAAGCAGAGTTCTATTGTGGCAAAGAGCTGAAAAGTCAAGTAATTGACTGGAAAGATGAGCAAACAAAGCAACCACAATCACAGCAGAGAATCTTTTTGGAGGACGAGGAAGATCAAAATATGAAACCAGAAGAAGACAACAAAGTCAAAACTGCATCAAAAGCCCCCAAGAAAAATGTGAATTAGTTGCAGGCCATAGAAGAGGGCAAGAAGGATTTTGAAAATAAAGTAAAAGAAGTGGAGGAAAAATTAGGAAGGGAAATGAGAATGATGTAAGAAAATCATGAAAAGAGAGTCAATGGGCTGCTAAAAAAAGACCCCAAAAATACTGAAGAAAATAACACCTTAAAAAATAGGCTAACCCAAATGGCAAAAGAGGCCCACAAAGACAACGAGGAGAAAAATGCCTTAAAAAGTTTAATTGGTCAGATAGAAAAGGAATTTCAAAAACTCACTGAAAACAATAATTCCTTCAAAATTAGATTGGAGCAAATGGAAGTTAATGACTATGAGAATTCATGATACTATAAAATGGATGCAAACGAATGAAAAAGTAGAAGGCAATGTGAAATATCTCATTGGAAATGTTACTGACCTGGAAAATAGATCCAGGAGAGATAATTTAAAAATTATTGGACTACCTGAAAGCCATGATCAGAAAAAGAACCTAAATACCATCTTTCAAGTAATTCTCAAGGAAAATTGTCCTGATATTCTAAAACCAAAGGGCAAAATAGATATTGAAAGAATTGACCCATTGCCTCTTAAAAAATGATCCCCAAAAGAAAACTCCTATGAATATTGTAGTTAATTTCCACAGTTCTCAGGTAAAGGAGAAAATATTACAAGCAGTCAGGAAGAAACAATTTGAGTATTGTGAAAGCACAATAAGGATAACACAGGAGTTAGCACCTTCTACATTAAGGGATTTAAGGGCTTGGAATATGACATTCCAGAGGTCAAAGGAGCTAGAATTAAAACCAAGAATTATCTACACAGCAAAACTGAGTATAATACTTCAGGGGAACATATGGTCATTCAATGACACAGAAGACTTTCAAGCATTCTTGATGAAAAAAACCAGAACAGAACAGAAAATTTGACTTTCAAATACAAGACACAAGAAAAGCATGCAAAGATGAACAGGAAAAAGAAATCATAAAGAACTTATTAAAGTTGAACTATTTATATTCCTACATGGAAAAATGATAATTGTAACTCATAAGAATTTTATCAGTATGAGGATAGTTGAAGGGAATATATATGTATATATGTATACATACATATGTATTTATGTATAGGAGGGTAAATGTGTATATAACTACATACATGAGTGTGTATATATCTGTGTACATGCATGTAATGCCATGCAAGAGTAGTTTTCCAGAAGAATGCTACTGTGAACAGCTTTTAAGATTCTGATTACACAGCATATTGAAAACTCTATTTATTCCATAACAAATCAAAGCAAAACATTCACAGAAAATCAAGGTACAAAATATTACAACTTATCGTAGAAAATCACAATATAATATTCACAACAGCTTATCATTAAAATGGCCACATAGTTTTCACCAAAGTGATCACAATATTAAGAATAAAGAACAATCATCTGACATTCCTAAAGAGGTTTGCCTCCTTACTTAGTCATTCAGTCATCTCAGAGTACAATAGTCAGTTTTCCATTCATGGAGCACACTAAGTTAACTCAATCAGTCACTTATTTAACAATCAGTTACTAAGTATCATTAATCACTGAATACAATCATTAGAAAATACACAAACGTGCAATCCCTAGATCACTAGTAAACCACTATATCATCACAGCATTTAATACCCAAGGAAAGGTCTTTCCTTTAGCAATCTCTGTTGCTGGGGAGACAAAGCTTAAAAATGCTACAATATTCATTGCCAGTGTCCTCATCAATTGACTCTCTGCCTGCAGAAAAGCCACAGGATCCCTGAAAACATCAGCAAGACCCTCTTCTAGGACTTCTGTAAACATACAACAATAAAATCCTTCTTCAGGACTTCTGAGCCAACAGTAAGGTTCCAGGACCTCTACACCAACAGCAATGTACTTCACCAGGCGACAAATTTGTCAAAATAACATCAAAACAGACAGAAAGAATACCAGTAAAATAGCCATGCTTCTTTAGTCCTCCAGCAGTTTGGCTGGCCATAGGACTCAGAAGAAATTTCAGCTGGCCCCTGGAATCTAAATCATTCCTCTGAAGTCTTCAAAATCCAAATTCTTTTCTCCAGCCTAGGTGGGGCTTTCCTCTTCAGCCTTCCTGGTGGCAGCAATTTCAGTTTTCCCAGTTCTTGTCTGAAGAAAATTCTGACTCATTTCTCAGTCTAGCAGTAGCAGCCCAGCCTCCAGATGCTGCTGAGAAACTCTCTCTTTCCCCAGCAGAACAGATTCTGCCACCAGATTCTGGTGTCAAGAAATTCTGTCTGTGCCTCTCTGCAGCTTTTCTCATATAAACACAGCATTGGCTTCCTCTTTCAGCCAACCACTTTCTGTTATGTCAGCAAGAGGAGACAGGAGTCCATACCTTCTATTTCTTTCACAGAGGTTTGATTAGTTACTAAGGGTTGGTATCTGCTCCCTTGCCAATACAAAAAGGGGTCTTCAAATTCAAATTAATTACCATTACAAGGTATACATAGACAGAGGGCACAGGATGAGTTAAATGGGAAGCGATGATATCTAAAAATTAAATTAAGAGGTGAGAGAGAAATATATTGGGAGAAGGAAAAAGGGAGAGATAGAATAGGGTAAATAATATAATTTAAAAGAGGCAAGACAAAACTGTTACAGAGGGGAAAAACAGGAAGGTGAAAGGTAATGAGTCAATCTTATTATCATTGAATTTGACTTAAGGAGGAAATAACATACATACTCAATTGGGTATTTTACCCTACAGGAAAGTAGGGGGGAAGGGGATAAGAGGGAGGGTGATAGAAGAGAGGGCAGATTGTGGGAGAGGGTAGTAAGAAGCAAACACTTTTGAAAAGGGACAATATAAAAGGGGAAAAGAGAATAAGTGGGGGTGGGATAGGATGGAGGGAAATATAGTTAGTCTTTTACAATAAAACTACTATGGGCATGTTTTGTGTAACTACACATGTACACTCTGTATTGAATTGCTTGTCTTCCCAATGTGGATGGGTGAAGAGGGAAGAAGGGAAAGAATCTGGAACTCAAAGTTTTAAAAATAAATGTACATGTTTGTTTTTGGTTTTGGTTTTGTTTTTGTTTTTTTTCCATGAAACTGGGAAATAACATATGCAGGCTCTGGGGTGTAGAAATCTCTCTTGCCTTACAAGAAAGTTAGGAGGGGAGAATGGGGGAAGATATAACAGAGAACAGATTGGGAAAAGAGGTATTCAGTAGTCTTGCTATCTTGGTGCGTGTGTGTGGGGGGGGTGGGCATAGACGGGGAGAAAATGTGTAACTCAAAATCTTGTGGAAATGAATGTTGAAAACTAATATAAGTATATACATACATAGAAATATAGATATATATATAGATATATATATGCATATATATATGCACACATATGTATGTGTATACATATATTTATATATATATAATATATTAATTTAAAGATATATTTTTTTGTCTCCAAAAGAAATACTATGGAAGGGATCAAGGGGTAGTCTAGTAGTCTGTGGTGACTACAAGAGGGATCTAAGGAGGATCTCAATGAAGCTGGGGTGCATAGAGGTCAGATTCCCAGGAACAAAGGGAATGGGATTTTGATGGCATCAAGGTTGGAAGGCAGCCAGAGGCAATCTGGAGGTATTGACTAGTTTAAGAATATCAGATTTAGGCATGAAAAAGCCAGATTAAGTGGGAAAAATCAGGAGAGTTCAAGGAGGTTCTCAGAGTCTATACCCCATCATATCCATTTCACTCCTTTTCCAAATTCTTTTTTTTTTCATCCCACAATCAGGAATGATAACTCTCTACTAACCCTGAATGAAAACAAAATCAGCCCAGTCAGTCATTTATCTTCATGACCTGTCTCTTCAAATCACTGGTTACTACCTCCTTGGCTGAAGGCCCATCCACCAGTTTTAGGCAGGACAGAAGCCTTACCAAAATCATTTGTCTGTATAAATGTTGTAAAATCAACTTCAGCGTTGACATTCCCCCTCTGCTACTACCCTAGGCTCTTGAAAGCATGAAGTTCGAAAGCAAACCAAAACCATAAGTTGAGGAATAAAGTTGCTTTAATTGAGATAACACAGTTGCAGACCTGACACTAGGGGATGTCCAGTGGATTTTCCAACCAAAGTGACTCATGAGAAAGGGTTTAAGTTTTTTTGGGCTTATTTTTTAAAAAAATTAGTTTTTGGAGGATGTGTTTTGATTAGGGGTACTAGGAATCCCGAAATGAAAGGAAAGAGGGTGGGTCTCCCTGGAAATAATACGACCACACCATTCAAATCTTCCAGTCAAAGTAATAAGGTTTAATTACACACTAATTATGCAGGCAAAATTTCTAGTAAATCTTTAGTATTTGTGACAACAATACAAACAGGCCAGATTCTAAGAATCTGAACAATTTAATAGGGTTAAGATTGTTATTTTTATATAGAAAAAGAGTGTGGGAAGTTCTGGATGGGATTAAGAAGTAGCAATCAAGCTAATTAAGTAATCAAAAAGCACTGGGTGGGGCCAGATGCTTTTAGTGCAGGCACCAGTGATCTGGTTTACTGAAATGTGTGGGGAAATTCAGTGACTGTGTTGAGGTTTATGGTTTAGGGGTATCCGAGACCCTATAATACCAACACACCAAGTCCTGCTGAATGAATTCAATTCAAGTCTTATCTCAGCCAAAAAAAAGCAAAGCTTATTAAAAGTTCACCATATTGGGTAGACTCTTAAGGAGGCTAGACATCTGACACTTGTACTGCATAAGTGGCCCAGAATCATCTGACACAGAGTAAGTCTGTGCTAAATAATTCTCCTGCCTTCTCTCTTTCTCATAGAGGCAAGAAGGGCTCTTATATACAGAATGGTAGTGGGAGGAATCTAGGGGTGGTCTAGCAGATGAGTTTGGGGGGGAAGGCGGATCTTCAGGAGGTGTCAAATGAGGTCATAGTCCAGTAATGAGAGATTAAGGGTGGGAAATAGCTGGAGGCTACTTGGAGATGACAAAGGAGGGCTAGGCTAATTTAAGGCAAACAGATTTGGCCATAGATATTTTGGGAGGATCAAGGGTGGGAGCTAGCTAAACAAGGAAGGGCTGGCTAGTAATGATGAGATGAAGGTTTTGGGAGCCCCCTTGAGCTCTCCTTGAATCTTTGAGGTACAGGTTCTGGGAAACCCCTTGAAGTAAATCTTCCCAGGGAAGGCATTTGCCTGAGGTTGTAGGCCTTAAATTGTGGCTCTGCCCAAGTCTTTAACCTTCCTTTGTTTCAATAGTTTCCCACTCTTGATGCTTCTGTTCCCACCCTTGAACTGGCCTGGCCCACCATTGTCTATGGCCTCCAGGTAGCCTCCAGCAACTTCCCACCCTTAATCACTGACCCCATCTTGACCCCTGAAGACCCTCATGTTATGGGAATCTGAAGATCTTTCCTGACCCTACTCCCTTTGATAGGCTTAAGAGGGTCTGAGAACCTTCCCTGATTTGAAAGTATACTCTGCCCACTAAAAGGTTGAATGTGTTCACATGGAGCCTGTGGTGGGAGGCTTGTTCTTCAGGAATGCCCATGTCTTTTTACTTTGTGATTGGGCAGTGGGACAAGAGGGCTGTGACAATCTCTGATATATATAGAAGGCTATATATATCATGATGGAAGTTTTTGCTTTGGGGCTCACTTTGGAAAGAGTTGTATGATTTGGCCAGACTGCACTTTGGGAAGTCGTTGAACACCCTGGCTTTGAAAAAACCAGATGTTGCTGCTTCCCTCTCTGGTAACTGAATAGATGCATGCAATGGTCAGAATTTTGGAAGCCTGTCTGCTAATCTGTTTCTTTGTCTGATTGTAACTTCTGCTTGTAATTTCTGTTTATATTCTGTTTACATTGTCTGAAGTTCAGGGTGCTGTATTTTCCCCTGAACTAGGTAAATGATACATGCTTGATTGATTAAAGTAAGATTGTTAACCCATTTTGAGTTGCTTTCCTTTAGAAAAGCAGATCTAAGAACCTGTACTAGCAGGGGGGCAGAGCCAAGATGGCGGCATAGGAGCAGCAACATATCACAGCTCTCACATAGCCACCCCAAAATACCATAAAATATGACTCTAAACTAATTCTAGAACTCCAAAACACACACAAATATATTTTCCACTAAAGTCAGCTTGGCTACGAGGAACCATATCAGCACTATGAACAAAAACCATCCTGGCCAGAAGCCATGGCTGTGCCCCGGGGGGCAGCTGGATGAGAGGAGCCAAGCCCCAGCTGGAGCTTCTGGTGAGCGGATTGGCAGCAGCTCCGGCAGTGTCCAGAAGTAGGTTAGTGGAACTTGCGAGGTCGTGGGAGAAAAGCGGTCCGGCCAAACTGCCTTCAGGGCTGAGAAGCAGAAAGGGGAGGTCCTGCACCCGCCTCTACATTGCAGCTTCAGAGCTCTAGGCCTGCAGAATGCAGGGGGACCAAGCGATTGTTCAGAGGCCAAGTGCTCTCGCATTGAGCGACCTGGATCCTGATCACGGTCTTGGGCTTTGGTCCTGTGGTTGTTTTTTTTCAGCGAGCCGGATGTGGGGGAAGGACCCAGCAATTTCCTATGAGATCCAGCAGCTGGGAGGACCCCAGTGATTTGGGAAAGAGCTTTCCCCTCTGGAAGCAAAGCTCTCCACAGAGATTAAAAAAAAAATCACGGTATGACCAACCATGAATAAGAATAAGCATAACAAGCAAAGTAAGAACAGTAACCAAACCCTAGATTCCTTCTTTGGGGAAAAGAAGGATCAGGGCAGAGATGGGAAGGAGGACAGCACAGCCAGAGCTCCCCCACCAAAAGCTTCCAATAAACATGAAGATTGCCTTAAAGCTAGAGATCAGCTGAAGAAGGATTTTGAAAACCAAATGAGAGAAGTGGAAGAAAAATTGGGAAGAGAAATAAGAATGTTGCAAGAAAATCATGAAAAGAGAGTCAGCAATCTGACTGAAGAAATTAACACTAAAAATAGATTAACTCAAATGACAAAACAGTCCCAAAAAACCAATAAGGAGAAGAATGCCTTAAAAAGTTGACTTTGCCAGATGGAGAAAGAATCTCAAAAGCACTCTGAAGAGAATAATTTCTTCAAAATTAGAGTGGAGCAAATGCAAGCAAATGACTTCATGAGAAATCAAGATACTATCAAACAGATACAAACAAATGAAAAAATAGAGGGCAATGTGAAATATCTCCTTGAAAAAACCACTGACCTGGAAAACAGATCCAGGAGAGACAACTTAAAAATTATTGGACTACCAGAA
>CM053581.1:23944394-23969851 GCA_028627135.1 Pseudochirops cupreus
TATATCATTTTATTAAATCTACATTATTTATAATAATTAGCTATTTATCAAGGATATTTAATGTATTATTGTTCTTAATATACTCTAATATTACCTTAATAATATTTTAATATATGTCTAATACGTAAATATATATTTAGATATACCTTAAAAATCCAATTTTAATTATTTCATAGTTTAGGGCAGCTAGATGGTTCAGTAGATAGAGTGCCACACCTAGAGGCAGAAAGACTCATCTTCCTGAGTTCTAATCTGGCATCAGCCGCTTACTAGCTGTGTGACCTTGGGCAAGTCACTTAATCCTGCTTGCCTTAGTTTCTTTATATCTTAAATAAGCTGGAGAAAAAATGGCAAACCTATTCAATATCTTTTCTAAGAATACTCCGAATGGGGCCACAAATAGTGAAACATTACTGAAATACCTGAATAAATATATAGTTCATAGTTTTGTGTACAATAAAGGTTTGTCCTTCTTCATGTAAAACAATTTTTATAATTGCTGATAATTCAAAATCATTCATAAGAAGAAGAAATTTTTATAAGAAAAAAACCTAGAAAAATATGACAAGTCATTAGTTCAGAATTTAAATGATGTAACATTTTAGAGGAGAAAGAGACATAAGGCTTCATGAAAGAAGTTCTATCCCCCTCCTTTCAGCTGTAAGTATAACCAGGAAGATGATATGTAACTCATTTCTGTAACAGGTTTATTTGTTCAATTTTATAGGAATGTATTTTCCAAACCATTACAAAGGGACTGTATTCTTTGGATGCACTGATATTTTATTGTCTATTTACATAGCTGTACAGCAAAAACGTCACCCATGGTAATATATTCCAAAACACTATAAACAATACAGCAGAGTTGTAGCCACATGCCACTATCTGAAATGGAGATGATGTTACTGTGCTTTTCAGATGGAAGAACAACACTTGATTTTTTTTTCCCTTTAAAAACATAAACGTCTCCTTCTAAAATTTGAAAATGAATAACCCTTCTGTGAAAAATTGCATTTCATGACTAATGCGACAACTGCCATTGAGAGCACACCTGAAAACGCTTAATTCAGTAAAACATAGATAGAATGAAACATTTTTAATGCCATAAGGAATTTTAGAGGGCATTTATACTTAGCTCACTCCAAATGCAGGAATTGCCTCTAGCTTTCCCAGGGAAAGGTCATAGGTTCATAGATTTATGTCTAGCAGGGATTTTTGTGATCACCTACTCTGTATTTGTATATCCCAGGAAAAAAGAAACTCTACCTAAAATGATGACCTATTCCACTGTTGAACAAGTCAGGGTGATGATATTTTTTTGTCTTTTCCCTCCCTCCTTCCATTCATTCTTTCATTCTTTCCTCCCTTCCTCCTTCCCTTTCCTTCCTTTCTTCTCTCCCTCCTTCCTTAATTTTTTCCTTCCCTGCTTCCCTTGCTCTTCCCTCTTTCTATCGATACTTACCCCTTTCCTCTTTTCCTTCCCTTCCTCCCTGCCTTTATTCATTCCTGCCTTACCTACTTCCTTCCTTCTTCACTCCCTCTCACCTTCTTTCTTTCCTTCCTCCACCCCTTATTTCTTCCCTCCCCTCCTTCTTTCCTTCCTTTCTTGGTTCTTTTCTTCCTTCCTTCTTTACTTTCTTCCTTCATCTTCCCTTCTTCTCTATATTTCTCCCTTCTTTCTTTCCTCCCTCCCCTTTTTCCTTCTTTCCCAAACTGTCCCCTTTGTAATATCACAGAATCATACCCACCAAGAATCATCTAGTTCAAATGGCAACACATTCAAACCCACTAGTCATCACCACCTATTCTCTTACCATTCGTTCTCATCATGTTCATTGTGAACGTTTTTTGCACCCAAGGATAAGAATTCACATTTATCCCTATTGAATGTCTTCTTATTATATTCATAGAAGCTTCTAGCCTATAAAGATTTTTTTTAATCTTTAAAAATGTCATCCAGTATGTTTACTCCTCTTCCCATCTTTCTGTTATCAGTAAATTCTATGAGGATGCCATCTATGAATACAAGGTCAATCACAGAAGCCTGGGGTACTGTATGACTTATTGTTCAGAAACATAGCTTTGCCAAAAACAAAGTATTACCAATAAAGAATACACCTTAGAAGACTAGGGTACAAATCTGTACATTGATAAACTCCAATTCTCAGTTTAAAAATCTATTATATACTACACTTTCTATTTTACATTATGTTTATGAGTACACATTTAGTATAATACATATACAATATATAAATATGTATATACATATATGACTATCACAGTTATATATAAGGTTAAAGATACAAATATTAGAAAGATAGCTAGGTATGTAGAGATAGATAAACATATGCATGTATATACACATATATACATATATATGTATATGTATATGTATATATATATACAGAGAGAGAGAGAGAGAGAGAGAGAGAGAGATGGATGGATAGTTGTGGCAGAGGGAGGAGCTAGGATGAAAAACCAAGACACAGTAGCATTACAAAATCCTAATGTTAAGAAAGTATCAAGGAGAAGAGATGGCTCAATACTGTCAAAGGTTGAACAGAAGTTTAGAATGATGATGATCAAAAAATACCCATAAAATTGGGTGAATAGGAGATCATTGTTAACATTCAAGAGAGTAGTTTCCCTTAAATGTTGAAGAACAGAGAGTAAAGAGTTGGAAAAAAAAGTGACCCCCAAGGACATGGAAATCCTGAGTAGATTACGAGAAGGAGTTTAACAACAAAAAGGAATGACAAATACATGAACTTAGCGGGTTTACATGGATCCAATGAGAGTCTTTTTGTTTTGTTTTGAGGATGAGGGATTTGATGGTAAACAGGATGGATCAAGTAAGAGTATTAGAGGGTGGGGGACACATGAACATGTTTGAAGTAGGGAAGCAACAAGGAAACAGGGAGAACTCAAAATGCGGTGAGAGAAAATGATAGCGTGGACAATCTATACTGTTGACTACAGATAGGAATTAGACCATTTGCCCGTATGGAGGGTTCCACCATCTTATTATGTGATGCAGTAGTGAAGAAAGAGAGACTGAAGATCTCAAAATAATGTGAGATGAAAAGAGGAGAAGAGAGATTTGTTTTCTTCCCCCAGTTCAAGGCAGAATTCTCAGGAAAAAGGATGGGGAAAGGGGAAGCCATGGGATGCTTGAAATATGCTGAAAAAATTTGAAAGAATTTCTATGTTGACCAGAATAATACATGAGTTGTTCAGTTATTCAATTATTTCCAACTCTTTGTGATCCCTGTGAACCAAAATGTCCATGGGGTGTTCCTGGCAAAGATACTGGAATGGTTTGCCATTTCTTTCTCTAGTATATTAAGGCAAAAGTATGTTAAATGACTTACACAGGGTCCCACAACTACTAAGTGTCTGAAGCCATATTTGAACTCAGGTCTTCCTGACTCCAGGACCAGTGCTCTGCTACCTGCAGATTAAGTACAGAAGTATAAAAGTACTCTCTTGCCACAGTGGAAACCCAACTGACATTACATAACATAATTTGTTATATACCCAACTAACATTCATTTCAGGAAAAAAACAATTCTTCAAAACAAGTTCAAAATACACAAAACATCTAGTTGTCTATCTAATAAAATATTTTTAAATAGAATTATTAACACAATTACAAAAAAGTGTATAAATAATAACTTTAATTAGAAAAATATTAACTGATTAAGAATTATCTGTGAAAATTTAATTAGCATTACAATACTACCTATAATTTTCAGATTCAGAAACATTTCTATCAAACTGATGAGGCTTTTTCTGAAAATTAGGTACTTTCTAGGTGGCACAGATGGTAGAACCTTGGATCTGAGGTCAGGAAGGTCTGAATTCGAGTCCAGCCTTAGACACATGCTATTTGTGTGATCCTGGGCAAGTCATTTAACATCTACTTCAGTATTCTTATCCATAAAATGGATACTAACATTAACCTACAGGGATTGTTGTTAGGAAAAAGTGAGACAATATTTGTAGGCAAACCTTAAGGTGCTATGTATTTTTGCTAGTTATTATTATTGCTTTTATAACGTTGCCTGCTTAAAATGTAATCTCCTAGATTGTAAGTATTGTTTCATGTTGTGTGACTATATTCCTAGTGTGTGGTAGGTCCTTTAAAAAAATGCTTATTGATTGAAATAGGAAACTTCCTTGAATTTGACTCCCTCTATCAGTGTCAATTCTCATTTTGTAACTCAGACTTTCGAAGAATTGCCTGTAGCACTACGAAATTGTGTTTTTTTCCCCAGTTACATAGTTAATATGGACCAGGTATTGGAATTGAACACAGGTCTTCTTGATTCTTGATGCCATCCCTCTGGTTACTACAATCATGCTGCCTCCCATCATTCCATTAAAACAATAGTAATTCATTTGAGGATGGAGGAAAAGTAGGGGTTTTCTAATGCCTATTTCCCCCTATCTCTGTTTCTGGAAGATTACTGTCTTCCTAATCTAAGCTTTTTGCCTGGTAAAAAATCTTAAGTTACACTTGAATGATAACATTTCTGTCCCACTTAAATGCTACTAAAGGAAATTCTATAAACTCAAGGAAGAAATGCAATTGAAGATAGACCTGAAACCTTTATATGTATTGTTGTACTTTCTCTCCTTCATGTTTCATTTACTCAGCTATAGGCTAGAAAATGTAATTGTTAAAAGGCTTACTTTTTTCTACTAATCTACAGCCAGAAGAGAGAACATAGCAATTATCTGATTTCTATAAGCATAATAGCAATGTTTTGAACAATTTAAACCATTATTAATTCAGTTAAGGAACAAAAAAAAATACTTTTTTTACATATGGGTCTGATGAAAAGAGGACTGGTAAATGTTTTAATATAAGATGATGTTTTGAGTCACTTTGCCTCCTACCTTCAACAGTATTTTTTCTGAAAATGGGATAAGCAATCTTCCACTTCAAGGGCTTTGATTCACAAGTCAAGGTTCATGCTCAATTTTCAAGGTACTTAACAATGTGTTCCAGCCTTAGCTATTTGGTTTTCTTTTCTCCCAACCAATTCTGTTATGGATCTCGTTTTACTTAGATCTCCTCGAGATGATGTCATGCCCATAACCATGGAAAGAGCACTTGATATGCACTAGACTCAAGGATTTGATATTGATTCTCTAATCAGCTAAATCGTTTTGGAATAACCTTGTTTGGGTTATGAGACATCTCTGGTCTCCTGTTCCCTCTTTTCCCAAAGGTATAGGCTCTGAGTTAGTTCCCTTTTGGCACTAGATTCTGTGACTCAATGACTCTTCTATGAACCTCTCCCATTTGGAAAGATCCTTATTTCTCCACTCTGCTTATTGAAAACGTGTGGCCCAGATGGTATCCAGCATCAGGTTCATCTTCTCAATGAAGTCGCTCTTAATCATCATAGCCCCACTCATAGCCCTCCCATTATGATGGAGGTCTGCCAAATCATTGATCTGTCCCATAGAGACAAGCAGTCAATTATTAATTTGTTGATCTTTTTTTTAATAAATCTATTTTTTTTATTTAGTATTGATGCTTTTATTTATTTGTGTTTATCTAAATTTATGTTGATCTTTTCTTCCCCATGGGGTATGGCATATGTCAAAGAAAATAACCTGAACATAGAGTCAAGTGAACTGGTGTTAAATTTTACCCTAGTCACTTATTAGAGCTCTCTCATATGTTTTCCTAATCAGAATCGTAGTTTCCTTATCTGAGGCCTGGTGTGAGAGAAGCTTTGTAAACTTGAAAGTACTACATATACATACACATATGTACGCACACATATATATGCATACACACATACACATACACATATATACACATATGCATTTGCATAGATACACACATATATAATATAGCTAGCATTAACAAAGAACTTTAAGCCTAGTAAAGAAGTGTGTGTGTGTGTGTGTGCGCGCATTGCATGTAAATTTTGATTCTCCCAATGATTCTGTGATGTAAGTGTGCCATTACTACACCCATTTTGCAGACTAACTGAAACTAAATGCAGCTAAGGAATGCCCAGGGCTATTCAGCTAGAAGGTCCTTAGGTCACATCTGAACTAGGGTTTTCCTGATTCCAAATTATATGCTATCTACCTGCATGACATTAGAATTTTTCTTACTTTGTTATTTCAATATGACTAATAATCATAATAGTATATTATATTATAGTATATAAACCATACTCACAACCAGTATTTCATTTGATTTCCAGAATAAACCAAAAGCTTATACAGGTAGACATACATTAGGTAACAGAAAAAAGGAAAAGCTCAGAAAAATAAGACTGAGAACTGGTGTTTACTGACTTGAATTTACTGCTGGTCCATTCTTCTAGGATTGTTCTCCCAGTTCCATTATGAATATGGTACTAGACTAAAGCATAAGTCTGATCACATTACTCTTCCATTCAGTAAATTCCAGTGACTCCTTCTAGCTTTCAGGATCAAATACAAAATATTATTCTTGGCATTCAAAGCCCTTTATAACCTTTTCCCTCTCCTATCTTTCAAACCTTCTTGTAACTTACTCCACTGCATATACTCTTTGTTCCAGTGACACTGATTTCCTGGATGTTCCATGAACAAGATACTCTATCTCCTTGTTCTTTGCATTTTCTCTAGTTGCTCTGATCCCTTAAATGTCTTCACTCCTCAACTTGATCTACTAACTACTTCAGTTTCCTTTAATTCCTAACTAAAATCTTTTACAAGAAATCTTCCTCAGCACTTCTTAATTCAAGTGTCTATCCTCTAATAATTATTTCCTATTTATTGGATATATAGCTTGAAATTATTCACACACACCTATCTGCATATATATATATATATATACAGACATATATACATACATACATATATATAATATGTGTGTTTATGTATGTATGTGTATCCTGCATATGTGTTGTCTTTTATATTATACTGTATGCTTCTTAAAGATGAGAAATTTCTTTTGCCTGTGTTTTGTGACCCCAGCACTCAGTATAGTGTCTAACATGTTGTTGTTACTTAATGAATATCGATTCATTGATAGACATCATTTCAGGAAGATTTGATTTGAAATTGCATCTCTGATCCGAGTCTTATTAACTTCCATCTCCTCTTAACTAAGTAATGCTTAACAAGTTACTTCATTTTTTAGAATCTGGATGTCCTCATTTATAAAATGAGTATAAGTGTACTTAGTGTATTAACCTCACAGAGCCATGTTGTGACATTCAACTCAGTGAAAAGAATAAAAAATGGATGTGAATCGATTTAAAAACAAACTTTACTAGACATAGCCAGAATTATTTTACATAATTTGTTTTTTGTTATTGTGAGAGTGATAGTGATGATAATAGTAGTAGCAGTAGTAGTAGCAAAAATAGTACCAACAGCTGTAGTAATAGTATTAGCAGTACTAAAAATAGAACTAATAGTAGCAGTGGCAACAATAGCAGTAGTAGAACTATTAGCAGAAGTATTAGTACTAGTGCTCATAGTACTAATCATATCTTCCGATGTAGTACTAGCAATAGTAGTAGTAGTAGTAGTAGTAGTAGTAGTAGTAGTAGTAGAGTAGTAATCACAGCAACAGCAGCAGAAGTAAGAACAGGGGGAGGAGGAGGAAAAAGCAGGAGAAGAAGGAGAAGGAAGACTATGTTTATAATGGTTGGAGATCAGATTTCAGAGTTGAGAAAACAGTTTGGTTCTAGTCACACATCTGACAAATACCAGGTGTGTGACCCTGGATCAGTTTCCCAGGTAACTCTCAGGCTGTGAGTTGGAGAATAATTATTTGTCTGTATTTTTAGGAGTTTCCCCACCAGGAATTTCCTAAGCCAAGGAAATAACAGATCTATAGGGAAAAAACAAAAAACAAAAAACAAACAACAGCATTATAGTCTGTTTCCAGTATTCCACTGATGAAAATTAAAAAAAAAAAAGGAATATTTCTTCTATGGTGTTTAAAGCAAGTTTATATCCAACTTTTAATTTGATTTTTAGGATTATAAATAACTAGTTGATCAATAAGTTAACAGAAATTCTCTTTTGAGTCTTTACCTTGTGGTAAGGTATTTGGAAGGGTAGGTAGAAATGATATACATATACATAATTCTTCTGGCGGCTGACTTAGAGCTTAGCTGGTGTAGATTAACAGTCTATGAGTAGTTGGAGTCCAAACCAAAAATTATCATTACCTTCCCTTCTCTAACCCATAGCTATCAAGTAGGGCAAAATAGGTGAAGTTTACAGTAGCTACCTCAAAATGGAATTTCATTCATAAAGGTACAAAATCCCTAAATATTTAGAGAAATACTCCCCAGAGTCTAGATCATGTAGTTTGAGAGCATGTTGTGGAAAGAACACTGGAGATGGAGACAAAAATAAAATAAACCTTCATTCAGGTCTCATGTAATTCACTCACTGTGTGGCCTTACACATATCAGTTAACTGCTCTGCAACTCACTTTCCAAATCCTGTAGAATGTTTGTTTCTTGAGGTCAGGGTAACATTTATTTTCTTTGACTCCCCAGTGCCTATTACAGTCTTGCATTGATTAAGAGATTCATTAAGCATGTTAAGAAGGTGATTGATAAATGCTTATTGAATAAGGGATTGAATTAATGTGTAAGTAAATGAATGTAAAATGAAGATTGCAGAGATAAATCTAAAACATCATAAAAGCATTTTAACAATAATTTCTGGATCACTAAACATTATAAAAAAGCTTGAGATTGAAATACATAATGATAAATTACATTTAAAGCTATATTAGGAGTAAAAATAGAACCCACTACTTAGGATAGATGGAAAAAGACAAAACTACTAAATATCATTAAATTTGAGAATTGGACAAGAACTCATGGTCTTTCTAGTCCAAAACACAACAAACGGGGTTTTGTACTATAATATACCTGAAAAGTGGTTACCCAGACTTCTGTTGGCATCCTCCAAAGAGGGGGTAACTCAGTATCCCTTGAGAAAATCCATTTCACACTTGGATAATTCTAACTCTTATGACCTCTTACCAGTAAAATCATGCCTAAATTTGCCTCTTTGAAACATGTACCCACTTCTCTTAGTGATGTTACCATATCAAACAAAAGTGAAAAGTGTCATCTATATGGTGGCTCTCCAAACATTTGAAGGAAGCTATTATCCTCTGTGAGTCACAGAAAAAGTAAACTGACTCCTATGATTCTACTTTCTCCAATTGGTTCCTAATGTTTCTTTTTTCAGAGAACAATTGAATAAAAATGTTTACCACAGAATTACCATGTTCAATACATAAAAAAGTGATGAGGTAACAACCAAATGCTTTCAATGAGCTCATTTTATGAGATCTGAACTAACCATATTGAAGGATAGTATAAGAGCTTCAAGATGTGACTAAATCACTATTGGGGAATTAGTGGTTGGGAGGGATTTAGAAAAAGAAAGGGATGATTTGAAAGAACTTAGATAAGAAAGTTATGTTAACCAGAAGTAAATGTGAGTTGATCAAAACAAATAATGACAATTAAAATACATTCTTTTTCAGGGGGAAAGGGGGTGTAGACTCATCCAATATGGAAATCAGCATACTATTTTCAACATCATGTAAAAGACAAAGAAAAATATATAAAATGTTTCTTGACATACTTAAAGGCAAGAAAGATATAAATGGGCAAGATGGTAGTATATTTTTGATAAATTTGGAGCCAGTTAAATGACTGGGGGTGGGGAGAGTAGTTAATAAATAATTAATGTCAACTTGCAGGGAAGCTTCAAATACTACAATATGTAACACTTTCCTTGACCCTGTTCTCTTCATTATTATTTTGTCAAATTAATTCCATGAAAGTACAAGATGCCATTTTCATTAACTTTGAAAATCTTATGCTGCTGGGTAGCATAGGTAATATTTTGAATTGAGGAACTGAGATTCTTTATTAAATATTAGCCCTCAAAATAAGCTGTTAGAGTGATGAGGTGGTTATCAAAGATCACCTGTATTTTATTCTTTCTCTTCAAGCAGTCCAAACAGTGCAAAGGATAAAAGATCCAAGCACCTAACTGGTTCTACTAGCCCCACAGAGGGTGTAAGTGTGAGTATACACATAGAGATGTGTATCTTCAAATGTGTGTTTATATATGTTGACACACACATACACACACACATATCCACTTAATTATCTCTGCTGAGGATTCTAACAAGTGCTGAAACAAAGAGGTGACGACATTCATTTGTGGATATTGTAGATTTGTCTGTCACCTCAGTGCTAGAACCGCCAGCTAAATCAGGCTTTGACATAACAACGGTACATGAAGCTGACTGCTTCTCTAATTCTATGGTAACCCTCTTTCTACCTCTCTCTCAAAAGAAAAATCCCAGATGCCTAAATAATATGCCAAATCTATACAATATTTTAATAGAAGTGTAGAGTTCTAAACTTGGTTATTAATGGTTAAGTATTTTATACATAAGCAATGGATAGTCAATAACTCATAGGAAAAAGGTTTTGGAATTTTAGTAGGTTTAACCTGAACTGAACAAATTGTGAGAACAATATGACAATGTAGATTAAAAAAAAAATCTGTCATAACTACCACCACCACCACCAACATCATCAACAAAAAAACTTATTTACAGGATGGAAAAAAAACAAAAAAAATATGTCCACAATGAGAGAGAATATCATCCCATTGCGATTTGTTCTGACTAATGCATTTGGTGTACTGTACTGCATTTGAAAAAGCGCATATATGATCAGAAATGCTTATGGTGATGAATAGATTAGTAGGGCAGTGGGGATTAAAGAAGCAATTGTATGAATTAAGTTTATAAAGGAAAGGAGACTGTTTACTAAAGGGAAGATTATTTTTAGGTGGTGGAGTGTATGGTCATACTGTAGAGGGAATGATATCGGTCTTCATGTATTTGAAGGTTTGTCACATTGAAAAGGGATGTTGTTTGTCTTAATTGGTTCAAAGTATTCACAATAAAGAAGCACTTAAATGTGTGTGTGTGTATACACAACAGATCTACATTAAAAAAGTATATCCAAATATTGATTCTATCTAATAATTAAATAGAATGTGTCAGAAAGTGCGGAGTTTTTTTTTTATCATAAGAGATTTTCAAGTGGCTTTCTAACCATTTGTCAGCATGCTATAGAGAAAATCTTCTATTTACCGTACCAGGATTTACTGCTTATCTTACTATATGAGAAATCGCCTAGATTAAAGGAAAACAGGTAACTAAAAATAACAACAGAGTGGCTTCACCTGAAAGTGTATTCATCATTCCAGATAATCAATCAATAAGTATTTTGCTTCTGGTAATATGGTAAGCACTAGAGACTTTAAAAATAGTAATAAAAATAATATTAAAAAACAAATACTAAAATAGGATAAATGAAAACTAGCCCTTAACTACAAAGAGATCAAAGGATAATGGGGAGAAAAGAAAATGAAAACAATTATGTGTGAATGTGATATGTCAGGGATAAATTAAGTATAATCAATACAGGGAAGGAACTTGTTTTAAAGGAGAATTCAGAAGGGGTTCTCACAGAATATGAGATTTTCCCTGGATCCCAAATCAACCTTATTGAACAATGAAGTGAAAATGTTAAAAAAAAGAAAGTCTTTCAGGATTGGGGAGCAGCCAGGGGAAATGCCCAGAATATGGAAATGGATTGTCTTATGTCCCTTATGCATAGACCCATAAAGAGTTTAACGTGATTGGATCTCAATATATGGAGGGAGGAATAAGGGGTAAATAGGGTAGAAAGTTAGAAGGGGCATACTTTGTGAAGGATTTTGAATGGTACACAGAGGATGTTATATTTGATTCTAGAAGTAATACAGAGTGACATGAGTGCATTCAAGTCATAGATATGTGGTTGGATCTGTACTTCAGAAAATCACTTTTGTAACTGACTGGAAGGTGGACTAGTGTGGGAAAACATTTGATGCAGTAAGACCAACCAGCACGTTATCACAATAATTCAGGTGTGAGGCAATTCCTATGTGGTGGTAGTGTCAAGGGAGAGAGGGAAGCATAGAATAATAAAATTACAAAGGTATCATTGGCAGACATTGGTTATGTGGAATGAGCAAGTGTGAAGAGTTAAGGATGACTCTTAAGTTGTGAGCCTGAGTTACTACAAAAATGGGAATATCCTCAAAAGTAATGATGTTTAAAGGTGTGGGAGGTTGGGGTAGGGGCAATAAGTTCAGTATTGGATATGTTGAGTTTATATGTCTAAGATATATATAAATACAGTTTGATATGTTGGATATGCATCTGGAGATTCAAGTCTCAAAGTTAGGAGAGAGGTCAGGGCTTGATAAGTATGTTCAAGAACATCAGCTTAGATATGATAATTGAATTTATTGGCACTAGTGAGGACAACAAGTAAAATACCATGGAAAGAGAAAAGGAGACAGGACAGAAGTTTTGAGGGACACTCACCTTTAGCAGACATGACCTGGATAAAGATCTAGAAAAAGATTCTGAGAAGTCAGAGGAGGAAAAGTACAAGGATATTGTAACATCAAGGATACCTAAAGAGAAGAGAGGGTGTCAAGGAAAAGCAAGAGATCACAAGCATCAAAGCTTTCAGAGAGGTCCATAAAAATAATTATTGAACAAAGGTCATTGTCAATTGGAAATTAAGAAATCATTGGTATCTTTGAAGAGAAAAGTTTCAGTTGAATGATAACAAAATCCAGGCTGTGAGTGAGAGGGAAGGGAAGGGAAGCATTATTTATAGATGTCCTTCTCAAGTTTAGCCTTGAAAGGGAGAAGTATGGGATGATACCTAGTGGGTATGGATGCATCAAGTGAAGGTGTTTGAGGATGAGGGAGATTGCAGAATGCTTATAGATAATAAGGAAGCAAATGATAATTAAAAAGAGATTAAAGATAAATTAGAGCCTCGTGATGGTGGTAGGAAATATATATTTGAAAATATACTTTTGTAATACAATTAACGGAATTTTATTCACTCTCTATTTCCTTTTTGTTCAATTTGCAAAATTCTATTTTCTGTATTTTTCAGGCCCCAAAATCCAATTCTTTCCCTAGTGATGACTAGAAGTGCCCTCATTGTTCGTCTAGAAAAATGGATAGTCATTTATAATTAACACAGTTATTATAAGTTTCAATTTAAAATTTCTTTTCCATGTTCTTATCATTTAAATTGTTCCTATGATTTCTACTAATTTCATTCTTAGTTTATTAAAGTTATAATATCTGATCATTCTGTAATATTTATTTTATATTTTGTTCTTCTAGTTAGACTTACTTCCACCCACATTACTTCATATAAATCTTTCTATGACTCTTTAAAAATACATATTTCAGAGCGCAGAGTCAAGATGTCAGAGCAAAAGCAGGAACTTATCTGAGCTCCCACTCCAACCACCTCCAACACCTGTAAAATATGATTTTAAACAAATTTTAGAGCTACAAAACCCACAAAGTAACAGAAAGAAACAAATCTACTAAAGGCTCTTTGGCAGTCTGACAGGAAGGCTCCATCATACCAGGCTGGGAGCTGAGCACAGTCCTGCATGAGCCACATGGGTCCTGGGGCAGCCCCAACCAGTGGCCCAGACTAGCCTGAACAGACTTCAGGAGAGTGAATCACCAGCAGCTGTAGTGGTTTCCAGACTTCTAAACCCATAAATACCAAAGAGAAAGTAAAAGGTCAGTGGGGAACTCTGTTGGAACTGGGTGACAGATGAGCACAGTCTGGCCCCTAGCCCTGGGGCGTGAGGGGCTGAGGCAGGTGGCTGCAGCTGCTGCCACATAACTGCCTCCAGAGCTCTTGCCTGCAGATTGTAGAGAGACCAAATGAACATTCAAAGGGTAATTGTTCTTGCTTTGACCTGTTTGGTTCTGAATCACAATCTGACATTGTGATCCTGGAGTGAGAAACACCAGTGTGCCAGAGCTTGTGGTGGCTGTAGAGAAGAAACCTTCCTCAGACCTCTAAGAGCATTTGCAAAAACCCCAGAAATTTGGGACACAGCTTCCACTGTAGAAGCAGAGTTCTACCTTGGCAAAGACCTCAAAAGTCAAGTATTTGGCTGCCAACATGAGCAAGAAACTGAATCACAGGTGATAGATTCCTTTTTGGGGGAAAAAAAGGAACAAAACATGGAACCAGAAGAAGTCAATGAGGTCTAAACTCCTACATCAAAAACAAGAAAAATATGAACCGGTTATCGACCATGATGGAGCTCAAGAAGGATTTTGAATATCAAGTAAAAGAAGTGGAAGAAAAATTGCGAAGACAAATGAAAATGTTGCAAGAAAATTATCAAAAGTGGGTCAATGGCCTGCTAAAGACATCCACAAAAGTAGTGATGAAATAACACCTTGAAAAATGGACTACCTCAAATGAAAAAAGAGGCCCAAAAAACCAATGAAGAGAATGCCTTAAAAAGCTGAATTGCCCAGATGGAAAAGAAATTTCAAAAACTCACTGAAGAGAATAATTCCTTCAAAATTAGGTTGGAGCCAATGAAAGCTAATGACTTTATGAGAAATCATGATGGTATAAAACAGATACAAAAAAAATGAAAAAAGAAAAAGAAGGCAATGTGAAATATCTCATTAGAGAAGCCACTGACATGGAAAACAGATCCCAGAGAGATAATTTTAAAAGCCTTGATCAAAAAAAGAGCCTAGTAATCTTCCTTCAAGAAATTCTCAAGGAAAATTGCCCTCATATTCTAGAACCACAGGGCAAAATACAAATTGAAAGAGTTCACTTATTACCTCTTAAAAAATATATATATACCAAAAGGAAAACTCCTAGGAATATCATAGCCAAATTCCAGAATTCCCAGATCAAGGAAAAATACTAAAAGCTGTCAGGGAGGAACAATTTGAGGATTGTGGAAACACAATCAGTAAAACACAAGACCTAGCAGCTTCTAACTCAAAGAGCTTGGAATGTGACATTCTAGAGGTCAGAGGAACAAGGATTAAAATAAAGAATCACCTTCCCAGAAAAAATGAGTATAATGCTTCAGGAGAAAAATATGGTCATTCAATGAAATGGAAGATTTTCAAGTATTCTTGATGGGAAAAAAAAAAACAGAGCTAAAAGAAAATATGATTTCCAAATATAAGAAACAAGAGAAGCACGAGAAGGTAAACAAGAAAAAGAAATGGTAAGGAACTGTAGCAATAATGCAATAAACCCATGGTGGTTATGAATATGCTGGTATAGTTATGAATCGCAAAATGTAGCAAACTCTCCACATGGAGGGCAGAACCAAAACCTTCATTCAAGTACCAGAAAACTGAGTCACAGAACTTGAAAGACAAGTCCCAGAACCAGAAAGCCAAAGTCATTACAGTAGTCAGGCAGTTGATACACATGGTTAATGAAGTGAACACCCACATTCTCAAGCCTTCACAATAGAACAGGCTCCCTCAAGCAGGGATCCTTTTCTTACTCATGGTAGCTCCTCAGCCTGGATCTTGGAAGTTCTTGGCAAAAGTTGCAGAAGGAGGGTCTCAGAAAAAAGTTCCCAGGAAGATCTTGAAAAAAGTTGCAGCCTCCAGGTACTCACTGAGAAAAAATCTGACTGTCCTAATGGTTCTCTTCCTTATATATGATGTAGCTCCTTCCCCTTCTACCACTTCCTATTACATCAGCAACTTCCTGTCAAGGTGTTAACTACTTCTGTGTAGATTAAATAGCTTAAACAAGGTGTTAACTTGAGGTTTTGACTACCTGCTTACTTGCCAATAAGAAGGAGCATGGAAGATCTTCAGATTCCATTATAATTACAGGAACTTTTTAAAGTTAAACTATTTGCAATCCTAAATGGGAAAGCAATAATTGTAACTCATGAGACTCTTCTCAGTATGAGGAAAATTGAAGAGAATATATGTGTATACACACACATATACATACATACACACATATATACTCATACATACATGCACACACTTGTGTGTACGTATACATACATATATGTATGTATAGGAGGGTGTGTGTGTGTATAAATATATATGTGACTGTGTGTATATGTATACATAAACAGAGGGCAGAGGATGAGTTGAATAGGAAGGGATGATATCTTATAAGCAAAATTAAGAAGTGAGAGAGGAAAGTATTGGGGAATGGGATAAGAGGGGGGATATTGGAAGAGAGGGCAGAAAGGAGGGTCGTTAGAAGCACATCCTTTTGAAAAGGGACAGGGTCAATGTAGAAAATAGAATAAGTGGGGGACAGGACATGATGGAGCACAATACAGTTAGTCTTTCACAATATAACTACTATGGAAATGTTTTGTGTAACTACACATTTACAACTTATATAGAATTGCTTATCTTCCCAATGGGTTTGGTTGAGGAGGGAAAAAGGGAAAGAATCTGCAAATCAAAGTTTTAATAACAAATGTTAAAAAAATGGTTTTTACATGCAACTGGGAAATAAGATAAACAGGCACTGGATATAGAAATCCATCTTGGCCTAGTTGAAATTTAAAGGGAGTATTGGGGAGGATACAAGAGAGAGCAGACTGGGTAGGGGTATTCAGTAGGTTTGCTATCTTGAGCTGAGGGGGGCGAAGGGAGAAAATGGGGAGAAATTGTGCAATTCAAAATCTTGTGGAAATGAATGTTGAAAACTAAAAATAAATTTAAAAAAGAAAAAAATATATATATCTTTACTTGTCATAACACAATTTGTCATAGCACATTCATATACTGCAGATTTATCAGTTATTCCCCAACTGATAGCCATTGCTTTCATATACACTTTGTTGCCAATACAGAAAGAATCATTTGTCTGTATATAAAGATATTGATATATAACTATCTATATCTATGGTGGTATACACACACACACACACACACACACACACACAAACACACACACAAAACCAGGCAGAGAGAGAAAGAGAGACAGAGAGAGAGAGACAGAGACAGAGAGACAGAGAGAGACAGAAAGACAGAGACAGAGAGAGAGAGACAGAGAAAGAGAAATACAGAGAGACAGAGAGAGACTAAGAGAGAGACAGAGAGAGGCACACAGAGAGAGAATTCTCTTATCAGATTTTGTCATTGCTGACTCATGCTAGTAGTGACATATCTGTATAATAATAACAAGTTACCTTAAACATTCCTTTAGTTTGTTGTATAGCTAATCTGCTCTATTGATTGATCTCTGTGTGTGTGTGTATTACTTTCTACCAAATTGTTTCACAATTTCATACTTGGCAGTAGAGTTTGAAATCTAGCATTACTTGACCCCCTATTCATAATTTTTTTTGTTATTGTTCTAAAGATGTTTCACTTTTTAAACTCCATATAAATTTGATTATATATTAGACATACATAGTAATCTTATGTTAGCTTTGTCAAGTCATTGCATAATCAATTAATTACACAAAGTTATCAATTAACAAAAGTAATCCAATAAATTGAGGCATATAGAGGTTAGGTGATTTTCTAGGGTTACACAGATTAAGTTTTTGAGGCTGGATTTGAAATCAGGTCTTTCTGATGTCAAGCCCAGTCCTCTAGGCACTGTGCCAACTAGGTGACCCATATTTTATGTACTCATCCTCACCATGAACAATTTAGTCAAACAGAAAGACACACACACACACACACACACACACACACACACACACACACACAGATAGACAGAAGGATAGAAATATTTCCAAATATTTACATCTGTATTCCTGTAAAAAAAAAAAGTGGTTTGTAGCTGTATTCATACAGTAATTATATGTATTTTGGAAGATGAATTCCCAAGAATTTTCATATTCTTTAGTAATTTTAAATGTGATTTCTCTCTCAATATCTCCTTTTTGGGTTTTATTGATGTTATGTAGAAATGATGATGATTTGTGTGAATTTATTTTATTTATTGCAAGTTGGCTAAAGTTAATATTTCACTTAAATTTGAGCTGATTTTCTACAACTTCTTAAATATACCATCTCATCTGCAAAAAGTTTTAATTTTTCTTTCTTTACCTATGCTAATTCCTTCACATTCTTTTTCTTGTCTTAATTGCTATAGTCAGCATTCCGATTATATGTCAAATAGAAGTGATAATAATATCTCTTTTTTTTCTCCCTTGATTTTATTGAAAACCTTTCTGGTTCCTCCCTTTCACATATAATGGTAGCTCTTGCTCTTCAAGATATATTTATCATTTAAGTGAAGTTCATTTAGTCCTCTAATTTTACTGTTCTAAAAGAACTGTGTGTTGTATTGTTCAAAATCTTATTTTCTGCATTTATTGAAATATTCATATATATGTGTATGTCTATATGTGTGTGCATTTAAATTGACAGAAATAAGTTTTTGGTGTTCCCTATATTAAGCCACTCCTTTATTCATAGTATAACTCTAACCTGATGATATAGAATCTTTGTTATATGTTGTTTTGACCTGTTTGCTAACATTTTATTAGAAATATTTTTATGTGCATTAGAGTTACTAGTTACTAGTTTTCTTTTCATGTTTTGGCAACTTTTAGTTTGCATATTATGATCATATTACTGTCATAGACACAATTTCTTGTTTCTGTTTTCAAAAATAATTTTTGCCAAAAGAAAAAGTTTATGCGATTTGGAATTAAATCTTCTCTGAATTTTTTTATTTCATAGAATTCATTTCTACCTGGACTTGGAGTTCCCCCCTGTTTTATGAATTATTTTAAGTATACATTCTTGCATCCATGTATAGACCCTACGGATTAGAAAACTTTTGAAGTTTCTTCCAACTTTGTAATTCTAGTATTTTATGGCTCCCTTGATCTATAGTCTTATGATTTTATGAGTCTTTCAAGGCCAACAAAAGTGCCATGGCACTTTGAAAAGAGGCTATGTGCAATGATAATGTCAAGTGTGATTTAAAACAGTCCAAACAGGAAATCTGGGAAATCCAACATGTACACAATATAGTAAATGAACAAAATAAGTATATGGAGGTGAGAAGACATTACATGTAATGTCCATCTAGGCTAAATTAAGTAATGGAATGCTAGAAGCTAAGGCAAGAGAAATAAGCACAATGTGGATGGTATAAATTGTCTTAGAGTCACTGAAGGTTTTAAACAAGAGAGAAGAATGCCCCAAATGCATGCCTTATCATGGTTTTTATGTGTTTGCTTATTTATTTTATTTTATTTTATTTTTTTGTTTATGTGCTATGTGGCTGTACTGGAAGCCGGGAGACCAATTAGAAAGCAATCAGAATGGTACAGGTAAATAGTAATGGGGGCTTTAAGTATTGATGACTGTGGGGTTAGAAAAGGAAGCATATTTTAGGAATATTTTCAAAGAACAATCTGTAAGACTCAGAAACTAATTGAATATATTTGGGGGAGTTGATGAGCAAAGGAGAGAGTCACTGAGGATTCTAAGGTCATGAAGCTAGGTGATGAGAAGGTTAATAATATCTTCAAGCAACATAAGGTAGCTAAGGGCAGTGACATTTAGGGAGAGAGCAGAGCAAGTCCCACATTGTAAAGAAATGAAACAAAACAAATATGATTTAGATGCAATGAATTGAGATCACTGGTACCTAAAATATAGAAATGGAATTCAGCATAAATAAATAAATAAATAAATAAATCAATGAATAAGGAAATAAATCAATGAATAAATAAATCTTTATATTTATATTCATATATATTTGTTATGTTCATTTCATTGTTTCTTTTTAGTTATCTACAAAGAAGTTATAATTGAATTTAAGAGAATTCTTGTGATCATCAAGGGCAAAAGTGTAGAAGGGGGAAAGAGAAATGATCCCAAGGTAGAGACTTAGGAGCTGTCCATGACAGAAGATAAATTATGATCTTGCAAAAGAGACTGAAAAAAGGATTTCCAACTATCAGAGGAGAACCAGGAGAGATGGGTGTTGCTGAAGACAAGAAGAGAGACTATATTGGAAGCAGATGTAGACAGCAGGAAAAGCTTTAGAAATGTTAAGAATGAGAACAGAAAAAAAGGCCATTATATTTAAAAAGTCATTAAGCTAGTATTTATAAAGTATCTCCTGTGCACCAGGCACTGAGTTCAGCACTGCTAAAGGTTGTGTTACTTAGCTAAGTTATCATTAATGGTCTCTGAAAGAGAATTTCAGTAAAGTTGTGGGGTTAAGGACCTCTGTGTCTCCTTTTTCTGATTAGCCAATTTTTCAATGAACTCCCATTTGAGTGAGGTGCCAAGTTCATTCACATTCTTTCCTTCATTGTTCTCTGCAATCCAGTGTTCACTTCTTTCTCCACCACAACCTAGAAGCTGTCTGGCCTTTGAAGATCACTTCAAATCAACAGCAGGCTTTTAAGCCTCAAACTGGAAAATAAGGATAAAGAAAAGAATTCAAGTGGCTTTAACATGGGTACTGAGAAGATGGATACAGAAACAAATAAAGCATTGTTGTGTTCTCAAAAGAAATGGGAAAGAGGAGGAGAGGGATGGGTTTCTTAGTTTGCACTGGATCATAAAGTCTATTTTGGCCAGATTGAGTTTGAAATTACCATTGGGTATCCAAATAGAGATGATCAACAATCAGTTCTTCTGGGTTTTCCTTCAGGAAATAAATTAGGGCTGTATATGAATATTTAGAAGTCATCTGTATAGAGGAAATTCAACCTATGGGAGCTGATGTGATCTCCACGATAAGTTTAAACTGAAAAGAGGGTTGAGGATATAGTTTCCCTATTATGTAGAGCATATCACCATCCTCCAAGTCACCCAGGTTCTCAACCTAGGTGTCATCCTCCACTCTTCATGATATCTTGTCCCTCTCCCCCAATATCCAGTATGCTGTCAAGGTTTGCTGATAACCTTTGAATTATTTCTCAAATGTACCCCTTGATGCAGATCCTCCACACCTCACCCTTAGACAATTGCAGTAGACTGATGAGGAGTCTCCTTGCCTCATGCCTCTTCCCAATACAATATTGATTTCATTCTGCCACAGCAAGGATTTTCCTAAAGGGCAAGTCTGACCCCTTCACTGTTTATTCAATAAACTTTAATGGCTACCTTTTATCTACAGGATAAAATACATAATCCTTTGCTTCTTTTTCAAATCCCTCCATAACCTAGTTCAGCCCCACTATCTTTCCCAACTCTTTACACATTTATTTCCCAATGTATACTCTTAGAACCAAGTACTCTTGCCTCCTTGATATTCTTTGAAAAAACACTCTGTCTCTGACCTTGAGACATTTTCTCAGACTTTCTCCCCTGCATAGATTGCTCTCCCTCTTCATGTCAACTTCCAGCTTTCCCTGACTTCTATCAAATCCCAAATAAAATCCTGTCTTTTACATAAGGTCTTTCCCAACCACACTTAATTCTATGTCTTCTCTCTTTTAGTGACTTCCTACTTATCCTGTATATAGCTTATTTGATCATCTTTGCTCATTGTCTGTCCCATTAAAATGGGAGTTGCTATCTTTTGCCTTTCTTTATATTCCCACTGCTTATCATTGTGCCTGGCACATAGTAGAGATTTCATAAATGTTCATTGACTAATTGTCTTTGGAGGAAATCCATGGCTAGATGCGAAGACCTATATAATACCATAGCAGGAGAGAGAGAAGATGCACTCTAACTGAAAAAAGGGGCAAAAAAAGGAAAGTAATGCAAAGCAATTTAGGACAAAAGAAGAGGCAATCACGTCAATAATATCAAAAGCTGCTAAGGTCAAGAAGTGGGAGGACTGAGAAAATGCCATATGATTTTGCAATTAAGTATCTGTTGCCTCCCTTGATTCAGAGTTCCTATGGGTAGGCATATACACCCAAAGAGGCCAAGACCAACAACTGTTTGCTGAAGATTAAATATTATAAAAATTAATAAATGTAAGAATATCTAATAACCAGAAGGGAAGACATACAGTGGTGAGCATTTGGTAACCCTTCCCAGACCAACGCAATTCTAAGTTTTTACTCATCTTGTCCCTTTTGAATAAAAAGCATTTTGAGTCATATTCCAGGAATAAAATTTACCCCAAATCTGAATGATAACAGTGATAACATTTGCTCCTTCATTGTAGTAACTCCCATTGGTCATTTCTGATACACATGCTTTATACACATCTGAGGCCATAGATGGTACTAATGGATCATTTCTTGAATTAGAGTCATGCTCATTTTTGTGACTCCTATTGTTAATCTGTTCAATACATTTAGTTGTGTTTTGTTTTGTTTTTTTTTTCTGTCAATGTAATTTTCCAAAGAGATGCTGGGGATAGCTCTGTGGAACATAGGATAATTATCTTTGATGATTATGTAGTTTTTCTCCTACCTTTACTTTTCCTTTTTAAAAATATATATATGAAAGTCATTTTGATTATGTTTTAAGACTCTAGGAAAATATTTTGTTCTCAAGCTTTGTTCAGTACACTATCATTACTCTGTTTTTAGCAATGGACTGGAAATCTAAGTCCAATAGTTAGATATCATTTTCTTAATCAGCTATTGACTTTTAAAATTCTCTTCTCTCCTTGTAGGTCTTGCTTTTAGTCAGAAAAAGGGAGAGGGAAAAGATAGTCTGTTTCTTTAAGGTCTTCATTTTCTTGTTCAAGACTTGAACACCTCTAATAATGATGCTGCATTTCCTTTAAGAAGGGCCACTTGTACATGTATGTGTGAATCACCATAGTAGAAGTCATTGTCTGCTTTGAGAACTATCTGGATATTCTCTATTTTGCACTGAATACCCTATCCCAGATGATAGCCAACTACCATCTTGCTTTTATCACATTTGCAAATTACGACCTCAGTATCAGGAAGTGACCTATTATTACTATTCATCAGGGCTTCTGAACACTCCCATAATAGTACCTGATAATGCACAATTTCTTTTATTGGAGGGTAGAGGAGCTGTTTTTTCAAAAGACCCTGCTTAGCTCTGCTCAGGATGAACTTTATATCTCATATTTAGTGCTAAGTGTTCATAGGTTCTTGTTTTTCTTTTAGTTTCTATGTGGTTATAAATCTTCCATTCACTAACCTTCAGAGACACGGCAAGATTCCCTTCTATCACTTCATATACTTCACTTTCACAATGTTTTTCCATGCTGAAAACTTTTTTTATTGCATTTCTTCAAATAGAACTCTTCCCTTTTTTTGTTGACCTGGAAACTACAGAGGCAGTTCTTATGTCCCTAGAGTTTCTCTAAGAGGGCTATAACGGTAAACAAAGGAGTACTTTGTTCCTTGTTTCAGTTATTCAAGTGTTTTTGAGCTTCTGCCTGTGATTATATCAAGTCTTTGTTAGAAACAGAACCTATGAAACCCATACTGTGATGAACTTGCCAAAAGACCATATAAAAGTAAGTGCATAAGCTTGGACCAAGCAAAACTGGGAGGAAGAAGGACTGCATGCTGGCACTTTGTCTATCTGTTCTGTTTGTGTTGATTTCACAGAAGAAAGTGAATTGATGATGGTTCTGGCAATGTGTGTGAATTCTTTTGTAGCTCTGCTAAGCTCGATGTGTGGAGCTGGACTAGGAGCTGGACCAGGAGCTGGCCAGGAGCTGTACTGAAGGCTGGAGCAAAGGCTGGATCAGAAGCTAGACTCGAAGCTGGACTGGAAGCTGGACCAGAAACTTGACTAAAGACTGAAACAGAAGCTGGAACAGAAGCTGAACAAGAAGCTGAGAGCTGCCTACTTGTGAATCCAAGTGACATTTAGGTGATTTCAGGCAAGAGCTGGGAGCATGGAAGAGGAACCATGAAGTTTGGGAGTCAGCCTTGAATCAAGATGGAAGGACCTCTACTTGAATACTTAGTACCAACTGACAAATTAAGAATGTGACCTAGGAGTGGGAGACCTATGTACTTTGTTCTTTGTACAAAATTGCTCCTTAAGGGTGATTGAGTTAAGCATGATTGGAAGCCAGTCTCCAGTCAAGATGAAAGAAGACTTTAGTTGAATACTTTATATTGACTGATTCATATTGTGACTTATTGAATGATATCTTTTGTTTAAGACTATGTGGCCACTTTAGTAATAAATCTGCTATGTTATTTTGCTGTGAATGTTGTACTTTGGTTTATGTGAATGTTTTCCTTTTGTTTACTCCTGAACAAATAGAGAGTTCACTATACTATGTGATCAGAACCTTTAAGTTATTCACAGCAGCAGTCCTCAGGAGAGCTGCTTGTGCTTGGCTTTACATTAGTTTCATTGAAGTTGCTCCTTTGCTCTCATATTCAAATGTTGTTGGTCTCTCAGGTTTTATTTTCAGCTCCAAATCACCCTCCTTTCTGTTTCTACATGATCCTCTTTGACATTCTCTTGAGGGATGTCATTGTATATGACACTTTCTTGATATTCCCAGTGCAAATGTGCTGCGACAAAAATAAGTTCTTAATCAATTCATCTTGATTAATTTATTGATTATCATTTATTAATTATAGCACATAATGGCATAAAATATTTTAATTTATTTATCTCAGATAAGTTCATAATCTGTTTTTAGTCATTTTTATTTTGTTCTTTCTCATATGATCATAGTAATTGAATAATTCTTTTAGGACTGCTTTGCATAGGTTCCTTAATGTCTTTCCAGCCTTCTTTACAATTCTCATTATTTTTTTAGCTTCACTTACCTTTTTTTAATTCCATTACAATAATTTGCTAAAAATCTTTTTAACTGTACCTTTATTTCTCAATAGTTAGATTGCTTCTCATTTATTACAATTATATGTAAGGATGCCATAATTTTTTGAACCAATACATCTTTAAATAACACTTTCTGTGTATATTATTTTTATAACAGTGAATTTTTTGTGTCAAAGGGTAGGATTATTTTTGTAATTTTTGCTATGTAATGCCAGATTATTCTTCCAAAAAACATACAACTTTGCACTTCCACTAACAACGAATGATTGTATTGCTCCACAAAATGTTGCACTAATGTATCAATTTGTTATCTTCCATTGAACCAGCTTCTATTTCTGGTATGGCTAGAACTTGCTTGGGGAATGTCCATTTCCCCTAAGATCAAAATCTTTGTATTATCTTTAATTATCATTTCCCTCTTCCTAACATCTAAATGTGTGCCGTGTCCTCATAGTTTTATTGCTCTTGTGTTTTTATATAAACTGCTTCTTTTCTATTGCCACTACAATTTCTCTAGAAAGGTTCTCATGAATACCCATCCAGACTATTATAATAAAGTTTTAATAGTAATTCCCAACAACCGTTTTCTTTTCCCCTTTCCATTAAATCCACCCTTGCAATTGCAGTCAACTTAATCCAGTTGATTTTACAACTTTTTTGCTCAAAATTTTCATATGGATTCTGATCATTTAGCAAATTAATATTTAATTGCCCTCCACAAATTTTCAACTTGAAACCTACTCATCTTTCTTTTATTTTATTTATTTTTTATTTTTTTTTAACTTTTTTGGAGTTACATATTTTCTCCCCGTCTTTCCCCTGCCCACTG
>CM053581.1:23970351-23991708 GCA_028627135.1 Pseudochirops cupreus
GAAAGGAAAGGAAAGGAAAGGAAAGGAAAGGAAAGGAAAGGAAAGGAAAGGAAAGGAAAGGAAAGGAAAGGCAAAGAAAGGAAAGGAAAGGAAAGGAAAGGCAAAGAAAGGAAAGGAAAGGAAAGGAAAGGAAAGAAAAGAAAGGAAAGGAAAGGAAAGGAAAGGAAAGGAAAGGAAAGGAAAGGAAAGAAAAGGAAAGGAAAGGAAAGGAAAGGAAAGGAAAGGAAGGAAGGAGAGAGGGAAGGAAGGGAGGACAGAAGAAAGGAAGGAAACTTTTATTAAGTATGTACCATAATCTACAATTTTACAATTATTATCTCATTTGATCACCACAATAGCCCTGGGAGGAAAGTGCTATTATTTTCCTCATTTTATAGCTGTAGAAACAGAGGCAGAGAGAAATAGAATGACTTATCAAGGATCACACTGCTAATAAGTGCCAAATTGGAACTTGTTTTCTTTATTCTAGATCCAGTACTCTAGCAGAAATTACCTATGTAGAAATCACATTTCATTCACCTTTAAGTATGACTTCCCAAACCAATGTATCTTTCTCTGAACGTTATTTTCCAGTTTGTCTTATCTTTTCCTTTAAAAAATAATAATTCCCTGAAGGCAGAGAGTATTTTTATATATACACATGTACATACATACATACATACATTTATACAGATAGATAGATAGATAGAAAGATAGATAGATAGACAGATAAATGGATGGATGGATGGACAGATGGATAGATAGATATTCCCAGGGACTATAGCAGGCATACAAAGTCATTTATTGGTTTCTTGAGAAATTTATCAACCATTTAAGTGGAATAACACTACAAGCCATCAATTCTCCCTGCCCCCATCCCACATACTTAGAATGCTTTGTTTTGTTTTGTTTTGTTTCGTACCACCGTCTTTTGCAATCACTATCTCCCTTCAAGCTGCCAAGATGCCAGCTCATATTGGAGGTGCTTCCTGATCCCTTCAGTCACTTCCTCTGTCCCTCATTGGATTCCTTTTTCTCATGCTGTGTACGCTTTGTATTTCCTTGTAGACACATATTCCTCTAATACCATAAGAACCGTCTGTGGCAAGAAGCAGTTTTGTTTTCGTCATTACATTTCTTGTTTAGCACAAAGTAAGTATTCTATACAAGTTTGGTGAATGGCATTGGACTGGATTTCTACTACATCATTTAATAAAATAATAAAATGTCTACTATGTGCAAGGTACAACACAATCCTAAAGTGTTATGGCAGCATATCCAATTCTCACAAGAGGAAATGTGTTCTTAGTTAAATCAATTCAAAATGTATTTGGATCCACACTTAAATACACCTTTATTAAATGCCTCTGTTCTATACCCAATAGTGTTTGGGGTACAAGAAATACATCTCTATTTAGATCTACTTCACAACTGAATGAGTTGCTCAATTAAATTGCATCTCTTTTTACGGGACTAGTCATTTTGGTTTGAATTTAAGTAGCAGGATGAAATTGGAGCCGGGATTAAAATGCATGGTATCATTAGTGGGTTATAACATCAAAGAGCCCTTAAAAAGAATGGTAAATTGACTAGCTTCCTTTTTTATCTGTATCTTCTGCCTTTCACCCATACTGTCCTCTAGATGGCATTTATAGTAGCTGAAAAAACCCAAACATCTGTTTTAATTTTCCCATGATTTAAACCTTTTCAGGGAGTCTGTTGGACAGAAGGAGGATAGAAGGTGTCTCAGATGAATCAACTTCCAGGCATTGCCATCTCTATAAAACACCAAAAACATTTTGCTAAATCATTTCACTTTAATTCACAAAGCCCCCAGAAATTTCAGAGAAAGGAAGGCAAACGGTACTGATTTATTTGCCCTTAATTTGTTACAGTAGTGGACTCTGAGTTTCCCATTAGTCATTTTGCCTTCCAGGCAAGGGCTTAAATGGGGATTCTAACCTTTTCCTTCCCAGTATCCTCTATACTACCTTTTTTTGCCTCTGAACTATCCCAAAGACATGTGATCATATTTGACTGGGGTCTTTGATTGCATCTTTCCCTGCGGTCAAAATTAAGAGCTTTCCTTTCTCCAGAGAGTGCTTTGCAGGATAGTTATGCTTCTTACCAGGTACTTCTCCTCAGCCTCCAGTTCCTCCTTCATCTCTAGCTACAGCTTACCCTTCTTTCATTACTTAAGTCTTTATGAAAATTCATTCTCAGCCTCTTTGCTTCTAGTCTCCACATCTAGAGTCAATCAATAATGATTTATTCAGTGACTGTACTAATTTCTGAGAATAAATGAAGAAGTAAAAGATAGTCCCTGCCCTCACAGAATTTACAGTCTAGTGAGGGAGACAAAATGCAAACAAATATATTAAAAGAAAGCTATACACAGGATATATAAGAAGATTAATAATAGATAGGACACATAAGCCTAGATTGGATAGATACTAAAAACCATGAGGTCAGTCATAGGAAACATTTCCAGAAGACGTGTTGGTAGAGAGTAAAAATCACTAATCTTAGAGTCAGAGGACCCACGATAAGAGTTCACCCTTGATGTTTTCCACATGTAACATACTGATGAGGATTGTTTACTTACTTAGTCTCCCTGGGTTTCAAACTTCTCCTCTCTAAAAAGATGAGTTTGGATTAGGTGGACTATGGGATCCCTTCTAGGCCCTAAAATATTCTCCTTTCATTTATCTGGTATACTCTTTGTTGTTACTGTTATTCAGTGATTTTTCAGTTTGCTGGACTCACTGTCTTTTGAGGTTTTCTTGGCAAAGATACTGGAGTGGTGTGCCTTTTCCTTCTCTAGCTCATTTTACAGATGAGGAAACTGAGGCAAAAAAGATTTAAGTGACTTTCCCAAGGTCATATAGCTACTAAATGTCCCAGGCTGGATTTGAACTCAGGAATATGAGACTTCTCAACTCCAGATCTGGTGCTCTATCTGTTGTAGAACCTAGATGCCCAGATAGACTCCTTGCTGAGCACCATAACATGATTCAACTACCTCAAGAACACTATTGATTTTTTTTGTTGTTTTCTTGCATTAGGACTAATGATAGCAACACATTAACTACAACTTTCCTATTTTTGAAGGCTTTCTAGTAACTGACCCCAGCCTATATTTCCAACATTTTTCTTCTACTGTTTTTCAATCTGACCCCGCTTCTGTAGTCAATTGGATAAATTCACTTTCCTTGGCATATACAACTCTCATCCCCTACCCACCCTGTCATAGATATTAAAGAAAATTAACTATATGAAATCATATTTTGAAGTATTTGAAATTCTTGGGATGTTCTAAGAAATCAACCTCTGTGATGCTTTTATATAATGTAAGAGCCCATGGTGGGTAGAAGATAGAATTGTGGATCTGTAGTCAGGATAACTAGGATCATATCCCACCAAAGATATATCAGCTGCATGATCATGGACAAGTAAATTCAGCTACCACTTTAGGCAGTTAAGAATTTTGTGATTCAGGAGAGTCAAATGACTATTCATGGACTCAGTTTTATTATCTGTGTTGTGAGGAAAACATTCTGAAAACCTTAAATCTTTCACAATCAAAATGCCTATATGAAGACCCATCTACATTTATTACCACCATTTCCTCCTTGTCTATTGCTTTCAGACAAGCTTCTGGCACTGGCATAAACCGTCACCTCTAAGGCTAATAACAGTATGATGATAATGACAATAATAATAAGAAAAAACAGTAATAAATGATGATGATGATGAGATGGCATGCATATGCTGCTTTATGTTTTTCAAGGTGTTTCGCATATGCTATAGCCTTGGATACAAAGAAAAAGCCTTATGAAATAGCACATTTCCCACTTTGCAGATAAAGATGGTGAGACTGAATGTGCATGTTATTGTAGTGGTGAGTAAGGGAAGCTCTATGAAAATCCTCATCATCATAGAATGAAAGTGAACCTACTCTAAAGGTTCTGTCAGTGGGAAACAAGCTTTGCCAAGGTCTGATGAATAGGACAGTGTTCAAATTAGCTCACAGCAGTGGATTGTATATATACATTTGTGGTTGGAGGACTCATCTGGCTTAGCGTAAAATGTGGTCATTCTCAGACTGTCTAACAGGTGTGGTTTTGTTCTTTAGCCACAGAAACTCCCAAAGTCTACCTGAAAAGACACAGAGATGCCACATTTGGCAATGATAAAAGCAGGTCTCACAGAGAAGGAAGAATAGATATTTCAAGTATAGAAATAAGAGGAACAGTGGAACCAGGAAATGAGATCAAGAGCTCTCTAGAAGAGTTGCTAACTGTTTGCCCTTGGTCAAGTCACTCAAACTCTTTCCTATTTTGTAAAATAGGAATTATATTGTCTCTACAACCTTGCATTTATGATAAATTGAACACTTTATAGATTATAAAGTCTAATAGAAATCTGAAATTTTATTAACTAATTTCTTTTTTTTGCCGCTTTATACCACAAATCTGCTAGTCTGTGCAGAGTTAAAAATGCTTACACTCTTATCAATTCATTTTCATTTCAGTCAATAAAAGGTATGCATTTGAGTACAGTGTTATGGATAAAATTCTCTTTGCTGGAATTGCTGAATTTCCTAAGCCCATCCACAAATTCTGCTCAATGAACTTTGGTGATATTTGTGACATTAAAATGACTTGACCACAAAAATCTTCCTCTGATATCAGATATCATTTTGGCAGGTAGGCAGGCAGCAGGCATTAGTAAGTCTTTAACAACTGGAAAAAAAAATCATGACATACTTTTGAAATTAATCTGCATTGTTAACATTTTCTTTATCACACTCTTAATTCTAGACAATTAACAAAATGTTAAATATCCCTGGGACCTGTAGTATTTGCCAATTTCCAAGGTATAAATACTCACAATGGAAACTGAAAGATAGGCTTACTTATCTGAATTGGCTCCAGCTTTCCTTTGCACATAGATGACCCTGACTTTTTAAAACATATGCTAGAAAATCATAGACTTTGAGCATAGTCCTAAGAACAGATTGTGTCTGCTGTCTGAGAACCACCCTAATTAATCTGAGAGATGCATAACCATAACCATGGGTCTGCCAATTGCTGGGGGATTCCTTGGCAGTCAATAAAACAGATTCATTGGATTCCTTCAATGTTCAACTAAAATTTCACCTTATGTGGGAGACCTTCTCCTATTCCACAGGCAATAATCCAATTTATATTACCTTCCAACTAATCCATCCATATATATACATATATATATATATATATATATATATATACACACACAATATGTATGTATTTATGTATGTATGCATGTATACATCTATATTGCATATTCCTAGTTATTTAATAAATATCTCCTCAGTGATAACGTAAGGATGTAGTAGACAAGACCTTCATGCTCCTCCTCTTCCAGGAGGCAGATACACAGAAAGAGTATAATCTTGTTGGGTGGATGCTTTCACTGGATCTATGAATGACTAAAGAAAGTACAGGGTAGTTAATCTGCAAGTCTTGTTTGTGACTCCCTGTTTGTTTGTGCCGCTGGACATGGTCCTAGGGTTAAGTCTTAATGTATAATAGCCTTGGGTTAGGGTAAGGAGTGGTCAGGACTAAAGAAGGGTCCTGGCATTTCAATTACCTCAGAGTCTCTGATTTTCTTGTACTTTGGTTCTGTATGAAATGGCTCTGTAATAAACAGACTATCCAATACATCCCAGTCTCTTTCCTTCATTCAGCTGGTTGCTGGGCCATATTTCTGTGCTGGTCACAGCATAAGGTCCCTGAAGGCAGGGACTCTTTTTTAACCTGTTTTTCCTTCCCTCCCTCCCTCTATCATTACATAAGGCTTTAGCGGAGTGTTTAATAAATGATTGATACCTGAAAAAAAAATACTTTTCTAAAATTCTATTTTCCCTTTCTGATTTGACAACGATATTGTTAGAATGTTGGAAACAGGTATAGATAGTCTATGGATAATTGATTTTAAGTCATTTAATTAAATTCCCAAAGCATTAAGTATATGGAATGTACTTGACAAGAAAAAAAATAGAATGGAAGGAAGGAAGGAAGGAATGAAAGAAGGAAAGAAGGAAGGAAGAAATAACAGTTCTTGATCTTCTTTCTTCTGTTCTATCAGTGAGCTATATTTTAATAAAAAAAAATAAATTATAATTTGAATAAGAAAATGTTAACCATTAAAAATATATATAAAACAATACTGACTCTAAGAGGTAGCATCTAGTTGAAGATTGGAGTAGGGTAAAGTTCAAGAATGACTATCCCAGCCTCTACAGCTTGAAGTCCATAAGTGGTACATACTCTCTCCTGTGGTTCTTTGGTAGCCTTAAGGGTGATTTGAGAATTTTAGTCTCACTGACATTGGGACCCGGCCCCACTGATTATGTTTCCTAAATTTTAGACATCCCTTTCAATCACAGTACCATTTAACCACATAACAATCAGATCAGCTTTTACAAAGGAATATCTACTTAAAATGTATAATTAAAAATATACAATAATCCCCACCCATCAGGTTGGTTCCATGGCACTGTGTCTTAAAATAGTTCAATTTCTGGAGAGGGGAGAGGGATGAGGTTCATGGCTTAACTCAGTTTGTAAATAGAACCACTCACCAGGTTCTGAGACCAAAGACCACCAAGACTTGGGTTCTTGTCCACTTGCTTCTTAGACCTTGCCTATTGGGATGGCAGCAACCTCTGGCATGGAACCCTACCCCATAGGTTGCCAGAGCTTAACCTTCTGTGTCCAGGGACTCCTTTGTCAGCACCTCAAGTTGAAAAGGCAAAACAAAATAATACAAGCCTAGTTTTGAGGCCTCAGGTGCTAGAGTATTGAACTTAGAGTCCTGTACCATCACGGGGGCCCTTTTCCCTTCCCTAGTAGAGGTGAAGATAGTTTTTCCCCAGTCAACTCAATTCAAGTGTTATGGGTTGTGGATGAATTTGACATTACCTCTTACTTGATGCAGCTGGAAAGAGATTGAGACTATGCAGTCTGATGGTTTTAAAGACACAATGTGTTCTATATTCATGAGTAATGGATAAATCTGTACCCACCCACGTGGTACAGAAACATGAATTGTCTTCTCTCAGAAGGAATTTTCTCCATCTTAGATGATCTTATTGACGAGGGCCGGTTGCAAAAAGAGTTCTATGTGAGGAAAAATGAAGAAGAGTGCTTTTTGGGCATGGGGGAAAGCCAGCACAAGGATGTGAGAAGGCTAGGATCAGGAAACATCAAGTAATCGATTTGCCTTGAAAACAAAGTGCATGAGGAAAAGTAATGTGAATAAGTACAGGAAAGATTGACTAGAACCAGACTGTGAAAAACTTCAAATATGAAGTTGAGGAATCTGGAAAAAATGAAATTACCTTTGGTACCCAATATTATACATCCTTGTCTAGTAAACAACAATTGACTACACTTCTGGGGGAATGGAATCCTATCATTCTTGACATTCTTGTTATAAATGAAGCCAGAAGACAGTAGAAAAGTGTTATTTAATGGAAGTATGGTTTATAAGGCCTTTTATAGAGTGGCAAATAATTCAGTTAGTTGAACTGATTTTTTCATGGGTTCAAAGACCACAAAAACATCATTTCCTGTGTCATTTGTTCATTTAGTATTGTATTTCTCACGATTAACTTGAAGAAAGGATACCAAAATAATAATGACAATAATAATCATACTGATAGCATCTTATGAAACACCATTTTTAGCAGAGACTCATAAGGTAAGGAAACTGTGCAAAGAACATTCTTAATGGAAGAAAAAAATGTTACATTCAGGGTCATTGTTTCAAGTTACTTTTGGAAAGAAGATTAAAGTCTATGGTTAAACATTAGTGGGCAATTCAATCTATTGGCTATCCTTCACCTTGAAGCACATCTTTTCAAGTTTTCATACTGGAAACTAAAAAGGAAAGGACATCAGGAATAAAACGTCCCAAAAGTCAGCCCAGGTAGCTAGTGATGTCCGCCTCCTTTTTAATGTCTATATAAGCAATTGTGAATATAAGAGATTCAAGCCTCCTGTTACTAATACGATTACATAAATTAATATACCCTATAGATTTGTTTTCAGTAGAATAAAGTTTACATTTAAGCTTCCTGGGCTTATTTCAGGCTACAAAGAGAGAGATCTACTAAAATAAATAAACAATGGATTTAATGACAATGTGGAGATATTTAAAGATGCTCATTTTTTTCAGTATAAAGAAATGGGTACGGTCAAAAACATGTCTATTGGTGGTACAGTAGAGAGAGCACTTTAGGTGGAATCAGGAAAATATGATGTCAAATCTACTCTCAGTCACTTACTATCAGAGTTATCCTAGGCAAGTATCTTAACCTCAATTATCCCAATTTACTTATCTGTAAAATGGGAGGAAACTTAAAACAACTATTTCCAGGCTTGTGGTGAGGACAAAAAATGGTCATATTTGAAACATGCTTTGTAAGCCTTAATGTGCTCTATAAAATGCTAGTTAGGATTATTAGCAATTATTACTTCATAAAAGAATAGTATCAATACATTCTATATATTATCTTGGAGCAAAACACTGGGTATAATTGGCAAAGCAAGATATGTACATCTACATCTACATCTATATCTATAGCCATATCTATAGCTAATCAATATCTATCTCTATCTCTACCCCTATCTCTATGATTATATCTGAAAAGAGAGAAAATATTTTACTAGGGAGGAAATCATTCTCACCAAATTAAGTTTTCCTCAAATGATTAGATCACTAAATTGTAGGAACAAAAGGTCAAAACTTATACACAAATAGAAGAAAACAAATTAGAATAGAGATAAGGTATGCAACCATAGAGAACTGCAACCTAATATATTTAATTAAGTTACTGATGCTGAAAACATCAGAAATAGTGAAAAGAAAGAATGTTAGTACCAATTTTCTACAAACATATAACAAATGAGAACTGGGTGAACAAAAGAGCTAAGTTAGCAAAAACAACGTATCCTTTTTCTGTGTGGAGAAATTTATTACTCAAGGGCAATGCCAGTTTGCAATACAAACTCATTTGCTCATTTGCTAAGTCTTTCAGAGAAGAAAATGAAGATTATGAGTTGTATCATCTCATAAAAGAGCTAAAAGCAAGGAAAGGAGGAAAAAAAAACAAACATTATGAAAAACTAAACAAAGGCATCCTGAGAATGAAACAGTTAGAAATTTAGCAAACAGAGAAAAAAAGCTGTAAAATCTGTCAGGAATTTATGACAATTTATTTAACCATTATCTACTACAAAACTGTATAATCAGCTATGTCTGAGAAAGGTTAAGAATCTAAGATATTTGGGGAACTAACTGAAATAAATAAGAGAAGAAAACATTCCTCAATCAATGAGTGATCAAAAGATTTGAACAAAATGTCTCAAAAGAATTACATACAAAGAAGGACAACATAAATTAATGTCCTACATGGTTAATAGTACAAACTTCCAAATCAAAACAATCCCATTTTTTTAAACCTACCATGAGAAATTTCTGAAAAATGACTTGAAGAAATTAATATATTAAAGAGAAAGAAACATAAACTTATGTGAGCATATGTATACACACAGATCAATGTGTATGCCTACATACCCATGCATGCATACATACATACATACATACATACATACATGCATGCATGCATACATCCACAACTCAATGACTACAAAATATAAATAGACAGAACAACCATTAAGTAATTAAGTTGTTACAAAATTAAGAAGGTGAAGTTTGAATCCAAGAAAGTGGTAGGGAGACACTTCCTTCTGAATTTTTTCAGAGAATAAAATCTATGAAGGAGGATCAAGGTACAAAACATTATATCTTTTCTATGTATTAATCTATTATTTGGCCTTTATTTTTCCATTCTTGTTTCCTTTCTCTCCATCTCATTCCCTTTTTTATTCCCTTCCCCATCCTTCCTTCCCTCCCTTTTTCCTTCCTCCTTTCCCTTTTTCTTTCCTTTCTTACTCCTCCATTTCTTCGTTCTCTCTCCCTCTCTTTTTTCTCTCCCCTTCTCCTATCCTTTCCTCTCCTCTCTGCTGTCTTTCCCTCTCCTCTTCTCTCCTACCCTGCTTTCCTCTCCCCCTTCTCCCTTCTCCTCCTTTTCCCTTCTCTTTCCTCTTCAACTTCCATCAACTCCCTTTTCCTGTCCTTCTCTTCCCTTGCTTTCCCTTCCCTTGCCTCTTCTTCCCTTGTTTAGAGGTGGCCACATTCACAAGGGCAATTGACTGCAAAAACAACAAAGGAAAACCACAGACCCTATCCAAAACAATCTCACATTCTAATGGAAAAGATTAAAAAAATATATATGCTAGATATACGCAGGGACTAGTACCTCTGTGTTTGTGTTTATCTCTGTGTGTGAATATACCTCATGTTGCTTTTGTGCTGTAATTCAAGGAGCTTTATTGTCTCTCAATATTGAAAACAAAGGAATGCTAAACTTCCAAGAGCCCAGATGGTGGAGTAACCCTCACCCTCCCTTATTGACCTCAAAAAAACCAAAAAATATCACCCCAGGAAAAAAATCATGTAACAATAGAGTCAGCAAAAAGACAGGTTGCAGCAGTCTTTTGCCTGGGAGGCCTGAGGGATTGAAAGAAAAGGTCCCTCTCTCTGTAGTGTAAGGGAAGCAGTACAAGATGGGAGGCATTCTAGAAAAAACCCATCTCAAAAAAAAAAACCCATGAAGAGGCACAATAACCTATTACAGTACAAAGAAAGAAGGGAGGGAGATGAGTATCATTTGAACTCCATTTTCATTGGATTGGGCTAAAAGAAAGAATATCATGATAAATTAGGAATAGACATCAAACTTACCCTATAGGAAGTAGAAGGGAAAAGGGAAGAGAGAGGTAAGGTTGGAAAGGAGAGAGAGGGAACATGTAATAAGAAAAAAGGAAAAGAAAAGGGAGGGAACTAATAGAATGGAGGGTAGATTGAGGGAGGAGGAAGTCAAAAAGAAAACTCTAGTGAGGAGGGAAATATAGAAAGCACAAAGAAAAGTATAAATGGGTATCGTGTAGGATGGAGAGAAAGACACAGATAGAAATCATAACTGTGAATGTGAATGGAATGAACTCTCCCATAAACTCTGAAGCAGATAGCAGAGTAGATTAAAATAACAATCCCTCAAGATGTCCCATACAAGAAATACATTTTAAACAGAGTGACACACATAGAGTAAAGGTAAAAGGCTGAAGTAGAACATATTATATTTCAGGTGAAGTAAAAAAAAAAAGGGAGGGTAGCAATCCTGATCTCAGAGAAAGTAAAAACAAAAATAGATCTAATTAAAAGAGATAAGAAAGGAAATTACACCCTGCTAAAAGGCACCACAGAAAATGAAGTATCATTACTAATTACATATGCACCAAGTTGTATAGCATTCAAATACTTAGAGAAGTTAAGGTAGTTACAAAAAGAAATCAATGGTAAAGCTATACTAGTTCGGATCCTCAGCCTCCCCTTCTGAGAACTTGATGAATCAAACCTCAAAATAAAGAAGAAAAAAGTTAAGAAGGTGAAAATAATTTTAGAAAAGTTAGATGTGGTAGTCCTCTGGAGAATATTGAATGGGGATTGAAAGGAGGTTACATTATTCTCTATGGTAGATGACACTAACAAAAGTATGACCATTTAATCAGGAATAAAAACCTCACAATGCAATGAAGAAAGGCAAATATATTAAATGCATCCTTTTCACATCATGATGCTACAAAAATGACATGTAATAAAGGGACATGAAAATATAGACTAAAAATTAATTGGAAAGTAAGTAATCTATTCCTAAAGAAAGAAAGGTCAAATATCAAATCACAGAAACAATCAGCAACTTTGTCTAAGAGAATGACGATAATGAGAAAATGTATCAAAACTTATGGAATGCAATGTAAGTTGTTCTTAGGGGAAGTTTTGTATCTTTCAATGCTTACATGAATAAAATAGAGAAAGAGGAAATCAAAGAATTGGGCATACAACCAGAAAAGGTAGAAAAAGAACAAATTAAAAATCCCCAAGACCAAATGAGAAATTCTGAAAAACAAAAGAAAGATTAACAAAATATAAACTATTTGGGAAAATAAGGAAAGAAGAGCTATCATTTTTTTTTTATGATACAAGTATTGTACTGATACCTAAACTGGGAAGAGCCAAAACAGAGAAAGAAAAGAAAATGGATATAGATGCAAAAACTTTAAATAAAATTCTAGCAAAGAGATTATAGCAACATATCATGAGGATAATACACTTTGATGCAGGAGGTTTTATAATAGTACTACAGGGGTATGATTCATTATTAGGAAAACCATCAGCATGTCAACAACCTATCATATCAACAACAAAACTAACAGTAATCATCTGGTTATCTCAATAGATGCAGGAAAAAATAATATACAAAATGCAACACCCATTCCTATTAAAAACACTAGAGAGCATAGGATTAAATGGAGTCTTCCTTAAAATGGTAAGTAGCATCTTTCTAAAGCCATCAGCAAGCATTATGTGTAATTAAGATAAGCTAGAAGCATTTCCAATAAGATCACGGGTGAAACAAGGATGTCTATAATTACCACTGTTATTCAACATTGTACTGGAAAATGTTTGATTTAGTAATGAGAGAAGAAAAAGAAGTTAGAGGAATTAGAATATGTAAAGAAGAAACAAAGCTATCACTTTGCAAATGATATTATGTTATTATACATAGAGAATCCTAGAGAATCAAGTAAAAAAATACTGCTTGAAATAATAAACAACTCTACAAAAGTTGCAGTATATAAAATAAACCCACACAAATCATTGGCATTTCTATATATTACTTTCAGTGCCTGATAGCAAGACAGAAAGTGAAATTCCATTTAAAGTTATTGCAGATATAAAATATTTAGGTGTGTACCTGCCAAGACAAACCCAGGAATGATATGAAGACAATTGCAAAACACCTTTCACACAAATAAAGTCAGATCTAAATTATTGGAAAAATATCAGTTGCTCATGGGAAGGCCCAGCTAATATAATAAAATGACAATTCTACTGAAATTAATTTACTTATGCAGTATCATACTAATGAAGCTACAAAAAAATAATTTATAAAGCTAGAAAAAATAATAGCAAAATTATTCTAGAAGGACAAAAGTTTCAGAATATCATGGGAATCAATGAAAATAAATGCAAAGGAAGGTGGCCTGACTACACTAGATGTTAAATTATATAATAGAGCAGCAATTATCAAAACTGCTATTGAATGACTTTAATAATCTATTGTTTGATAAACCCAAAAATTCCAGCTTCTGGGATAAGAACCCACTGTTTGACAAAAACTGCTTGGAAAACTGGAAAACAGTATTACAGAAACTATGCATAGAGCAACACATTACACTATGTACCAAGATAACGTCAAAATGGGTACACAATTTAGATATGAAGGCTAATACTATAAGCAAACTGTAAAAGCAAGGAATAGTTTGCCTGTCACTTCTTTGGAGAAGGGAAGAATTTATGACCAAACAAGAGACAGAAGACATTGTGAAATGCAAAATTGATCATTTAGATTACATTAAATTGAAAAGTATTTTTGCACAAACAAAGCCAATTCGACTAAGATTAGATGGGAAGCAGAAAACTGGGAAATGATTTTTGTAAGCAGTGTATTTGATAAAGGTCTTATTTCTAAAATATATAGAGATCTGTGTCAAATTTATATTAAAAAAATACAAGTCATTCCCCAAATAATAAAAGGTCAAAGGATATCAACAGGCAGTTGTCAGAGGAAGAAATTAAAGCTTTCTATAATCATATGAAAGTATTCTAAACCACTATTGATCAGGGATATGCAAATCAAAACAACTCTGAGTTACCATATTGCACCTATCAGTTTGGCTAATATGACAAAATAAGAAAATGTCAAATGTTGGAAAAGACGTGGGGAAACTAGAACATTAATACATTGTTGGTGGATTTGCGAACTAATCCAACCATTTCAAAGAGCAATTTGGAACTATGCATAAAGCGTTATAAAACTATGAATACCCTTTGATCCAGTAATGTCACTACTACTAGTTTTAAATCCCAAAGAGATCATAAAATTAGAAAAGGACGCACATGTCCAAAAATAATTATAGCAGCTCTTTTTTGTGTGGTGATTAATGTTGGAAATTGAGGGGATGTTCATCAATTGAGGAATGATTATACAAGTTATAGTATATGAATATAGCGAAATACTATTGTCCCATAAGAAATACTGAAGTCAGATTTCAGAAAAACCTTGAAAGAATTAAATGAACTGATCCTGAGTGAAGTGAGCAGACCAGAAGAACATTTTACACATTAACAGCCACATTGTGCTATGACTGACTTTCATAGACTTATCTCTGCTTAGCAATGGAAGGATCTAAGAAATCTCTAAATGACTCATGATGCAAAATCCTATCCACATCCAGAAAAAGAACTATGTAATCTAAATGCTGATCAATGTGGACTATTTTCTCTCTCTTTTATTTTTTTTTGTTTCTTCTTTCTCTTGTTTTCTCCCATTGTTTCTAATTCTTTACAACATGACTAACGTGAAAGATTTTTTAATATGTAAGTATATGTAAAGATTGTATTATATTGCATGCAATCTTGGAGGGGGGAAGGGAGAGATGGGGAGAAAATTTGGAAGTCAAAATCTTATGGAAGCAAATGATGGAAACCAAAAATCAATCAATCAATCAATCAATTAGTTATTAAAAAAATAAATGGATAACCAAAAGGCTTCATAGGCATGATCAAGTTGTAACAAGTTACATGCAAACAATGTCACAGGATACTTAATAAAAAGGATGTTATCAAATACATGCATAATTAGACATAAACATGGACTACACTTGGAGAGGATACTGTTACACAGCTAATACACTCCATCATTTTCCTAAAGATGTCTAAGAAAATTCAGAAGGCTCCAAGATTTTTTGACTAGACTTTCTCTTGCTACCTTTAGAAAGAAAATTATTAATAATCATACAGGATGTGGAATCATGAACTTATTGCCAAATTAATCATTGGGCTAATCCCCAAAGAGGTTACATCTCAATGGGCACATCTATACTTAAAATGAACCCATATGGCTGTGTCATAAAATGCTACATTTGTCTAAGACTTTTAAATGAATGTCATTCCAAGAAGAATGGGGAAGAAAAGCGGGAAAGTGAGTGGGCTATGGCTTATTACCAAAGAATACTTCATAGCAGTAATGTTATTAAAAAAAAAAGTAGCATAACAGAGAGGAAAAAAAACTTGGCCTTATCATATCCTGAGAATATAGGCTAAAAGATTAATTACCTTCTGTCATGATATACACAAGCAGCTTTCCAAATTGATACTACTATGAACAGCTTTTATGGTCTTGATTACACAGAACACTTTAATAAACACTTTATTCCATAACAAATCAAAGCAAAACATTCTCAGAAATTCAAGTTACGGTATTCACAATATTACAACTTATCCCAGAAAATCAATATGTAGTGTTCACAACAGCTTATCATTAAAATGGCCACATAGTTTTCACCAAAGTAATCACAATAGCTTTGAACAAAGAACAATTTTCTGGTATCCCTAAGGAGGTTTGCCTCCTTACTCAGTCATTCAGTCATCTCAGAGTACAATAGTCAGTCTTCCACTCATGGGGCTACTAGGTTAACTCAATCAGTCACTTGTTTAGCAATCTGTTACTAAGTATCATTAATCACTAGATACAATCATTAGAAAATACACAATCTCCCCCACCCCTAGGTCACTAGTAAACCACATTATCATCACAGCACTTAATACCCAAGGAGAGATCTTTTCTTAATCTTGACTTGGGGCTGGTTCTCAGATTCCCTGGATCCCCTTCCATGGTACCACATTCTACCAGGATTCACTAAACTGGATTCACCTGGGTTCAATGGCAGACAGGTCCCAGTTCCTTGTCTAGTTCTCCAGGTAGGTCCTGCTTCACACTGGAGTTCACATGGTCCAGTCCATCTCATATCCTTCACTATTTCTGTTTCCTAGAATTCAAGGCTCAACCAAGCCACAAAGTCTCAACATCCTGGTATTGCTTCCTCAGTGTTCTCCTGGGCTCCTGGGCTCCTTGCCTCCTGTTGAGAAGGAGCTCTGCCACCACAAGTTCTCAGGAAATTCTGATTGTGCCTCTCTGGGGCTTTACTTATAAACACACAGAATTAGCTTCCTATTTCAGCCAACCCCTTCCTGTTAGGTCATCAACAGGAGACAGAGTTTATACCTTCTGTTTCTTCAACAGAGGCTTAATCTGAACTAGGTGCTAAGTACCTCTTAGCTTAACAAAACAAAAGGAATTTCAAATCTCATTACTGTTACACCTTCATGCCCTTTAATCCCCAAGGTTTGGGGGCTGGGGGGAGGAGGCAGGGAAAGAGTGTACATGGAAGTTTCTCTGACTCAAGGCTCTCAGCTATCTGATCTGTTTTCTTCCGTACTAGCAGATAGATCTACTTAGGTGCAGGTTTGATCCCTCAACTGGCTAAATTACATTCAGTGTTTTCCTGTTGATTTCTACATTCCAATTCATACTTCCCCATTTTAGTTTTGAAGTTCTTCAGAAGTTAGCTACAACTTACTTTTTCAACCTCATCATCTGTTGCTTCTCTTCTCAGATTAAATAATCATACTTCGCTGAAAGAATCTCTGTTTCTCACACATGACAAGCCATTTCCCTTCTCATTGCCATTGAAATAAACATGCCCCATGCCTGAAATTCATGCCATCCTTCCTGTTGCCTCAAGAAATCTCTCACTTCCTTCAAGACTCAGATGTAGTATCACATTATATAAGAAATTACTCCTTATCTTTGCTTCTACTTCTAGTGTCCTCTCTCCCATACTGTCTGGCTTTTAAACATATTATAATCATAAATATTTATAGTGTGCCATTTTTTTGCAAAGCATTTTTTATATATTATTTCATTTGATACTCATAACAATACTGTGATACAGGTGCTTTAGAACTAGGTTTTGTAAACTTTTTTTTTCCACTTCCTACCCCTTTAGCTCTTCTTAAACTGTGGATCATGACTCTTAAATAGTGATCTGGTGTCTCACTATATCTATTTCACCATAACTATTCATAGGTAGAGATATAATTTATAATTATAATATACACACATATGCAATTATGCACAAATCTACATACCCATTTACCCATCCACATTTACTCCATATTTATTATATGTTGATGTGACTGTATATATAAAATATGTATTTCTACCATGCATGCACAAATTGATGTGCATATATATGCATGTTTGTGTGAATATATGTGTATTCATATATAGTACATATCTACAGTGCACATAGACATTCAAACATAATATATATAGAAATACATTTATACATATTCATATACACACATATACATACATATCCACATATGCATACATAAGAGAGGTATTGTTACTTGTCCAGAGTCACAAAGCTAGTGTGTTTGAGGCATAATTTGAACTCAGGTCTTTCTGTTTCTAAGACCAGCAATCTTTCCACTGGGACATCTAACTATGTTCTAAATGTATATTTAGTATATACTAATGTACAAGATGTCCCCAAAAGTCTTAATGAAGTTTTAATTATTAAAATTTAAAATGGAATTGGGTTTTAAGGACATTGCTTATGTACTCATTGTTTTCTCTGTCAGAATGTAAGCTTCTTGAGCCTTAGAAATGTTTCACATATTGAACTTTGTATCCTAAGCGACTAACAGCCTGGCATCTATTCAACAACAACAATAAACATTTAACAAGTTCCTGCTTTGCATCAGGGAGTGCAACAAGACTTGTGGAAGCAAAGAAAGGAAATTAAAAAAAAAACACCCAACCATTTCTTTGAAGGAGCTCACAATCCTAAATGGAATCACATAGTAGTGCTTATTACATTGAATCAGTTGATCAGTTATGCCTTACCACCTCTCTGGCTATAAACAAATTTTTCACAGAATGGGAAGGGATGAGTGGGTCATGAACTGAATTGTTAGTGGAACTACCAACACTGAAGAGATCACAAATGCATCAGCATGCCCAGTACAGTTGTGGTTAGGGTGCGTAGTCATATGCACCGTGCCTTTATTATTATTATTACTATAAAACCAGCAGCCTAAACCATAGCTCCAAATCCAAATTGCATAGACATTGCTGCTGTTGTTTTTTTAGATGTATCTTTCTCTTATACTTATTATTCAAAGAAAGAAAAAAAGACAGTCCTTGCTCTCAAAGAGCATAAAATATCATATTTTAAGAGTCATGTTGAGCCTTGCTTTCTCTGTAATATCTTTGTTCTCTTTGTTTCAGGCTATATCGCTTCCCTCCCCACTCTTCTAGTGGTTGCTTCTCTTTATTCCATTAATATGCACAGTATTTTCAAGAATATTATGTATTCCTTAACTGTGGGGGCTGTGATTTAATTCTATTTTGTATTCTGCACTGTGCACTGCATAATGTTAAATGCTCAATATAAACCTATTGATTGATTGATGGAGCAGATGCAACCAATGCCTAACAAAAGAGACACATTGTTCAATCTTACAAAAAGAAGAGGAGAGAGTGTTTGGTTCTTATAGAGGCTTAGAGCAGTGTCCTCTATACCCTAAATCAATGACAATGAGAGGTCTGGTGTCTCACTATATCTTTTTTAGCCATAATTATTTTTAAAGATATAATTTATAATTATAATATAAATGCACATATGTATTTATGCACAAATTTACATACCCACTTACTTATCCACATTTACTCACATATTTATTATATGTAGATATGATTATATATAGAATGTATATATTTCTTCCATGCATGCACATATTGGTATGTGTGTATATTCATGCATGTGTGTATATATACACAGCACACATATATAATATACAATACAGTATGCACATATACACAGTACATATATACATTCATACATAATATACATACAAATGCACATATATTCATGCACACACATTCACACATGTATCCATAATACACACATATATGTGTGTATATATCATATATAATACATATGCACACATAATGTTTTCCTCCTTTCTCATTATTTATTATGGGTAATCCTTGTTGCTTAACATGAAAATTACATATACAAGATAGATATTATAGCTTGTTTTTAAATCATTATATAATAAGGTTAAAAATTATAATACCCAAAGTCTTTTACTTTTCTGTGAAATACTTCACTCAGTGATGGTGACTAGCCAGGCTAGGTTACAGGAGTTTTGACTCTTAAGTAGAAGAATGATGCTTTAGGTCTCTAAAACTTTAAAAAAAAAAAAGTGGATTTTTTTTTCAGTGAGGGAGCTAATCACCATGATATATTCTGTAATGGTTGGGATAAACATATAATTGAATTCTATTTTACATATATTTTTAGTAGATAGAACCTTTGCCTGCAAGTCAGGAAAATTTTGTTGCAAATCCTGCATCTGAAGCATTTTAGATGTGCAACCCAAGCAAATCCTTTAATCTCTCACTTATATAGGAAACTCTTTAAGAACATGGAGGTAGAGGAAGTACCAAATTTTAATACAGGATATTCCCTGCACTAAGAGCTCCTTAATATAATGAAACCATAGCTCCAGTCCCTATGCCATTAACAAAATGGAGCAGGTTCACAAGAGTTTGATTAGGATAATGAAGAAACTAACAACCATGTCATATGAGAACCAATTTTAAGAACTAGCATATTAAACCCGAAGAAGACAAGAATTAGAATAAAGTATCATGCTTTTCAGATGTTGGATAGCTCTCCCTTTGCCTGAACTTCACTCATTTCTTTTTTCCATGTTTTGTGATCCTTGTTTGTGTTGTTGCTGTTTTCAAAGCACAGGTGGATTTTTTATACTTCATAAGAAAGATTTTTGAATGTCAAGTTTAGAACGATCTCTTTTTGTTGCCAACAAATCCTTTATTATCAGCATGGTTATAACTCATATTAAATGAAATCCTTTCAAGAAACTGTAGAGGTTACTTGGGTTTAAGGAAGTCAGGAACAGTATTTGGTGGAGACACATTTAGTGAATGCAATCTGCTGCTACTTTGTTTCTAAAATCAATTATTTGTAGATTTCAAGCTGGAAGTGATCTTGGAGGCCACTAAGTCCAGTTATCCAAGTTTACATATGAAGAATCTGGGACACACTATGTTTTAATGACTTACAAGGGCTCACACGGATTTTAAGTGTCTGAAGCAGGATTTGCATCCAGACCTTCTTGACTCTAAGTCAAACAATCTAACCCTTCTGCAATCTAGCTGTCAATTCAATTAAGCCAAAGGCAACATTCCACTCAGACGATTTTCTATTTATCCTTAATTTTCCAGGTATTACACTGGAGTGAAGTGAAAGGGTTGAGATAGTCTTTATCAGAATATTCCAAAAGAGTGACAATAATTATGTAAAAATTATGAAAAGGGCAAAGATTGAAATATACTGAATTTATCATCATCAAAACTGAAACCAGTATCTTTTTCACCAAAATATCTCCTTTTCCTAAACTCCCTATTATTTTCCAGAATACCACTATTCTCCTAGTCAAACAGGTTCATGACCTGCATGCCATCCTTAACCTATCATTGTCATTCCTCATATTCTTCATATCCCTCTATGTTGTTCCTACTTTCCAAATGTCTTTCATATATATGCTTTTCTCTACTCCAATGATGCCATCACCCTGATGCAGGACCTGATCTCTTCATGCTTGCCTTATTGCAAAGCCCTTCTGGTTGGTCTCCTTCCCTCAAGTTCCTTCTCATTCCAGTGCATTTTCCATTTAAACTGTTGTTCAAATGCAACTCTAGATACTTACTAACCGTATAACCCTGCACAAGTCACGTAACTTGTGTTTACTCAGAGCTATTTCATCTGTAAAATAGGATGATAAAAGCATCCATCTCCCAGGGCTGTAGTGAGGATCAAATGAGATAATAATCATAAAGCATTTAGAACAGTTTCTAGCACATAGTAAGCACTATCTATGTTAGGTAGCAGTAGCAGTAGTAGTTGTAGTAGTAGCAGTAGTAGTAGTAGTAGCAGTAGCAGTAGTAGTAGTAGCAGTAGCAGTAGTAGTAGTAGCAGTAGTAGTAGTAGTAGCAGTAGCAGTAGTAGTAGTAGCAGTAGCAGTAGTAGTAGTAGCAGTAGTAGTAGTAGTAGCAGTAGTAGTAGTAGTAGCAGTAGCAATAGTAGTAGTAGTAGTAGCAGTAGTAGTAGTAGTAATAGTAGCAGTAGTAGTAGTAGTAGCAATAGTAGCAGTAGTAGCAGTAGTAGTAGTAGTAGCAATAGTAGCAGTAGTAGCAGCAGC
>CM053581.1:23992208-24007724 GCA_028627135.1 Pseudochirops cupreus
TCTCTCTCTCTCACTCACTCTGTCTTAGTCAGATGACTCATAGCAAGTTTTTTGAGCCACGTCTTAAGAGTGATGGACAAGTGGCCTTGAGAGGAGAATAGACAGAATGGTGAAACTTACAAAGGCTAGGGAACATACCACATGTACATCACTTTAAAGAACTTGGTATGTTTAACTTGGAAAACTGAAGGATCAGAGGCATGATCACTGCTTTTACATATATGAATTACTGTCATTTGGAGAGGAATCAGACTGTTCTTCTTAGTCTCAGAGGGTGGAAGTAGGAACAATGTTTTTCAATTGCATGGAAGGGATATTTAGAAGAATGATGAATGCTTAATAGAAATTAAAACTACATGAAAATTAACTTAGCTGTTGAAAAATGGGAGAAACTCCCCTTCCATGGAAGATTTCATGTTGAATGTTGAAGGCCGTTTGTCTGAGATACTGTGGAGTAGGGGTATCTAACTCAGAAATAGGAGTCACAAATTTGCAGTTAAGGGGCCCTGTAGATCACATATTCACTTAGTTTTAAAATATAATCTATGTTTTATTGTATTTTAATTTAATTTGTTAAACCTTTCCCAATTATATTTTGATTTGGTTCAAGTAAGACTCAGGAGTAGGCTTCTTGAGTCCTGCTGGTCAATGTCTGACACCTCTGCAACAGAGCATAGTTACAGTGAGGCTCAATTTAGACCTGCTAGGCCTTTGAGGTCCCTTCCAAACCTGAAATTCTGCAGTACTGTATCCAAAACCATAACTAAAGGAAGCAAAATAATTGAAGCATGTTGATGTTGAAGCCATTGGATAGATTTTTGTTTCCAGCTTTTTGTTAAAGGGGAAAGAAGTGTAAGTCATCTGCCTTATGGGTCTTTTGTGAGTGCTGGTGACTGAGTGCTTGAATTTTACTGCCACATGATTAATTAAGGAGCATTAAAAGTTTCTGCATACTCAGTTCACATTTCTTAAGTTTCTGCTATGTGAAAAGCACTCTTCTATGACTTTGTATCCATTCAACCAATCAGCAAAAAAATCTTTGGATTCAGTCTTTGACCCAATCCCATATCACCTAAGGTGTAGAGACTCATGTGGGAAATACAAGGTACCTGCTTCTGAGAAAAGATATTCTGCATTTCTGTATCACATGGGTGGCAACAGTCTTTCCTTGTTTTTGTTGTTGTTGTTTATCTGTCTGTTTCTTTTCCCATTAACTTCATAGCTAGAACTGGCCTTAAATTTACCTGATCCAGGGGTCATTTTCCTTTGCTTTTGTTGTCCAGGGTCAAAGGTCTTGCTCACCTGTAGGAAGGGCACCATGCAAGAATTTGTGTGAGAGGAAGAGAAACTTTCCCTTCCCCTTAGGCTCTGTAGCCACAAGAAACTGGCTTGAGGTTTTGGTCTTATTTATTTCATTTGCCCCTTCAGTTCTACGCACAGGAAGTAGCATCTCAGACCTGAAATTTGCATGTTGGGGAGCTTAAATTCCAGAATTTCATTTCAGATGTCACTGTCAAATCAGTAGAGCAACGCTGAAACACTAGGGGCTGAGGCCACAAGACAAGGACGTGGACTTGAACTTGGAACTTTGCAGGACTATGCTACGTAAGAATTAAGTTAAGCTATGTACCTTATTACCCACTTCACCCCAGAGACCAAGGTGAAACAATAAGGAAATATGTCCACAAGATGTTTGAGAAAATATTTAATATCTGTCCTTGCTACATCTATAAAAGTGGTTCTCAACCTGTGGGTTGCAGCCCCTTTGGGGGTCGAATGACCCTTTCACAGGGGTAGCCTAAGACCATCGGAAAACACATATTTCTGATGGTCTTAGGAACTGAGACAACACTTCTCTATCCATCTCCAGATGGGTCTGCCCACATGCAGATATGCCCACATACAAGTATTAAAGTGTTGTGGCATTAGGAAGGTTGAGAACCACTGATCTATAAAATAAGTTTTTGAAAAACATAATCTGACTGTTAAATAGTTAAAAACTACTGAAGTTCTTGAACAACTAAAATTGGAAGAATAAGATAGGTGAGATCCTGAGGTCATTTATAGAGATAAGAGATTGACCTAAATCCATAATTTACATCCATACCTAGGGAAGAGGGAAAGGTAACATACTTGGCCTTCAGCAAATGGGGTCCAGGGTACTCATTGTTACACATTTATTGAGCATATATGAGTACCAGTGTCTCTGCTAAACACTGAGTATATTAAAGCACAATAATCCAATTGTTAAACACATATACTTATTTAATGTTCATAAAGTGCTAATCACAGTACCTGTCACATAATGGGTCATTAATAAATATTTGTTCCCCTTCCCTTCCCAAAGAAATTCTAAATATTGAGGTTATTAATCAGCAAGCACTTATGAAATACTTTCTATGTTAAATGCTGCACAGACACAAAGAAAGGCAGAAATAGCCCTTTTCCTTAAGGGACCTACATTGTAATGGTGGAGAAAATATGCAAATAAATGTGGACAAAGATGAAACAGGTAGATGACATGAAAGGTAACTTTATATGGGAATCTTTACACAGATAATTCAAAAATGTAGTCCCTCTCATCAAGGCTTTTAAATTGAAATGAGGTGATACCATGTACACACAAATGGACAGAGCATTCATTTTGGGGTGATAGGAACTAAACCACAAGTATTCTTGTGATATTGTCTGGGTGACTGTTGGTAAGTCATATAACCTTGACAGGTCCCAATTTTATCAGCTGTGATATGAAGAAATTGAATTACATGATTTTTAAAGTCTCTTCCAATTTGAACTCTATGATACTCTAGAACTCTGGAGTGAATAATGAAGAAGGTAGAATACTGCCCCTGATCTGAAATACCTTAAAATTTGGATCTTTGATAGGTCAATATATGTGTGTGTGAATATGTGTATACATACATGCATATACAAACATACACATATGTGCATATGTGTGTGTGTATACACACATACATGTGTGTATGTTGAATATGTGTGTCTATATATCTCTAACAATCAAAAACATAAATGATACAATAACCAAACCATCTCTCTCTCTCTCTCTCTCTCTCTCTCTCTCTCTCTCTCTCTCTCTCTGTCTCTGTCTCTCTCTCTCTGTTTTATTTCTTGTTTTCTTCTCTCCTTTGATAACTCAATGCAGGAACAACAAGATCAATGGTCTTACTATTCAAATGGTGAACAACATTTCAGGAAATATAAGAATACCAGCACCCAGAATGGAATTGACAGATTATTATTTTGCATTGGACCTTCCTGAATCTCCACATCACCTTTGGAAATAAATTTATATGACTTTGTAAATGCTTACTATTGATTTTTATTTTGGAAAGCATAGGGTTTTCCAGTGGAATGGAAACTTCTTGAAGGCAGGAATTGTCTTTCATTGCTTTGCCCAAGGAAAGTGATTCATAAACATTTATTGAATTTATTAAGTTAGAACAAAGAGGAGGCAGTTTTCAAGGACATTGGACAATACTGTCAGTTCCCCTAAAGGCAAATGGCATGTGAAGATGACGAACACAAGTGCTAGTCTGAAGGGAAAATCATCTTATGGAGGACAGCCAGCCAAATGAAAAACAGAGCACAGGCATAACCCCAGGCTCTGCTGCATCAGCAACCAATTTTTCTTGAGAACATCAGTCCAGGGGTTTGAACAAATATGGGAAATTGCTAGCTCCAGGTTTTCTTTTTAAAATAATGGCGCTGACATAATTTGTTGTGACATCACCTCTATTTCTAGGAGAGTATTCACTAACATATGGAGGAAGGGAAAGGAAAAAAAAACAGTAAGAACCCAACAAAAACAAAACAAAGCTTTTCAGCAAAACAAACAGGTAGAAAAATCTCTATATTATGTGCAATGTTTTTTCTCCCACGGTCCTCTTCTTCAAAGAAGAGATTGGGAGTGTCTTTTCAGATTTCTTCTTTTTGAGTCATGTTTGCTCATTCTACTTTCACAACCTTCTTTTGTGATTGTTTTCATATGATGTCTCCCTTTTGGATCTTCTCTATTTCTTATGGAGTCTGTCAGTATCACAGAACCAGTCAAGAACCAAGGACACAAATATTTGGAAATCAAATCACCATTTAATCACCAAACTCTGTCCTCCTCTTCCTTTGATTCTTACTGGCTCCGTTTTTGTCACTGAATAGCATTTGTAGTTCTATCATGGCTTTCTTTGAAGAACAACTTTTTCTTCTAGCCCAAAAAAATAAACTACTTGGTTATATTTATTATTCATTCACGGATGGTCCATCTCCCTTTCTCTCTGGGCCTCTCTATGTATATACACATTCTATATGTGAATATACATATCCACACATATACACATTTATCACACATATACCCATCTGTGCATATTCACATGTATATACATATATCCTAGCTCCTATCTACCTTTCTTTATAGTTTTTACTTATACTTCCTATACTTTACTCCCCAACATTTGCACTTTAATGCAGTCAAATTGGCCTCCTGACTATTCCCTGATGGAAACACTCCATCTCTTCATTCCAGGCATTTTCTCTGGCTGTCATCCATACACAGAATATTTCCCACCTCCATCCTGTCTATTCACTTCCCCAGCTTCCTTTAAATCCCAATTAAAATCCCACCTTCTATAGGAAGGCTTCACTTCTTAATTCCAATGCCTTCCTCTTTTAATTACTTCCTGTTCATCCAGTGTGCAGTTTATCTTGCATGCATTCATTTGCAGATTATTTCCCCATTAGATTGTAAGCTTTTGAGGAGATGGCTGTCTTTTGCCTCTTCATTTCTCCAAAACTTAGCACTGTGTATGATGCACATTAAGCACTTAATAAATGTTAGTTGTTTGATTGATTGTGTTGAAGGGAAAATTCTTCATTTGGACTTTCACCTTGATTAATGAAGCAAACCTCAGGACAAAGAGAATTATAAAAAAAGGATTTTATTATAGTACCTCCAGGTAGCATTGAAGACCTGATTGCTAAAGATAAACAATGACTTCTGGGTGGAAACAGCTCTTGTGGGTAATGTTAAGACAATCCAGAAAGGTCAGCTTCAGCAAAAGAGGTGGGCCACTCAGATCTCAGTTCCTTTTCTAGATAGCAGGAATGTGACAATTTACAGGTAGGGGGACTTCACAAAGAGTGAGTGATACAAGAACTACAGACTTCATGTCCCCTTCTCTACCAGAAGCTCCCCCAACACTGTTTCATAAGAAGGGTTAAGAACAAGAGGTAACTGAGACAATAGAACTTTCAACAATTGTTTGTTTTTCCTCCATGTTAGAAGGAAAGCTCCATATAAGTATTTTCTTTTCATTTTACTGAATCCCTAGCACCTAGCATAAGAGTACAGTACTAGGGACATATGTGCGATAAAGTTGTGTGTTGATTTAATAATTTATGGAAGCACCATCTCACATCCTTCTTCTTCATGTTCTTTCTTTCCTGCTTTTCCTATTGAAGTTTCTCTTACTATTCTTTGGCAACATAACATTTTCTCTAATAACCAAGTATGAGAAGTACTCTTAAAGTCCCTTCTTTTCAATGAGGAAGGAGATCATCCACAATTATTCCCAAAGCAGCAGTCATTTGACTGTAATCACCTCCATTACATTCCCAATAAATTGTTAGCCAGCTATCCTTGGGAAATCCTAATGATGCCCCTTCTTAGGGCAGTCCATTTCACCTTTGGATAATTCTAGTTGTAAGGAAATACTTCATTACCTCAAACACAAGTAAGTTCTTTTTCCTCAATTTCTGTTGATTGTTCCTCATTCTATCCTTTGGGAACAAGTTGAATACTAATTCTTCTTCCATGTGGTAGTTTTTCAAATACATAAAAATAGCTATCAGGAAGGAAAATGTGTATTTTTATCTTCCGGATGTGAATAAAACAGGATGCAATTACACAGTGCCTTCATTCCATTGTATCATGGACAGTCTATAACAAAGATCTCTCCTTGGCCTATAAAACCAGTTACCAACTATTATTGGGTATTAATCCATGAGAAATTTAAGATTAGAAGGACAAGCCACCAAAGCAAAGTCTTAGGTCCATCTCCTTTTTTCCTGAAGAACAACCAAATAAATATTCCCTTATGCAGCTTTAATCCTCTTTCCTTAATCCTCTGGATGAGGGATTTCTCATTTGACTGCTTTCTTTTCCCAATCACAATGGCTTCCTATATCTGGTCAGTCAAGCTTTCTGTATTTCTGGCATCACCTGCTGAACAATTGTTTTGCCTTTACTATAATGAAGTGGGGAGAGAGGAAAGAGACTGACATTTGTTCTGAATTGGAAAATTTGGTTCCTTGATTTTGAACCATTTTGTAGGAAAGGAGGTACAGAGCTAAACGATTTTGTTAGCAAACACTACACAGATCAAAAGGATGCATAACAACATGACTCTCAATACCAATTTTCCTTCCATTTTGAAGTCACATCACAAAGGAACAAGAGGATTTCTAGCATAACAGATACACGATTTGTCTCAGAAATCAAGTATCTGGGCTAAAGTCTTTATCTGACCCTTGATACTTGTGCAGCCCTACACAACAGATACTCTGAGCTACAGCTTCCTCATATACCAAACAGGGGTAATGTGATGTGACAGAATGAGATCCACAACAGGTTCCAGTCATACTTCAGGCATAAATTGGTTAGGTACAACCCTGGGAAAATCACCCATCTCTAAATGCTCTACAGGATTCTATAGTCTATAGGTCTTTAATCTTTTATACAGTGTGGACCTGATGAGGTGAAGGCTCTGGGAACCCCCTTGAGCTCTCCTTGAATCTTTGATGTACAGGCTCTGGGCATCCCCTTGAACTGCCACTTGATGAGGCATTTGCCTGAGGTCATAAGTCCTTACTAGCCAAGCCTTCCATTGTCCTGCTTCCCACTGTTGAGCCTATCAAAATATTAATCCACCCTTGAACTGGACTAGCCCACCATTGTCTGTTGGCTTCAGGAAGCCTCCAGCAACTTCTGACCCTTAGTCATTCATTGACCTCATTAGCTCCTCCTCCAGACCACCCCTAGATTCCTCCCACAACCTTTCTGTATATAAGACCCCTTCTTGCCCCCATGTGTTTGAGAGCACCTTGGAATGACCAAGCATAGACTTACTCTGTCCAGCTTGCCCAATGCAAGCATCACAGACACCTAGGATCCTTCAGAATCTACCTAATATAGCAAATTTTTAATAAACTTTGCTTTTCTTTGGCTGAGAAGATTTGAGTGGAATTCATTCAGCAGGACCCAGCATGTTGGTATTTTGGGTTCTCCAGAGCACACGGAACCTAACCACCTCATTTTTATGGTTCCCTGAAGCCAGGAAACACTGCTAATCTCAAGCTCTTCTCCAGCTGGGAGTGGAAGGTAAGTAAGCCTCTCTCTTTCCCTATTGCATTGCCTTCCTGTTCTCCAAGTACCTTGGAGGTGTGTTTGTGTGTGTGTGTTTTGGTGTTGTTGTTGTTGTTGTTGTTTTGGGAGGGTGACCTCTCAGATCACATTAGCTTGACACTCTGAGGTTCTCAGACCTGTTTGGTTATGTTGGAGAACATGGACCTCGATGAAGTTTCTGAAGAATGGAGGACAAGAACAGATGCCTTATCTTGAAGTGTAAGCCAGATTCTTTCAATTCTCTTGGTGCTAGGGAACTGGGAAAACTTCATGTACTTTTTTGTGTGTTTTTTGAGCCTTACTCTCAAACCTTCCTTTATGGAGGAAGGAACTTACAGGCCCTGTTCCTGTAGCTCCCAAAAGTGTGCCATACTAGGTATGTTGAAATTTATGGAACCTCTCTCAGAATAATGTGAACAAAGTAAAATACATAGTCTTACAATGGAAGCAGTTGATACTGAAATATAGTCAACAAACATTTAAAAAAAATTGAATCATACCCCCAAGGAGATGGAACACCATTTATGAAGCCAAATAATATGAAGTACACAGAAAGTACTGATAGGCTATAACTCTAAGAACCACCTTGAATTCTCCTTGAATCTTCCCATTTGATAAGGTATTTTCCTGAGACCATAAGCCTTTCATTAACACTAGGTCTAAATTTTTGGTTGTCTTAACTCAGTCCAGCCCTTCATTGTCTAGCTACTTTCCACTCTTTATGCTATCAAAAGATCTATACCCAAATCTGTTACCCTTAAACCAGCCTAGCCCTCCATTGTCTATCATCTCCAGGTAGCTTTCAGTTATTTCCCACCCTTAATCCTGTTCCTAGAGTCTGACCTCACTTCCATCAAAGATCCTCCTTAGACTTCTCCTCAAGACCCTCCCCAAAGCCCTCCTCTAGACCACTCCTAAATCCTCCCACAATCTTTCTGTATATAACAACCATCTTGCCTCTATAAAGTGGCTGAAATTCAATCCAGTGCAGACTCACTCTGTGTCAGATTGTTCCAGCCCCCTTGTCAATACAAGCATCACAAATACTTAGCCTCCTTTGAGTCTACCCATTATGGCAAATCTTTAATAAACTTTGCTTTATTTTGACTGAGAGAAGATTTGAGTCAAATTCATTTGGCATATTGGTATTTTGGGGTCTTGGGAACCCCTAAACCTCAATGGTACTAATCTGCAATGATAGAGGGAGCATCCTCATGTGTGCTTTGCCTATACCAGTGAAATCACAGGTCTAGTACCTCTCAGGTAATATATGTAGGATGTTAACTCCTTTACAGGCACAGAACTTTGTAAAACTTAAAATTCTGCATTAATTTATTGAGCACGGATTTATTAGGTGTCTAATATTTTCAAAGCATTGTGAAAAGCACCACAGATTAAAAGAGGGGAAGAAAAATAGCTACTGTCTTCAAAAGAGCTTAGAGTCTTCTGGGATTGGAATGGTGGATAAACAAAATACAACAAAGAAGATAAAAATAATGTGTTTGGAAGAAGAAAGCAATAAAATGAAGAATGCATCACAGTGATAAAAAGCTGGGTTTGTTGTCAGAGAAATGTTCAAATTCTGCCTTTGATACAACTACCTTGATATGTTTCCCAAGATTTCTGTGCTTCAGTTCCCCCATATATAAAATTGGGAAGAGGGTTAATCTAGCTGACCTCTGTGGTCCTTTCTAGCTCTATGTCTGTCATCACCGGATTATTGAGATCTTGAAAAACTTGAGGGGACAGTCATCACTTTATCTGTGCCTTCAACCATCTAAGACTCTGTTATGTCAGAAAAGGAAGCATTTAATTGTACTCAAGTACCAAGGAAGAATGGGAACTAGGTCAGAACAATGGAACTGTAAAAAGCATCACAGAAATCAAGGTCTACAGCAATATACAAAATTCTAATTGTTCAACTCCCTCATTTTACAGACGAGAAAATAGAGAAACAGAGAGATCAAGCAACTTGCCCAGAGTCATAAAACTAGTAAGTATCTAAGGCAGGATTTGAAAACAAATCTTGACATCAAATCCCAGATCCCATTTACCATGTATTCCATGTTCACCCCAGCATCTAGTCGCTTCATTATTCTTACTGAACTTGCCTTCGGTTTCAAATCCTTTGTTTCATTCCAGGATGGTGGGTATCGATGGGGGGGAAGTGGAAAGGGGGAATGATAGGCAGGTGTTGCAATAAGAACACGCCCTGCACATGGTGCCTCAGTTTGTCTCTCAGTTAGCCATGGATTTGGAGGTGATGCAGCTGGCAATTAGTCTTCAGGTTTTGCAAGTTCTAGTACTGGGTTGTGTCTGAGAAGTGAGAAGTCTGGTGTCTGAGGCTCTGGTCCTGTATACACGCAAATCATGGTTATCATTACCATTGTGATCACAATTGTCACAGTTATTATTTTACTTAGCAAATATTTAGTAACAATTGTAAGGAAGTGAAAAATACAGGGCTCCTAATTGCTTTTTTTAGCTCAGGTAAATGTATCACTGTGAGCTCAGCAGTAGCCAATTTTGTAAACTAATACATATTATGACTTGCAAATGGATTACTCTATGAACCCTCCTGGGTAGAATATTTGCATTTTAGCAAAAAACGTGTGTAGACTCAAGGAAATAACTTTAATGGTGGAAATTCCAGTCACAGGACAGATTTATAGGGTTCATAGTTGAGCAAAGGTTTTGGCTTTCTAGGAGGAACTCCTCAGATGGACAGTCTATCTTTTGGCTCATGATTTAAGATGATTCTGCATTAAAGATGAATGCAAAAATTCACATAAGTGGAATGAGGGAGCTGCATAGTTATTCTGTATTCAAAGTATGCAGACTTTTATCCCATTACTGATGCCTTCTTCCTTTGTAGCTTTGGGCAATTTATCTCTTTACCTTTTTGGTTCTCAGGGTCCTCATCTTGAAAAGAAAGGGGTTAGGCTATATGACCTCTTGGGGAACTTCTGGATCAAGGTCTATAATCTTATTTGGTACAGTGAGGAGAAAGCTGGAGTTGAAGAAATGCCTCCAACACCTGTTCAGCTTTGTGACTCACGGAAAATCACTTAAGCTCTCATTGGCCCAGGCAACTCTTCCAAAACTAGAAAGACTTTCAGTTTCAGTTTGTTTTCCCCTCTGCATTGAGGGAATAATTTGATAAACCAGGAATTTCCCCCACTGCTGAAATCAGAGACCTGCATAAATAGAAATTTAAAACAGGCAAACAAATAAAGGGGAAAAAGAGAGAAATGAATAAATGGATAGCCAAATAAACAATTAAATAAGGGAATGAATGGAGTAACAAATGAATGAATAAACAAATACATGAATCATCCACTTTAAAGGCCAAGAAAGGACTTGGGACAATGAAGAGTCAAGTTCTACTGAACTTTTCCATATCATAACTACCCGGTTCAAGGAGCATGATGGAGTGAATTATTTTGTGAATTTGAAGTCAGGAAGTATTGATTTCAACTATGAGATTCCTGAAATTTGCAGTAGTGTGACCCTGGGCAAGTCACTTAAAGGCTATGAGTCTCAGATCCCTCATTTATGAAATGTAGAAGTTGGACGTCCTGTCCTCTGGGGTCCCTTCCAGCTCTAATTCTGACACTTTGAAAACATTCAAGGAGGGCAGAGAGAGGGTCTGCTGTGGACACAGTTTTGCAGGGCCCTGACAATTCCTGCTCTAAACTTTTATCAGGCTTTGCTTCATGTGTTGGAAATCTCAGCATGATATTCAATTACTGGGGCCACTTGAAATACATAAAATGAGAGAGCATCAAAAATTCTGTCTACTCTCACAGCAGGTGTTCAATACTTGGTACTGTCTGCTGTAATTATTCTTATATTTCCAGAAAGCTATATCCTAGAGACAACCCTGTTACCCAGTTTAGGATGACAATCCATGCATGTTCTCTCTCCCTGGGCATGCCACCTCTCACCTTTCCAAAGACCCACAGTCTTCATTGGGAGGTTCATTGTCAACTCCAGAGTTGCATACTTATGCAAAGAGTATGGTTATGATGATGTTTAGGGTGTTTACCCATCAAGCACTAAAGGCCCATGCATTGGAAAGAATTATTTTATTTCAGATGCTCAGCTTCCTATTATAGTGATGTCTTCACTACAACCCTTTTTGAATATCTTATTTTTAGTTTTCACAATCTTTTCAAAGAGAAAACATATTTAGGAAGTAACATTTTACTAAATGGTGCTCTGCTAAGCTCCAAAACTCTTTTATTAAATATATAATAATAACATTATATATATATATATATATATATATATATATGTATATATATATATATGCACACAAAGATATCATACTGCATACAGAATATATATACATGTCTGTATGTGTGTATATATATGTGTATGGATATACACATATGTGTTTACACATATCTGTAGTGCATATGTATGTATGTTTGTGTGTATACAGTTTATATGTATATATTAATGCATGCATGAGTACATGCATATATACCCATGCATACATATATGCTGTGTGCATGTGTCCGTACATATGCATTTGTGTAAAGCAACAAACATTAATATTTACATACACATGAATATATGTATACATATGATTTTATGTCTACATGTATGTTCAAGAAAATCACGTCTTCCCTTGGGAAATCAAGCAATTAATGCATAAGCCTTTATTCAATGCTTACTATACGTTGTACCCTTGAGATATGAAGACAAAAATGAAAAAGAAAAGCTCCTGTTTCCCCTCAATGAATTTAAATTCTATCCAAGGAGAGCCTAATGATCTCTGAAGGAGACTGGGAACAAGCCTGTGATTGCATTGTGCTGCTATCATTATGATATTCCATTTGTTCTACCTCTTAGAGTTTTAGAATGGTTCCTGGAGTCCTAAGAGGCAGTGACTTACCTAGGATGACATAGATATCATGTGTCAGAGGAGAATCTTTGCCTGAGTTCTTCTTGGCTCTACCCCAGCTTTCCAGCCTCTACACAGTACTCGGTATTTATTTTCTCTCTCTCTCTCTCTCCCTCTCTCTCTCTCTCTCTCTCTCTCTCTCTCTCTCTCTCTCTGTCTCTCTCTCTCTCTCCCTCTCCAATACATACAGATATATATGCATGCATGTGTATATCTAAATTTTTCTCCTCCCCTTCTATCCCCCTTCCCCAAATGTAAAGCAATCTAATGAAAGTTATACAGGTGCAATCACATTAAACACATTTCCATATTAGTGATGTTGTAAAAGAAGACACAAAACAAAAGGTAAAGTCATGAAAAAAATGAAAAGAGTCTGCTTTGATCTGCATTCAGACTCCATGGTTCTTTCTCTGGATGTGGATAGCATTTTCCATCTCAAGTCTTTTGAAATTGTCTTGGATCATTGTATTGCTGAGAAGAATTAAGTCGATCATAGTTGGTCATTACACAATGTTCTCCCCATTCTACTCACTTCACTCAGCATCAGTTCATGTAATTCTTTCCAATTTTTTTTTCCTGAAATCTGCCTGCTTATCATTTCATATAGCACAATAATTTTCCTTTACTAGATATGCACTTTCAAATCATTTTGGCAGCTGAGGGGCAGTTGGATTGGATTGCAAAGAGATTAAGGCATGAAATCCAACCAGAAGGCTTTCTAATAGTTTTAGCTTGCTTGTTGATGGTCTACATAGAGTGGAGGCCTTATCAGTTGGGGAAAGGGCACTGCGAGATACTGTGCAAAGAGAAACGATGACAGTCGATGACAACAGATTGGATATGTGGTGTGAGTGTGAGTAAGGATTCAAGGATGATGCCAAAACTGTGAACCTAGTGACTGGGAAGATAGTGGTGCTTTTAAAAGTGATAGGTAAATTAAGAAGAAATTTGAAACAAAAGATGAGTTCTCCTTAGGACATGTTGAGTTCAAGATACCCCGATCTAGATGCCCAATAGTTATTTGGTGACACAAGTCTGAATGTCAGAGAGAGATCATTGCTGTTGTTCAATCATTTTCAGCTGTGTGTGTCTTCATATGGGGATTCCTTGGCAAAGATATTGGACTGATTTCCTGCTTCCTTCTCCAGATCATTTTTTAGAGAAAGAATACTCTATATTTTAAAATTAATTTTATTGCTTAATTTTATTCTAATTAGTTTTTTTCCTCTTTCAAAATTTTATTTTAGACTTAAATGCCAAAACACAAATACAGAATAGAGAAAAAAAGCAAAAATGTATCATAAACTTAAATATTGGAACTTATAGAATTAGAAAAAAAAGCATTTCATGTCCTTCACAGAGCATAAGAGAGGATTCAAAATATATAACAATAGATTTTCATTTCAAGAAAATATATATGATAAATAATAATTGTTGTGTTGAAAATTATTCATCTTGTCTTTGCTTCCTTTTGAGTTTTCCTTTGTTCTCTGCTGTGAACTTTTTAACTTTTTTTTTTCTCCTTCTCCAACATCCCCCCCATAAAGTTGGGATATATTTATCTATGGTTATAGATATATACATACACATATGCATGCATACTTATAGACATACATATGCATATACTTCCCCAAACCTTTTCTACTACTTATCTTTGTGTTTTTTTATGTATGATTAATCTCTTGTTTCCTATCCCTTCTGCCTCCTCTACTTTAGTTTTCCCCACTACTTTGCCCTCATATGACTTTGCTACCCCCCTCCAAGGTTTCCCTCTCTCTCCCCCTAAAGATCCCTCTCTTGTCCTCTCCCCACTCCCTATGCCCCTATCATTTTATTTCTTATGAATTTAGAAGACTGTTATACTCGTACACACACACACACACGCGCACACACACACACACACACACACACACACACACAGAGTACACACAGTACATATATATGGTGCAGTGAGAATCTATACTTGGAATATATACTCACATATATGTATATGTATATATATGTATGTATGTACGTATGTATATATATATGTGAATATGTATGGATAGTTCCCTCTTAAACCCATTCCCAATGAAAGTAGGTTACCAGAACTACAAGCCTTTCTTCCCTATCTAACTACAGATCATTTTACAGATGAGGAAATTGAGGAATACCCAGCGCCACATAGCTGGCAAATGTTCAAGGTTAGATTTGAACTCACATCTTCCTGAATCCAGGCCTAGCACTGTATGAACTGCTCCACTTTGTTACCTTAGAGAGAGATCAGGGGTGTGGAGTTCCAGAGTCAAGATAGAGGCTGAGAAGGAGCAAAACTCAGCAGCTCTCCCCATAGCCACCTCAAATACCTATAGAATATGACTTTAAACAAATTTTAAATTTCCAGAACTAACAAAGTGACAGAGTGGCAAAACTCCCACTGAAGGCAGCCTGACAAACAGATGGGAAGGAGTTCATCACAGAGTGCTGGGAGCCCAAAGCAGCACTGCATGAACCCACAGCTAGAGCCCTAGGTCCTCCAGAACAATCCGTGGCTGGAGTCCAAATCATGGGCAACTGTGGTATTTTCCAGAATTACCAATCCATAAGAAGCAAGCACTAAGTGAAAGTTAAATGGAACTTGGATAAATTTGGGACACAGTGTCTGGCCCAACTGCCCAGGGCTAGATGTGGGTGAAGCAGCCACACCACCTCCACATGACTGGTTCAGAAGCTCCCGGCCTGCGGATTGCAGGGGGGCAAAGAGATTATTCAGAGGCTAAGTGCTCTTGACTTGAGCTGCCTCGATAGGGATTGCAGTCTTGGGTGGTGGTCCTGAGGTGCATTTTCAGTCAGCCAAAGCTGGTGGGGATGGCAGAAACTTGGCCTCCTAACACTTCTGACAGCTGGAAAAACCCCAGTGATTTGGCACAGAGCTTTCCCCTCTGAAAGCAGAGTTCTATTGAACCTAAAAGTCAAGTAATTGACTGGCAACATGAGTAGGCAAAGGAAGCAAAGCAAACCCAGCAATACAACTTTAGATTCCTTTTTTGGGGACAAAAGGGATCAAAGCATGGAATGGGAGGAAGACAACACAGTCAGAACTCCTGCACCAAAAGTTTCCAAGAAAAATGTAGACTTATTACAAGCCATAGAAAACTTAAGAAGGATTTTGAAAAACAAATAATAGAGTTGGAGGAAAAATTGGGAA
>CM053581.1:24008224-24032153 GCA_028627135.1 Pseudochirops cupreus
AGGACCTTTCCTTGAGTATTCAATGCTGAGCTTAACCTTGTAACTTAAGGGTAGATGGCGTTTTGTGCTCTCCTGTCACTTTTGAGATTCAGGGATGGGAAGCCTTTGAGTGATTGACCAAATGAATATACTTTGTTTATGGTTGGACACTAATCTTCATTTGAGAGGAAACTTTTGACTGACTAAATGAATGTACTGTCTAGGGGTGGAGTAGTACCTGAATTGAATTGAGGACTTGCCAAAGAAACAAGTTACACTGTATTTTGACTTTTTCTGTTCTGTGGATGTTTGCTGAATAAATGGGGTTTACTATGCTGGTAATCTGAACCTTGGAAGTTGCCTTTGCTTGGCATTACAGTTATCTAGGAAGTTTATATGATAATGGCAGAATTTGAGATTTGGGAGGGACCTCTGAAGTCATTTAGAGTAAATCATACCTGAGCAGGTATCCTCTTTTCATCATCCCTTCATAATCCTGCATAAAGAATGGGCCAAGCATCAGGTGTTCCTCTGCATCCCTGACAAATGCTCAGCCAGGCTCCACTTGAAGATTTCTATAAACTCAGTTTTTTTTTTTCCCTCTTAAAACTTTCTAATTTATTTTATACTTATTCATGTGCATAGCCTATTTCCCTAGTAGTTGGTAAACCAGTCAAGGGCAGGGAACATGCCTTCTTAATTTTAAAAATCTTACTGAGATTCTACTAGATTATGGTGTGTATAGCAGGTAATCTAAGAATATTTATTTACTTAAAATTTGTCTCTTGTTTCATTCTTAAAATTTTCTCCTGACTTTGTCATTTTAGGTTCTACTACTGATCGCAGATGGAGAGGACTAGATAATAGTCATTTGCTTGTTTAGAAATATGTTCTTTGTGCTTTCACCTAACTGTCCTCCTTCTGCCTTTCTCTTTATTCTCTGTTTTCTTCCTATTTCTGTCCCTGTTTTGTTTTACCTCTACAGGAATTCCACTGGAAATGGAGTCTGGAGATTTGGAGTCTATTTCACCTAAGTAATCCAAAAGAGATGAGATGTTGGGCAAATACTTTCCTCATTTATAAAATGAATAATTCCACTTGAGGACCTCAACTTTTCTACATCTGACTCCCCATAAGTCAAGGATGTACTATAATTATATTCTCAATGGGGTTTTTCTCTGTTTTCAGCACCCTTCCTACATTCTAGAATTTTTCTGTGAAATTGACTTGTAAACTTCTTGCAAAAGTGTACTTTGGATTAGTTCAGAGAGAATCTAACGTCAAAATTAATAGTCTCATTGGATCATAGATTTAGCATTCAAAGGGATCTAGGATGCCATGTAGTTAAAGACCCCAATTTTAAACTGATGTCCAAAATGACTAAGTGACTTAACCAATTTTGCATAGATAGTAACAATCAGAATTTGAATGCAGGTCCTTCCCTAAAAGTCTGATATGGCAAGGTGGGTATATTTCTGAACCTAGAGTCAAGAAAGACTGAGTTTAAATATAGCCTCAGAAATGAATTATTTGTGTGATCTTAGAAAAGTTGTTCAACTCTGGCTGCCTCAGTTTCCTCATCCATAAAATGGACCTGATAATAGCATATGCCTATGAGGGTTGTTGTAGGAATCAAAAGAGATGTTTGTAAAACACTTTGCAAGTCTCAAAGTACTATACAAAATAGTAGTTATCATATTAGTATTATTATTACTAATACTACTACCACTAATTATTATTATTATTATTATTTTCATATACCATTGGCCCTTGTCTTCACATAAGACAGGACCTTCGGAATGTCATTATAATGTCCTTCACTGGCATGTGAGCTAGTGCAAGGAAGAGGCCAAACCCCAGAGTAATGAAAGTAAGAGATGATTCTTCCTTAAAATTTTAAATTGGTAATTTTTGGTGGGGTAGAGAACACTCATAAATGCTAATTATATATGCATATTTATGTGTGTGTGTGTATACACACATATATACAAACATACATAGATATACATATGCATATATATACACATACATACATACCTATACACACACACACACACACACACACACACACACACACACACACATATATATATATAATCAGTGGTTCTGAACCTTCCTAGTGCCGCGACCCTTTAATACTTGTATGTGGGCATATCTGCACGTAGGTGGACCCACCTGGAGACAAATAAAGGAGTGGTGTCTCCAAATATGTGTTTTCCAATGGTCTTAGGCCACCCCTCTGACCCCTGCGAAAGAGTCTTTTGACCCCCAAAGGGGTGGTGACCCACAGGTTGAGAACCGCTGATATATATACTATTATAGTTGTACAAGTGAGTGGTGATGAAGGTCTGAATTTAAGCTGAGGCTGTTGCAGTGGATCATGACAGATATTTGAGCAAAAATTCAACAAGTATTGAGAATAGATTCGATATATTCCATTGGCTAAGGCTAAAGCTCTATTTTTCTTAGTCTGCCAGACCTTGTGAATTACACTATCTAGTCAAGCCAGGGTATATGAATCAAACTCATGGTTTTCTGGAAGAATTTAGCCATTTTTTTTTTCCATTTTATATATGTCCAAGTAAAATGTAAGCCATTGCTTTATTTCTGAATTTGTTCTTAACAAAGTTCTTAGAACAGAGTAAATACTTAAATGGATGATTATTGAATGAATTTGAATGTAGTTGTTAATGCATAGGAGGTAACAGAGTAGGAAAGCTCTTCCCTACCTAGAAAGGGAAGAATGTTTTTTGGCGTCATAGGGAGAAAGTCAGGTCAGTAACTGTTGACTGATGGTCCTTTAAGATACTGCCTTGTTATACCACCTGTAAAACAATGCCTTATATTCTGGCCATGCTTGCTAAAGCCATCTCCATCTTTGAATTACTTTTGCTTTTTATATGATGTTTTCACCAGTTAGAATATAAAATCTTTGAGGGTAGAAAAGGTTTTAGCTTCTTAGAATTTGTAATTCTAGAGTTTGGTAGATTTTTGACACCTAGCATTTCGTTAATGTTCAACTATTCTGCCACATCTGACTCTTTGTGAATCTAAGGACCATGGCATGCCAATATTTTCTGTGGGGTTTTCTTGTCAAAGATAGTGGAGTGCTTTGCCATTTCCTTTTACAAAGGATTAAGTGAAACAGAGGTAATGTGACTTGCCCAGTGTAATATAGTTAGCACATGTCTAAAACCAGATTTGAATTCAGGTCTTCTTGACTCCAGAACCTCTTCTCTATTGACTGAGAGACCTAGATGTCTCCTATAAGTACTTAATAAATGCTAATCAATAATTTTGTAATATTCTATCTTGTCATAATGACATATATTTGACTCCATAATGCTCACAATAGCATTATCTCCATGTTCTAGTGGGTTTCTGGGCTTATTTTTAGCAGACATGACAGGAATCCCACTTACTTCCTCCACATGTAAGGAGAGGAATGCTGCCATGGAAACCAAATTTCTGGTCCTTCCATACTTTTACTTTACATTGAACAGCATCTTTAGCATTGCATTAATGTGTGGGGTGGGGGGAAGTAGAAATATGTTTTCATTTAGCTACCCCCTGAATCCCTCTTGCTGTCACTTAGGAAGATCTAAACATTTTACTTAACATGATTTTGGATAACTTTTAACCTTTTTAGAATATTTTGGTATTAGAATTTTCTTCCAAATGTCACAGCCCATAAAGGCATTTGTCTTCATGGAAAAGGTCATCAGGAAAAAAGAAAAGTTAGACTCTGGCTGAGTGACACTTTTTTTCTGTTGTCTTTGTGATGGTGTCAGGCATACATTGTGTAATCACTGCATGAGACCTCACGTGGGGCAGGATGCCAGGAGACAAGGGCATTGCTTAGGACTTTCTCACTTCAAGATCAGTGTAATTTCAGTGAAATGTGACAATTACTCTGAAACTAACTGTCATGGTAAATGCAAACCATCTACTTGAAGTGTACACCTTTTTGTGACAAGTATTTGTAGCTAGTCTAAATTGAAGGCAGGTACCTTTTGGAAAACATACAATAATGGGAGAGCCAGCATAACCTAAATGCAAAAGTACAACAATGAGTAAAAGTCAAATTGTGTGAGTACATAATAAAGAAGAGGGATGGATGTGCCAATTTGTTGTAAGGGACTTCCTTCAGATGAAGAATGACAGAACTTTAGAAGACAGAATGACTTGTGTGGATATCTAGTTTATGTTATATTTGGACAGGAAAAAAAAATTGCCAACTTCCTCCCCATCAGCCTCTTTTTCTCAACATTCAGTAAAGCACAAATTTCCACTATATTTCCTCTTGAGACAATCTTTCATTGGAATCTCTCTCATTGGTAGGAAATTTATTCGTTAATTTCTGTTGCATCAAGTTTAAATGTCTCTGTTAACAACTGTTTAAATTGTAGCTAGATTTGCTTTTTATGGCCAATTTTAAAAAAGATAATTAAATTTCATGAGAACCCACCTTTTGAATAAGGCTGTTTTAACACCCTTCCCTCATAGTCTTAGCCTTTTCCCATGAGAGTTCGATAATCTCAATTTCTTTAACTGAAACTTAAAGGACACAGACCATCAAGGTTTCCTTCTATGGTACAATTTCACATTTTTTATTTATTGTGATTCTGATCACTCTTTCTGTGTTTGTTATGATTGTTTATTAATCATCTGTATTTGCATATTTTATTTATGTTTATTACCCCCATAATTTTTTTGTTTAATCAAATTAAGTATTTTTAATGTTTTATGTTAGTCTTGAGGGGGAAAAATTTTTATCATTTCAAAATTTAGAGATTTTAAAATTTATCAGTTTCTCCTCTAATTTTCAAAATGATTTCTCTTAATTCAAAATTTGAAATTTTTTTTAGTTTCTATTTCGTAAAATTTCATATGCATTTTAATTTATCTTTTCTATTTGTAATATTATAGATATACATATTATATTATATATTTATTTTTGTTATGCATACACAAAATATATGCATATGTGAATATATATATTTGTGCATATGTTTACATGTATATATGTGTACACACACATAAATATATAGATACAGAGGCATGCATTTATATGCATATCTGTGTGCACATTTATACATATATGTACATGTGTGTATGTAAAGCCATGCACAAGCAGCTTTCCAAAAGAATGCTACTGTGAACAGCTTTTAAGGTTCTGATCACACAGTTTAGTGAACACTCTTTATTCCATAACAAATAAAAGAAAAAACATTCACAGAAAATCAAGATACAGCATTCACAATATCACAACTTATCACAGAAAATCACCATATGGTATTCACAACACTTTATCATTAAAATGGTCACATAGTTTTCACCAAAGTGGATACAATATTTAGAGCAAAGAATAATCATCTGGTATCCCTAAGGAGGTTTGCCTCCTTATTCAGTCATTCAGTCATCGCAGAGTGTAATAGTCTTCAACTCATGGAGCAACTAAGTCAACTCAATTAGCACTTATTCAGTAATCAATTACTAAGTACAATCATTAGAAAATACACAAACCCTCTGCCCCTAGGTCACTAGTAAACCGCATTATCATCACAGCATTCCATAACCAAGGAGAGGTCTTTTCTTCATCTTGACCCAAGGCAAGTTCTCAGCAATCTCTGTTCCTGGGGAGACAAACCTTAACAAAACTGCAATATTCATTGCCAGTGTCCTCATCAATTCACTGTCTGTCTGCAGAACAGTCTAAGGACCCCTGAAAAAATCAACAAGACCCTCTTCCAGGATTTCTGTAAATATACAAGAAAATCCTTCTTTAGGGCCTCTGAGCCAACAGCAAGGTTCCAGGACTTCTGCAACAACAGCAGACAAATTTGGCAAAACAACATCAAAACAGACAGACAGGTTACTGGTACCACTGTCATGCTTCTTCAATCATCCGGCAGTTTGGCTAGCCCTAGGACCCAGAAGAAATCTCAGCTGCCTCCTGGAATCAAAATCACTCCTTCCAGGTTTTCAAAATCAAAATCATTTTCTCTATCTTGAAATGGGGGTGTAGGGGGAGACCTTCCTCTTTAGCCTTCCTGGTGGCAGCAACTTCAGTCTCCACTATGCTTGTCTGAAGAAAATTCTGACCCAGTTATCAGTCCAGCAACAGCAGCCCAGCATTCAGATGCTGCTGAGAGAAACTCTCTCTCTCCCCAGCCAAATAGCTTCTGCCACCAGATACTTGTCAGAAGAAATTCTGATTGTGCTTCTCTGAGGCTTTTCTTATATATACCTAGCATTAGCTTCCCCTTTCAGCCAGTACCTTCCTGTTATACCAGTAACAGGAGACAAGAGTTCATACTTTCTGTTGCCCCAACAGTGGCTTGATCAATTACTAACTGCTAAGTACCTGCTTCTTTTGCTTAACTTGAAAAGTACCTGCTTAGTGCTAATACAAAAAAAGGGGTAATTACCATTACAATATAATGTGTCCACACACACACACACATATGCACACATACATATACATGTATACATATACACACAAGTACACAAAGACATTCACTGCTACAGCATTCTTTATAATGACGACTATTTTAATGGTCTTCCAAAATGTGAGATGTTGCCATTTTCATATTTTATTTCATGTGGGTTTTGTTTCTATTATTTTTCTTACTTTCATATTTATTAAATTTATTATTTGGTTTTCTTTTCTTATTTTTTTAGTCTGTTAGCTCCCATACTATATAGATATATAGTTGTTGTTCAGTTGTTTTAGTTGTGTCTGACTCTATCTATCCAACACAGATACATAGTATATGGTTCTTAATTCTTCTTTTCTTCCTTCACTAACTGTCTATCCTCCTAATTTGAGTCATGTTCATGTGCACCAAGTAATTCTATAAAGTGTTCATTTACTTCTTTAACCTTATTTACTCTCCTTTTGAGTATCTTCTTAAATGCATTCTTAAACCCATTCATGACTCATGTATTTAGTCATTCTTTCTTACTCTCTTTATTTAGTTCATCCACAGTAGTGATCTGTAAGATATTTCCCCCCATCTTTTCTATCTCTTTTTTTATCTGTTATTAGAACTACAAATCATGGACACTCTTTTTTTTTGTTGTTTATGTAATTTGTTTGTAATTTCTTAACACTTTTTTTTGTGATGAATTACTTGATGGAGATCTCCATACTTGAAGGTACAGGGTAACGTAGAAGATCCTGTTTGTTTGTTTTTTTGTTTTGTTTTATTTTGTTTTTTACTTTAGTGAGTTTAATCCTAATCCAGTTCCTTCCATTCACCACTTAACTAGGTAAAGATCAGTATGAGTTACTTCTGTCCTCATGCTGCCTTTCTCCTGTTGACTATCCTAAGAATCCTGGACATGCCCCTAGGTACCATTATTCTTGCTCAGAGAATACATCTCAATATTAATTGTTGTCCTTTTTACTCGAAGTAGAGCAAAATGACATCATTGTGTCAGGATCAATGTATGGTGTGTCAAGCTGAGACTGATCAGGCCAATATGAACTTGGAAATCTATACCACAGATTGAACTTTTGCATCTATTAATGCATAAAGTCTCAAAGAACAAAATACATTATATGGACCCACCAGTTCTCCCTTTTTAGTTTTACATCATATTTTAAAAACTAAATATAAAAGGAAATTATAGAAGTGAAAAAATGCTGGAATATTTGGAATACTTAATAATCATATGAAAGAAACAGATAATGATGAAATGAGAGACTAAAATTTTGGGGATGTAGTTAAAGTAGTCCTCAGGGCAAAAATCATATTAATAAAATACATTAACAAAATATATAAAGACAGGATCAATTACGTTACTATAGATTTAAAAATTAGGACAACATGTCATATAAACTAAAAAAAATAGTGAACTATTAAAATCATACAAGAATAGATAAACTAAAACTCTGGGATGGGTGGGGGAACAAATAAAAAGAAGTATAATGAAAAGCTGATTCTTTATAAAGGCTGTTTCTTTATAAAATCAATAAACTTTTATTAAATCTGAATTTTTTTCAATGGAAGAAAATTAACAACAAATATACAATGTGAAATAACAACAAAACCAGATGAAAGAATAAAGAAAAAACAAAATGTATAACACAAAAATATTTTAATGAATATTGATCAAAATTTTCTTAGCAACTCATCCATGATTTCAAGCATTATAGTGAACCTGGATTTATGCTAGGGTTTCAAACATGGTTCAACATTAGGAAAATAATCAACATAATCATGTTAATGAATAAAAACGTGAGGGTTATGAAACCAAGATGGCAGAGTAGAAACAGAACTTCCGTATGGCTCCAGCTTCCACACCCTCCAATACATATCAAAAATGACTCTAAACAAAATTTTCAGCTATAGAACCCACAAAGTGACAGAGAGAAACAAATCTCTCACTGAAAGAAGCCCAGCAGGCTGGCAGAAAGCATCCATCACAGAGTGCTGGGAGCCAAGCAGAGTCCCCACTGAGCTGCTGTTTTAGATGTAGGGCAGCCCCAACCAGACGCTGCTGGAGCAGACTTCCCAAGAGTAAATCACCAGGAGCTGTACCTGTTTGCAGACTTCTCAATCCACAAATGCCAAAGACAAAGTAAAAGGTCAGCGTGGAATGTTGTTGGAATGATGGAGCATGGTCCAGCTGCTACCCCAGACAGAGAAGCAGAGGAGGCACAGTGGCTGTAGCTACTGCAGCATGGTGACTTCCAGAGCTCCTGGCCTGCAGCCTGTAGGCAGGTCAAGCGATCATTCAGAGGGTAGTGGCTCTTGCTTTGACCTGTTTGGATCTGGATTGTTGTCTTGGTTGGTGATACTGGGGTATTTGACCAGTGAGCCAGAGAATGTGGGGGCAGTAGAGAGAATGCCCTTCTAATAGTTCTGGAAGGCACAAAAACCCTAGTAATTTGGGACATAGCTTTCTCCATTTTGGAAGCAGAGTTCTATTGTGGCAAAGAGCTCAAAAGTCATGTAATTGGCTGACAAAATGAGCAAGCAATGGAGGCACAAATAGATGATAGGATCCTTTTAGTGGGACCAAAATGATCCAGGCATAGAGTGGGAGGAAGACAGCAAAGTCATAACTCCTGCATCAAAAGCCCCCAAGGAAAATATGAACTGGTTACAGGCCATGGAGAAGCTCAAGAAGGATTTTGAAAATCAAGTAAGAGAATTAAAGGAAAAATTGGAAAGATAAATGAGAATGATACAAGAAAACCATGAAAAGCATGGTCAACAGCCTCCTAAAGGAGAACCAAAAAAATACTGAAGAAAATAACATCTTAAAATATAGACTAACTGAAATGGCAAAAAAAAGGCCCAAAAAGCCAATGAGGAGTAGAATGCTTTAAAAAGCTAAATTTGGCAGGTGGAAAAGGAATTTCACAAACTCACTGAAGAGAATAACTCCTTCAAAAATAGATTGGAGCAATTGAAAGCTAATTGCTTTATGAGAAATCAAGATATTATACAAGAAACCCAGACAAATGAAAAAAAAAAAGCATGTGAAATATCTCATTGGAAAAACCAGTGACCTGGAAAATAGATCCAGGAGAGATAATTTAAAAATTATTGGACTACCTAAAAGCCATGATCAAACAAAGAGTCTAGACACCATCTTTCAAGGATTTATCAAGCAAAATTGCCCTAATATTCCAGAACAAGAGGCAAAATAGAAATTGAAAAAATTCACCCATCACCTCTTGAAAAAAGATCACAAAAAGAAAACTCCTAGGAAAACCATAGCCAGATTCCAGAGTTCTCAGGTCAGGGGGAAAATACTGCAAGCAGTCAGGAAGAAACAATTTGAGTGTAGTGGAAACACAATCAGTATAACACAATACCTAGCAGCTTCTACATTAAGTGATTGCAGGGATTGGAAAATGATATTCTTAAAGGCAAAGGAGCTAGGATTAAAATCAAGAATCACCTACCCAGCAAAACTGGGTATAATGCTTCAGGGGAAAATATGGTCATTCAATGATATTGAGGATTTTCAAGCATTCTTCATGAAAAACACAGAGCTGACCAGAAAATTTGACTTTCAAATACAAGAAGCAAGAGAAGCATGAGACAGTAAACATGAATAAGAAATCATAAGGAACTTATTAAAGTTGAACTATGTACATTCTTACATGGAAAAATGATAATTATAACTCATAAGACTTTTTTCAGTATGAGGATAGCTGAAGGGAATATATATGTGCATATATGTGTGTATAGGAGGACATATGTGTATATAAATACATTTGTGAGTGTGGACATTTGCATGTTCATGTATACATAGACAGAGGGCACAGATGTGTTGAATATGAAGGGATGATATCTAAAAAATAAAATTAAGAAGTAAGACAGAAATTTATTGGGAGAAGACCAAAGCAAGAGATAGATTAGCATAAATTTTCTCATCTAAAGGAGGCAAAAAAAAACCTGTTAAAATGGCGGGGGAAGAGAAGGAAAGTGAAAGGGAATGGGATGGGGGCTCACTTTGGAAAGAGTTATGTGATTTGGCCAGAGAAGACTGTGGGCAGCCATTGAGCCTCCCAGGCTTTGAAAACCCAAATGTCAGTGCTTTCATCTCTGGTAACTGACTAGGTATGGATGTAATGTCAGAGGGCTGGAAGCCTGTCTGCTGCTGATCTGTTTCTTTGTCTGCTTGTAACTTCTGTTTGTATTGTCTGAAGTTCAGGGTTTTGACTTTTTTCCCTGAACTAGGTAAATGTTATATCTTTGATTGATTAAAGTAAAATTGTTAACCCATTCTTGAGTTGCTTTCCTTTAGAAAAGCAGATCTAAGAACTTTTGTTAGCAGCCATCCTAGGTGCATGCTGATACAAATGGAGTCACAAACAGGATCTTCAAACTAAAGGAAAGTATGGGGGCTGGTATAATTGGGTTTTTTTTGTTTGTTTTTTTGGTTTTTTTTTGCATTTGTGGTAGCTGTGACTCTGTGGAGCCTTGGAACAGGAGCACAGAACTGCCTGCATGCTGACTTCACTTAGATGAGAGCAGGAATGGTGAGCTACCTGCACTGGGATTGAGGCAGAAGGCAGGAGAGGCTGACTCCTGTGGGAGGAGGAGGAACCCAGAAGTTTGGAATTCAGCCTCAGGACAAGATAAGGACTGTGCAGCAAGGCAGGAGAACTTAATCTGTTTTCTTGCTGCATCCCATAGGTTGGGACACAGTGGGAGGATGAAGTTATATCTATGGTGGGTGGTGTGAAGAGCTTTGGACCCCCAAATACCCCACCCTGTTGGTGTTGTTGCCCAGTCACCCCTCAGAACTTGGAAGCTGGGGCTGGAGCAGTGTTAAGACTGGAACTTGGCTCATTGGAGCCTGCACCTGAAAATGCCAGGAGGCAGCCTGCAAGGGCAGTGTGGGGGGAAAGGACACACCCCCCAAAAGAACTTTATTTGGACATTTTTGTTTTGAATTGCTGGTAATGAGTTGTTATGTTATGTATCTTCCAAATGTGATGTCTCTATTTTGCGGAGATTATGTTGTACTTAAGAGATGTTAATGCTAATTCAGATGTAAATTGCCTATGTAAAGGGCATCAAAGATCTTGGGGATGAATGTTATGGGAATCTGAAGATCTTCCCTGTCCCTAGGACCTTTGATAGGCTTAAGTGACTCTGAGAACCTTCCCTGATTTGAAAATATACTCTTCCCCCTAATGGGCTGACTGTGGTCACATGAAGCCAGTGGCAGGAAGCTTGTTTTTCAGGAATGCCGACACCTTATTACTTTGTGATTGGGTAGTTGGTCAAAATGGTTGTGACATTCTCTGATCCAGGAGAAGGCTATATATACCATGACGTGAGATTTTGCTTTGGGGCTCACTTTGGAAAGCATTATATGATTTGGCCAGAGGACACTCTGGGCAGCCATTGAGCCCCCTGGCTTTGAAAACCTAGATGCTGGTGTCTCCCTCTCTGGTAACTAACTAGGTATGGAAGTAATGGTCAGATGACTGGAAGATTGTCTGCTGATCTGTTTCTTTGTCAGCTTGTAACTTATGCTTGTAACTTCTGTCTGTATTGTTTGTATTCCATGAAGTTCAGGGTGTTAACTTTTTCCCCTGAACTAGGTAAATGATACATGTTTGATTGATTAAAGTAAGATTGTTAACTCCATCCCAGCCCCCAACCCCCATCCCCTACCCCCTAAAAAAAGAAAGGGAATGGGGCAACATGATTCTCATTGAATTTGGCCTAATGAGGGTGTAACATACACACTAAATTGGGTATCTTACCCTACAGGAAAATAGAGGGGGAGGATAGAAAGGTTGGCATATTGGGGAAGAGGGTAGTTTGAAGCATGCATTTTTTAAAGAGGGATGGCATAAAAGGAGAAAATATAATAAGTAGGGGGCGGGATAGGATGGAGGAAAATATAGTTAGTCTTTCACAATATAGCTGCTATAGAAATGATTCAGGTAACTACACATGTACCATCTATATTCCAGTGCTTATCTTCCCAGTGGGGGTGGGTGAGGAGGGAAGAAGGGGAAAAAAAAATCTGGAGCCCAAACATTTAAAAACAAATGTTTAAATTTTTTTTTTCTTTACATGCAACTGTGAAATCAGATATACACATACTTGGGTACAGAAACCCATCTTTCCCTACTAGAAAGTTAGGGGGGCTAAAGGGGAGGGTATAAGAAAGAACAGATTGAGGGAAGGGGTATTCAGTAGGCTTGCTATCTTGGGTTAGGGGTTAGGGGAAAGACAGGGAGAGAAAATATTGTAACTCAAAATCTTGTGGAAACGAAGTTGAAAACTAAAAATAAACATTTAAAAAAACAATAACATGAAAAAGCACATATTTTAACAGATGTTGAAAAAATTTTGAAAATGTACAATGCTCTTGCTGAAGACTCCAGAATATATAGGCATAAAGGACAATTTATAATATTAAAATGCATCTATCTAAAAATAAAAGAAAGCATCATATGCAATGGAGACTTACCAGAACTGTTTAAAATAAATATAGGAGTAAAGCAAGGATGTCCATTTCCTTCACTACCCATTAAATATTGTTCTTGAAATACTAGCACTATTTGTAAGACAAAAGAACGAAATTAAATACATAAATATAAGTAAAGAGGAGATAAAACAATTCCTACTTCCTGATGGTATGATGGCATATGTGAAGAAAATCCTAGGGAATCAGCAAATATATTAATGTTAATGAAGTGAAATTTCATGAGGAACATTTTACTGTTGCAATTTGATTCAATAAGTCAACTTTGAAATTGAAGAGAGGAGTAGCATGTGAGACATAAATACAATAGCATTCTGAGGTCCCTATCACCTCTATTCATATGATTCTAGGAACTGAAAGTTTTTGAGGAAGGAGAAAAGGATGAGTTATTCAAAGGAATCTACTTGAATAAAACTGGAATCTGATTTTATAAACCAAATTTTTTTAAAAATAGAGGAATCAATATTACTGAAGAAAAACACAACGCATGAGATATAATGATATTTTCAAGGCGCCTGAAGTTCAGAATGAAGAGAAATGGAGAAGTTCCATTGAAAATAGTGAGAGATTTCTAAAACTGAATTCACATGAAAAAGGAAGGGGTAGTATCATTGCCTTGGTATGTGGCATAAAGAAAAAAATGTGTAAAACTAAACAGGCATTGGACTGAATGTAATTTTTAAAAAGATGAATAGAAGAAAATGTTAGTGCTTTACTATGGGTCCAAAGATTAACATCACATACACCTGATGGGATAATGTGATTAAATAGTACTTAGTCTAAAAAAAATAAACAAACAAAACAAAATAGATATTAAAAAAGATCTGCAAACTATATTGATTTGAAAAGCATTAAAAAAAAACAGAACAAGGAAATGGAGTCAAAGGATTTGGACTGTATTTTCAGTTCTATTTCACCTTATGAAATGACTAGAAAGTCATTTAAATGCTCTCAGACTGTTTCCTCCACTGAGATAAGAGGGTGATGTATGAGATGACTTGTTAGGTCCTTTCTAACTTTCAATCTACTTTATCTTCATTGACTTAAACTAGATATGGACAGGAAATTTAGAAGGGGCCTCTTCTGTTATTAATACATTACTCGATGTGGAAATTACTTCTAAAAGAATTATAGATTTCAAATATAAGAAGATTGTAGCATTTCGTTGCCTTCTTCTCCATGTAGAAAAATACTCTAGGAATACGAAAAAAGGAAGAAAAAAAATAAGATAGAAACAAAACTAAAGCAAAAGCAAAGAAAGGTCAACATAAGATCTATTGCTAAATAGTAAATCCTGGTTTCCAAATAAAGATGGATTGGATCCTTGCAGATGATATTAAAAATAAAAAATCTGGTATGGAATTATGAGTTTCGAATAATCAGATGAAATGTAGTGGAGATAAAATTAAAGACGTGAATTTAATTAAAAAAATACAAAAGGGCATAAGAGCAGAGACCTAGTTTAACAGCAGTCCATGTGGAAGAGACAGATGGAGTTGAAACACCTGGTACTGTGATATGAGCCAAAGTGAGACATGGTTTTGTTTTTGTTTTTTCTCCCTTAAAGTTAATGTGATCATGAACTTGATTAATGGAATCAAGGTGACCAGAATAAGGTTCAATAAAAGCAACTGGTTGGACTATAAGAGGAGCACTATACTCAGTTTCAGTATATCAAAAAATTGATCAATATAAAGGGTAAATTAAAATTCCATTTCTAAACTTTACTTATAGAAAACCCATCATTGGTAGGAAAAATAACTTCTCTAAGGAAGCTTCAGATGCCCAACCAGCACTGGATTTTTAACTCATTATTCATCAATGTTTCTGTTATCTGATTATCCTTTATCTGGCATATGCTTTTCTATGGAACTTTCAACTCACGTGTAAGATTTGTGAAGCCTTCTGCCTAAGAATATGAGTCATTTCCCATGGCTGATCTTATTTTAAGCTAAAGTCTCTGCAGTGGGCTGCAGAGACAGAAGGGAACTAGGACCCACAAATTTCACCTATATTCAATAATATCATACTTTTTTCTTCTCAAAACCACCATATTCTGCCCAGTCATTGTACAACACTGAGTTCTGCAAGCATTAATGCTTTCTGCCATTAAAGCCACCTTTAAATGCCCTATATACAGTGAAAAGAGTTTTTTTTTTTTCTTATTTAGAGTCACACAGTTAATATATGACTAAGGTAAGATTCAAAATAAGATTTTCTGTATTTCAAGTCACTGCACATAGGATACTTAAAGGGGTTTTTGGTGGCACAAGGCATTAGTGTGTGGAGAAGAACATCACTTTGAATCTTACTTGTCATTGTGTAACCCTAAAAAAAAATTATAAACACTCAGTCTCATTTTTCTCTCCTGTGAAATAGGTATAATCATAAAACCTAAACAACAAGGTAATTGTAAAGTTCAAATGAAATAATATATGTAATACTTTATAAATTGTAAAGAGCTATATATATGTTAATTGTTATTATCAATATTATTATCATTAATAATTCTCAAGATCCATTCCCTAGGGCTTGCTACATGAATTACACATATTTATTTCTTCTGAATATCCTACTTTTTGTCTATTTTTGCATCATGATCATTTTCTAATATGTTCCTCTTTCATTTGCAACTCAATGTATATATACCATAGATGAAAAAAGAAAGAGGAAAGATAGTTCATTTACTCTAAGCAATATTAATTAATTATTCAGTCTAATCAATTGCTCATTAATAATATATTTTTTAAAAATCCACCAATTGTCTCTTACTTCTTCTATGAAACTATTCTCTTTTTATCCTGAACTAAAAATTTTAAAGCCAAATGGTGTTTTCCTTGAGGGCTTAACCAGTAATGGATAATAAGATGCTTGGTTTGCTTAAGAATTCCCAAAGAAAAGCAAATTTTATTCAAGGGTGAAACAGGTCTTTAATTAGTATTAGAAATCGCAATGAGTAAATGAATTAGAACAAAATCAAAAGATGTTGCCAAATGTACTTAAAAATAAAAGTACTGACATCATCTAATGAAATTTAGGGATAACTCACTTCCAGGTCATGTCCTCAACTTGTATTTTTATAATTGTAATAGAAATTTAGGAAGAACCCTAGGTAGATGCATATTGGAGGGGGGGAGGAAGAGAGAGAGAAAGAGAGAGAGAGAGAGAGAGAGAGAGAGAGAGAGAGAGAGAGAGAGAGAAAGAGAATGGGGGGAGACAGATAGACAGAGATACAGACAGAGACAGAGACAGACAGAGACCAAGACAGGGACAGAGAGAGACAGAAAGATAGACAGAGGGGGGCAGAGAGAGAGAGACAGACAAACAGACAGACACAGAAGGACAGAGAGAATTAACATCAATGAAAAAATACACTTAGGGATCTCACTTCATTGGAGTATTGGAGAGAGTACATGGACTTCACAGAAAAATGTCTAACTCAGCTGCAAAAATGAAAACTCATTGAAAGAGTAATTAAGGACATGTTCTAAAGTTGCAAAAAGTCAATTGCATGTTTTATGCCAGTCAAAACATCTTAACATTTTTAGTTATCCCTAAATGTAACCAATGATCTCTAGTGCTGGTGAGACGTACCTTTTTTGAAGTCTACGTTCCAAAAGTAGATTCCCATTCATATATTTATGTATTCTTCCTTAAGATACAATACAAAAAATATTTTCTGCATGTTGCCTTTCTTTCTCCTACTAACTGCTAATGATTTCACTTCCAAATTACATTGTATTTGATTTATTATATTAAAGGGTCATGTCATTAGGAACGTTGAAAACCACTGCTCTAGGTTCACATTGCCATAACATAGCTGGCTCCATGAGTGAGGCTACATCTCTCCCATTTGGTTCGAAAGATAACTTACATTCAATGGTTATCTTTCTCTAATGCTAGCAGTTTGGTACATATTTTGATGTGTTTTCCCTCTAAGTTTGAAAAAAAAAATCAACATTCAGTCCATAAGATATAATTACTCATGAGTTAAAGTGGTCTAGTAAGAACAGTTAGTATGAAATGTCCTCCCAAAAGTATGTGACACATATTAACACCAATCCATACAGAATCCAGGAAAGAGTAAGCTCAAGATCAGAGAGTGCATGAGCCAAACAAATTACTCAAAGCAGTTAATTGCTAGAAAGACATGTTGAAGTTTCTTTGCTGGGCTCCTTTTGGAGCCATGAATCATTCAGTTTGTCATTTGTTCCAAATGCATCTCATCTAGGGATGCTAGTAGTATGGTAACAGGAAGTTGGGAAGTCTAAAATCACTCTGATAATTTCAAACTTGGACGTCCTCTTCTAGAAAACAGATTGGAGAAGGAGATCTAAACCAGGGCCAAATCAAAGCATATCCTTCCTCCCTAAGTGATTTCTCTTCAGGGGCTTAATTTTATGGTATACTTCCTCCAATTTGTTGAATAACTTTTATTTTTAACTAAATTGCTATTTTTCTAGATAATAACTAGGGTATGATTAAATTTCCTCAACCAAATCATAACAAAATTTCTGTTCCACTCACACCCCTTCCAACACTTTTTCACATTTCATTGCCCCTAAATCCCATAATAGAGACAGTTTTCATCTGCTTAAGGTACCAGAACATCTTATCACTTACTTTAGAAGGGTGAGTAATTAACCAATTTGATTTACTAAAGCAACACCTCATCCTTACATGTACACATTTCTACATATAGTTGTTAGAATGTTTGCTTCTTGGAAGTAGAGATCCCTTTGTTCTTTGTATTTGCATACCCACTTCTTATTACATGGTAGATACATAATCAATTTTTGTTGAGTGCTTGAGGAAAAGAGTCTATTCTTCCTCGAAAAAAGGTCAAGCTACATGGTCACTGATGTCTCTTCCAATACTGAAGTTCTAATTCTCTTTAAACATTAAAGCAGAGGAAACAATAAGAGGAAAATGTTACTTAGCAAACTACTTAATGCTATCATCTAAGATTATGATGGTTCAACCTAATGGATTTTGGAACAATTATTCATTCACAAAATCCTGGAAACCTAGGAAAAGCTAATAAAATGGGAAAATGGAGTACAGTACAAATCATCATGTATTTAGAGCTGGTGGACAGTTGCAAAAGTTATTTAGCCATCATCTACCTCAGTTTTTATTTTTTTTAACCAAAAACATTGGAGATAATAGTGAATGAATGAATGAAACACATATTAGGAATACAGTATTATATAAGTACTGTGCTAAATGCTAGGAATACAAATAAAGAAGCAAAAATCGTCCCTGACACCAAGCAGCATATATTCTAATCAAAAAGACACGACACCTAAAGGAGTGGTGGAAAGGGAGGAACATTTGTTTTTGAAATTCAATGGAACAGCCTAATACAAGTCATCCAAGAAAAAGGGAATGTTTAGTATGACCAGGTCTCTAGAACTGGAAAGGAGAAGTAATGTGGGGAGTCAGTATTGTCCTAGAAGAGACAGTTATCTATCTGAGGACAGCACTGGTCACAAAGTGGAATTTTCAGATATAAAAGGGTTAAAACCACTAAGATTCAATGTTCCTTTCAAACAAATCCAATTCTATAATATCCTAAGAAAAATTCCCCAATCTTTGAAGAAAGTAGTTTTAGGCTATATAAATGGAAGTATTATCTTAGTTGGAATCTGAGATCACTTAGCCTCAGAGGTATGGTTATTGATAATTATGATCAAATTAATTTAGATAAAATTAAATGAAAGAATCACAGGCACTCACTTATTCTGGACCACATAAAGGTGATTGTGATGGGTTGCTAATGTTTTAAGATTAATGTTGTAAAGTAATGTTTTCTCCCACAACACATAACCCATTGTGACTTTTTCAAAGGAAATGTGCTTAAGCAGAAGGATAGGGGACAGAGATGACAAACTGGAGGCAAAACCAATGTCCTTGAGGCCTGTTGTCTATATATTGAGGACAGAAGAAGGTTGTTAAGTTGCACTACTTTCAAGATGAAGGGTTTAATTATAGATACCATGGAATCATGGATGGAGTATATTAAAATTAATCTAAGTCAGAAAGCATTTATCAAATACATCTGCACTGTGCGATCTTAAGTGCTGCAAATGCAAATACGAGCAACAGCAAAGTTCCTGCATTAGAAGACTGGTATTTCTAATGAGGAAGAATATATAAGGGTCTGCTGAAAAGTAGGTGGGGAAACAGAAATAGCTACAAAGAGGCACATGGGAGGAGGACTAATGAAACAAATCCGGAGTTAGGAATGAGTCTGAAGAGGAATGTATTGAACCTTGCTGACAAAGGCAATTTCTTATGGGAAGAACAGATGATGTCACAGGGATGAAAGAAGTTCTAGGTTGAGAAAGGTACAGGTATGAAGGCATCTTCTAGGGTGAGAAGGCTGTTACAGAATATTGGGAAAATAAAGTTAGAGAGTCAAGAAGAGGGTTTGGGGGGGTTTCTGTGTTTACCTTCTCATGCTTCTCTCTCTTCTTATATTTGAAAGTCAAATTTTCTGGTCAGTTCTGTTTTTTGTTTGTTTATTTGTTTGTTTGTTTGTTTGTTTTTATCAAGAATGCTTGACAATCCTCTATGTCATTGAATGACCATATTTTCTCCTGAAGGATTATACTCAGTTTTACTGGGTAGGTGGTTCTTGGTTTTTAATCCTAGCTCCTTTAATCTCTGCAATATCATATTTCAAGTCCTTTGATCCCTTAAGATAGAAGCTGCTAAGTCTTATGTTATCCTGATTTTGTTTTCACAATATTCAAATTGTTTCTTCCTGGCTGCTTGCAGCATGGTCTCCTTGACCTGTGAACTCTGGAATTTAGCTATGATATTCCTAGGAGTTTTCTTTTTGGGATCTTTTTCAAGAGGTGATTAGTGAATTCTTTTAATTTCTATTTTGCCTTCTGGTTCTGGAATATCAGGGCAATTTTGCTTGAAAATTTCTTCAAATATGTTGTTTAGGCTCTTTTTCTGACCATGTCTTTCAGGCATTCCAATAATTTTCAAATTATCTTTCCTAGATCTATTTTCCAGGTCAGTGGTTTTTCCAATGAGATATTTCCCATTGCTTTCTATTTTTTTTTTCATTTCTTTGGATCTGTTTTATAGTTTCTTGATTTTTCATCAAGTTATTAGCTTCCATTTTCTCCAATCTAATTTGAAGGAATTATTCTTTTCAGTGAGTTTTTGAAATTTCTTTTCCACCTGGTAAATGTGTCTTTTAAAGAAATTCTTCCCTTCATTGACTTTTAAGGCTTCTTTTGCCATTTGAGTTAGTCTATTTTTTTGCATTGTTATTTTGTTCAGTCAGGCTGCTGACATTGCTTTTCTTGATTTTCTTGCATCATCCTCATTCCTCTTCTTAATTTTTCCTCCACTTGTCCTACTTGGTTTTCAAAATCCTCCTTGAGCTCTTCCATGGCCTATAATCAGTTTATATTTTTCTTGGGAGCTTTTGATGCAGGAGTTCTGACTGAGTTATCTTCCTCATATTCCATGCTTTGATTCTTTTTGTCCCTGAAAATGAAATTTTTGGTAGGATTGCATTTCCTCTGCTTGCTCATGTTGCTAGTCAATTACTTGACTTTTGAATTCTTTGCCATGGTAGAACTCTGCTTTCAGAATGGAGAGACCTTTTTCCCAAATCACTGAGGTTTTTGCAGCTGCCAGAGCAATTAGTATGGTGTTCTTTCTGCAGTCCCCACAAGCTCTGGCACCTGGCTACATACCACAAGACTACAATCCAGATCCAAGCAGGGCAAAGAAAGAGCAATTACCCTCTGAATGGTCACTTTTTCCCCCTACAATCTGCAGCCCAGGAGCTCTGGAGGCAGCCATGCAGCAGTAGCTGGGGCTGCTGTTCCTCTGCCATTTCTTGACCTGGGGACAGGGGCCAGACCATGCTCTTCAACACCCTTCTTCCAGCAGAGTTCCCAACTGACCTTTTACTTGCTCTTTGCTGTTTATGGGTTGTGAAGTGTGGAAACTGTCACAGCTGCTGTTGATTCACTCTCCTGAAGTCTGCTCTGGCCACTGTTGGTTAGGGCTGCCCTGGGGCCAAAACCACATGGCTCATGCTGGGCTGGGCTCTGCTCATAGCTCACTGAGATAGAGCCTTCCTGCTGGCCTTCTGGGCTGCCTTCAGAAGGAGATTTGTCTATCTCTGCCACTTTGTGAGTTCTGTAGCTCTAAAATTTGTTTAGAGTAATTTTTTACATGTATTGGAGGAAGTGGAAGCCAGAGCCACTGGGAAGTCATGTTTCTACTGTGCTCCCCAATTAATTATCAATTGTGAATCTAGGCAAGGAATTCATTATATGTGTATTAATGTAATGATACTGAGATTTGAAAATCTTCCATGGCCCTTGAATTTGTGGTTGTAGAAGAAGGGGTGGAGCAAGAGAAAGCCAGTACCAAGCTAACATTCATGCCATGGCGACTGGAAGCAGCAGCAGTGGCAGTGGCTGTGGTTGTGGTGCAAACTCCTTTTTCACTGAGCCTTCCTGAATCTCTGTAAAGAACTCCTGCTGAGGACTGCCAGGGACGGGAACACAGGGGGCTAGAGCTGCTGGGAGCAAGCTGTCTGGACTCTGAGCAGTTGCGTGCGTGAGGAGAGGAGGATCATTGCCTGAAGTATCCTGTCTGGGTTTGAAGGCTTAAGAATGTGGGTGTTTACTATATTAACTACACATGCCAACTTCATAACTGCTGTGTTGGCTTTGACTTTCTGGTTTGGGGACTCAGTTTTCTGGTATTTAAATAAATATTCTAGCTATACTTCTCATGTAGACAGCCTGTTACATTTTGCGATTAATAACCATATCAACATACTTATAATTACTGTAGCAACAAATACTGCATTGCTGATACAATTAAGCATCGCTTATTGGGAAGATTTTCTTTCACCCAATCATATGGAGAGTATCTATTTAAAATAAAAACTACAGGAGGAAAGAAACTCCAAGAAATCAAAGGAAAATCTATACTTATCACTTAACTAAAACCATTCTTATTTAGAAACTTACCTAATGAGTATGTAATTCCAACTTCTTGTACGTGTGAAATATTTCTGCTCTACAAAAAATGGTATTTTCAGAACAAGACAGATGATAATCCTTTGGTGATTATTATTTATTTATTTTTTTAAGATCAGGGAAACAAGATTTGCTAGATTCTAAAGTACTTGTCTCAGAAATGATGCTTTGCTACCAAACTGAAGATATTAGAAGAAAAGGAGTAAAGTTAGAAAAATGTTTTACTGCTCAGCATTTCTCAAGTGGTTATGAAATTGTTAAAGTCTGTTACTACTTAATTCTGTGAAAAAAATATCTTAGGGTATGGATACAGGATGAATTGATGTTGTTGTTACTGTTCTTGCCATCATTTAGTCACGTTGAGCTCTTTGTGATCCCCTACACCATAACAGCACAATTCTATCCATGGGAATTTCTCGCCAAAGATACTATAGGGAATTATCATTTCCCTCTGCAGGAGATTGAAGGAAAGAGGGTAAGTGACTTGAACATTGTTATAGAGCTAGGAAGTGTCTGAGGTCAAATTTGAACTCTTCTTTCTGATATCAGGATCAGTGTTCTATCCACTGAACCATCTTGCTGCCTCTAGGACTGATCTTACCATTACAGAAAATCCTCCTGGAAATTGTTTAAGTCACTAACAGAAAACCCAAATGACACATGCATTCTCTACTCTCCCACATCCTTACTTTTGTGAACATCTTTCCATCCACCTAGAAGTTTTTCTTCACTTTTCCCCCATTCAAACATTATAATTCAATGCTACTTTCATCATTTCATGACTCTTTGATTCATCAGATCTAAAGTGCTCCCCAACTATTATGACTTCTCAAAGAACGTTTTGCATCTACCATATAGGAATCTAATTTCAATTAATCTTTTGTTGTTTTAAGTATAACTCCCATTTCCTCCCCTCAGTAACCATCAATGTCCAATGGATACTTTAGGAGGGGACTTTTTCAGTGCTAGACTACAAATAAGCACATACATATATGTAGATATATACACACATGCATATGCATAATGTATATGTAAATGTTTATATATACTTACACTCATATATGTATACAAATATGGATATATTTGTGTATATATACAAACATATATGTATACACACATATGTATATACGTTTGTGTGTGTGTGTGTGACTGAAACCCATTAAATCAATTGATAATTTCGTTTGAGAGGTAAAAGTTATTTGATAAAGATGAGCATGTTCTATGACTGTAGTCAGCAATGAATAGACAATGAGCATTTCCCAAATGGCATAGAGGAAACATGAGAATTCTACAAGGAATTACAGACAAGTCCTTATCCAAGAAAGGATAGGATCATAGGATTTTGACCTACAAGGCACTACAGAGAGTGACTACTCCAATCCAAGGTCCTGTAGGTAATAATATCAGATTGAATTAAGATCTTCTGACATCTAATCCAGGATTTTTTCTACTGTGTTATATATTTAAATGAAGTATGATAAGAAAGCATGACAGGTCGGTTTTGGAGATAACCTCAGAAGGAAGGAACTAATATCATAAGCTCACACATCCACTGGATCCCAAAAGGACTGGATGTATTTGCAAAAAAAGTAAAAGATCTGGCCTTATAAGAAATATCTAAACCAATAAAAAAGAAATGAAAAGAAAAACAAAATTCTAATATTTGTGAATGAAATATTTATTATTTCCTATAAAACATATATAAGCATTCCTGGAAAGAGATTGGAGGTGAATTATCGATCTAAACCTGCCTAAGATCTTGTAAAGAAATTTTTGTGATGCCACAAGTAATGAAGTCATGAATATATCAACTCTATGGCTCTCCTTTTCTTTTATTTCCCAAAATCTGGGCAAAGAGAATACCCTTGCCATTGCTCCTTATGGAAATTTGGGTATTATTGGATCATAGGATTTAGAATTCTAGTGCCTTTTGCTATCCTATC
>CM053581.1:24048813-24069488 GCA_028627135.1 Pseudochirops cupreus
ACATTTGTATTCCCTTTCCCTATCCTCATACTGAGAAAAGTTTCAACAGTTACAATTGTCACTTTTTCATGTTGTCATGTAAATAGTTCATCTTTGATAGGTACCTTATGATTTCTTTTCTGTGTTTGTCTTCTCATGCTTCTTGTGTCTTCTTTTATCTGCTGTGTTCCTTCCTGTTCTACCCCTCCTGTTCTTCCCTCCCTGTTCTGCTTTTTCAGCAAGCTCCTCTAACCATGTGCTCCATGAAATGACATTAGAACTATTAAGGGCAGGGAAGGTCTCCAAACTTCCTTTGCCTATTAAGGGCAACAAAATGTATACTGTTTCCAACAAAGACTTGACACAATCAAAGGGAAGGCTCAGAGGCACTTAAATAATTGAAACAATGAGCAAAGTAATACTTTGTTGTCATTGCACCTTCTCACCTCTTCCTTTACTCAAAAATCACAGAACAATCCAATCCCAAAGTTGAAAGAAACCTCAAAAAACTTATAGCATAAGTAACATTTGGCAAAAATGTTCTCTAAAGCATCTTCAAAGTCTTTCCTTGAAGACTTTCAGAGATAGGAACATGGTACCTCCTGAAACAAACATTTGACTCTGAGAATTCTAAATGATAGGGAGGTGTTATTTGTTGTTGTCATTCAATTTTACCCTAATTTCAATGTAAGTATCCTCCACTACTACCAAGCAAAGAAAAGAGGGATATATAGCCTGATACATGGAAGGAAGTGTGTTGTTTTGTAAATCTCATCTCTTTTGATCCTCACCAGAAGCCAGGGAAGAAAGTACTATTATTACCAATGTTTTAGAGTGGAGGAAACAAAAGCAAACAGAGGTTGAATGACCTGCTCACTGTCACACAGGTAGTACGTGTTTGAGGCCAGATTTGAGCTCAAATGTCCTTGACTCCAGGTCCAAGGATCTATTCTTGTATACTTCCTACCTGTAGTTACCATTTTCCTAGTTCTTTCTTCTGAGTCAACACCTTTTTCCATTTCTCCTTCAGTCTAAAAACCCCCAGCTCCTTCAACTGATATTTACATGTCATGACCTTAAACAAAGGTGTCAAATCTGCCAATCACAGTCCCTATGTCATGGACAACACTCCCAAGTGGACTGAAACGAGAATAAAATTTAATTGAAAAGCATTTAATAAAAAAAATAAAACACACACACTTATGTGTATACATAGAAATATATGTTTGTATATATGTATGTGCACATACACATACATGTTTATATTGATTTACTATACTCATATATGTGTGTGTTTGGATGTGTGTGTGTGTGTGTGTGTGTGTGTGTGTGTATGTATATGTGTTCTCAACATGGGGGTAGAACGACCCTTTCACAAGAGTCACAGAGGTGGCCTAAGACCATCAGAAAACACATACTTCCAATGGTCTTATGAGCCGAGACACAGCTCTTCCATCTGTCTCCAGGCAGGTCTGCCCACATGCAGGGATGCCCACATACAAGTATTAAAGGGTCGTGGCATTAGAAATGTTGAGGACCACTGATATATATATATATATACATATATATATATACATATATATATATATATACATATATATGTACACACAAACACACATATATATATACACATATATGTACGTGTATATATATACACACACATATGTATATATGTATATAAGCTATATCATGTATATGTATGTATATATATGTATATATGTATATAAGCTATATCAATATGCGATCCATAGAGGTCCTAATGTATGAATCAGTACACAACATTTCTACTTAAGTTTGACATTACTGTGCTAGAAGAACTTCACTGTCCCAGTTATCCTTTGCTGGACATGTAATGCTATGATAACAGCTGGATGCTAACCACTGTACTAAGGGACAGGAAAAACACATACACAGCAAAACAAAAAAGATCAATAACATAATCCTGAGTCTCAAGAACCTTATAGTCTAATTGAGGAAACATCATACACAAAACTATCTGCAAACAAGATATTTAGAGAGGAAATTCAAGATAATCTGAGAGGAAAGTAATTCCTGTTGAAAGGGATGAGGAAAGACTCTGAAGGATGATGATATTTAAGCTAATACTTGAAAGGAGACAGAGAAACCAGATAGTGGAGTATAGAAAGAATAACATTTCTTGCATGGGAGTCAGAAAATGAAAAGAGAAAATATCAGGAAATGGATTATCTTATGATAGGAACAGGAAGGTGGCCAGTAACTCTTCTGGATCTCAAAGACCATGAAGGGTAGTAAGGTATAAGAGGATTAGAAATACAGGGGGGCCTGCCAAATCAATCATGGTGTTAGAGTGGATTTAGAGTCAATGTAAAATAAAATTTAAAAATGAGCAAATACTGAAAAATAATTGCACAAAATTGGTTTATACAAAAAAATAATGTTTACTGTTCTCTTTTTGTCATTCAAAAAAAAAGAAATGGGAAAATTTCTTGGGGAGGGGAGATGTTTCACACTAAAGAACAAATATTCCTATGGATTACGGCAGCAATTGAATATCCTTTGTGAAGATATTTCAATGAATAAAATCTCTCTAAAACTAAAAATAAACAAAATAATAAAATGACTTATGTAGAGAGAAGCCAGAGAGCATGATGAGAATCTAAGTGTGGACATTTCTCTCTCAAAGAAAAAAAAAATAATTAGATCAATAATAAATTAATTTTTAAAAAAAGGAATACAGGGGGTATAAGCTCTGAAAGGTTTTAAAAGTCAAAAAGAGTGTTTAATATTTGATCCTGGAAGTTATAGGAAGCCACTGGATTTTATCCATCAGGAAGATGACATGGTCACATCAATGTTTGAGGATCTTTGTTAACTGAATAAAGAATAAACTGGAGTGTATAGAGACCTGGCTGAGGAAGAGAGACTAACTTCTACCTAAACTCTTCAATATTTTGGACAGTTGCCAAGAATTGTGGGTTCAAAGTCTTTATGAAAACCTATAATGACAGTGAATTTAGAATGCCCAAGACAGTCCATTCCACTTTAGACAGCGAAAGTTGTTGCTGCCTCTCTCCCCTCCCAATACTTGAGTTTTTATCTTGATCTAAAAAAATGCATTCATGTAATACTGAAAGAGGAACATTTACTTCTTCTGCTACTGATGAAATATACTGAAATCTCAAAAAAAAATCAGATTTTAAAGGGATTTTAGTAATCTTGTCCAAATGCTTCTGGCCCCAAAGAATCCCTGTCTATAGTGCAACCAACACACTGTCAACCAGCCTCATTCTACAGTGAAGGAGAACCTACAACCTTCAAAATATCATATTACATTTTGGAGCCATTCTAAATTTTACTAAACTTTTTTGTGACAGTCTTAATGTTCTTCTTTGTAATTTTTACACACTGCTTTTGAATCTTCACTCTAGAGTGAGAAATAACATGTTGATTCCCTCTTCCACGTTAGATTACTTCAAATATTTGAACACTATTACCCCTTCCACACCCAATTAAGTTTCTCTTCTTTGGGCTAAACATTCTCCATTCTATCAACTAGGTCTTAAATGTCATTGAATCAGTTGTATACCCTCTGAATCTCAGTGTCCTCAACTAAAAATATGAGGACGTAGGACTAGATTATTTTGGAGGGTCCTCCATTCTCTTAATATGTGATTCTATGAATTTAAGATTTAGCACAATCACAGTTGCCATCCTCTGAATCTTCTTCAACTTATTACTTTCCTTTGAAGGCTGTGATCCAAATTGAGCAGAAAACTGGACTCCATTTGAACATTTCCCTAAGTTTAAATGTTAAGGAAGTTTCTTAGTTAATAATATGCTCCCTAGGTTTAGCATATTATTTCCATAACCATCCTCTGATTCAAGATAAAGAGACTTATTCTGGGTCACACAGCTAATTAATATCTGATGAAAGATTTGGTCTATGATCTTAATGACTCCAATTCTCAAAATCTATGTCCTCTAAAACACCACCTTTCAGATCTACAAAATAAAACATAAATGTGTTGATGCAATTTTTTTTGCCCCTAGGATTCTCCTTTCTAAGAATTTACATGGTAAAAATGTCTCAGTATGAGAAGCAACATTCCATAGTGGATAGAGAGTGTTTCTCAGAGTCCAGAAGAGTCCCATCAAGTCCAGTGCAATTTGTATCAACCTGTTTTCCCCCTTCATGTCCTGACCAGTTAACTTGCTAGGGGTATAACTTGAAGAATTATGAAATTCAACTGGTGTAAGAGATCCCTCCATGAGTAAAATCATTGTTCTTATTCAGAGAAGGGGGAACAAATCTAACATCCCTCAGTCTCACAATCTAGGATAAACTAGGCTATGGAAATCCACTTTCTTCTAGTGTTTACTTTTGAGGGAATATGTACCTGTATCTATATAACTATTTTTATGTCTATTAGATAGATAGATAGATAGATAGATAGATAGATAGATAGATAGATAGATAGATAGATAAAATTGAATATTTTAGCATTGAACAAGGGTCAAAAGAGGTTAGGGTGATATTACTCAGCTACCTTCCATTACACTGAAAGATATTTTCTGAGGTGTTCAAAATTCACCCATCATGTAACTATTTTTCCATTTTTGAAATTTGTATTCATATAAAGGAATATAACCATGCACTTTTATTTCCTAGGGAAACTTTAATAACCTGGCAGATATCATTATTGTGTTGGTTAATTTCACAGAATTTTTAAAAATTTCCTTTCTCTTTACAAAGTTTTTTTTTTCCAAGAGAAAATTACTGAAAAGAGGACAGAAGAAGGGATATATTTATAAATGAATATGATGTAAAAAATCAAAGGGGATACTTGCTCTGGATGTCTTGTGCAAACGTATTTTTACACATATGTTGTATAACCCATTATAATAAAAGCAAACTGAAGGAAGGGGCAAGGTTGTTTTTTTTTTTTCTTTATTTCTTTGTATCTCTAATGATCCAAACAGCAGTCACCACATACGAAACATTTAATAAATGATTGCTTAATAATTGTTAAATATATAATAAAGAAAACTATCTTAAAGTTTATTAGTTTGTGATCTTGGACAAGTCATTGAAGTTCTTTGACCTTTGGTCTTGGCATATCTAATGCAGGAATTATAGCAACTACCTCAAATTACTAATGCAAGAATATATTGTTACTACAAGTGGAACATTTTGCAAACTTTGAAGCATTAAAAACATGGCATCAATTATTAATATTATCAAAACATAATGAGGCTTTATTAAATACCAAAATATGGACAATTTATATTAAATAATTAAACTGATTCTTTCAATTTTCTTACATTCTCAAGAAAGCCAATGAGGTTAGATTGCCATGACTTTTTATACATAATACATTATTGTCTTACAAAGTTTTCTGATTGTCTTTCTCAGTATACAAATTTCAGTTTTTAAACATTCATACTTGGGTTTTCCCAGAATATGAATAAATATCACTGGGCTATAGTTTGTAGAATTGTCTCTCCCTTTTGAAAAAAAAAATGTGGGGCAGCTAGCTAGGTGGCACAGTGAACAGAACACTGGCTCTGGAGTCAGGAGGACCTGAGTTCAAATCTGCCTCAGACACTTAACACTTACTAGCCGTATGACCTTGGGCAAGTTGCTTAAGTCCCATTGCCCTGCCTTTCCCCCTATAAAAAGCAAAAAAAAAAAAACAAATTGAAATATCTGCACAATTCCAAAGCTATGGTTCTCCTCCCATTCACTATTGAGTTTTTTTTTATTTTATTTTATTAAATTTTTTTTGAGTTACATATTTTCTCCCCGTCTTTCCCCAGCCCACCACCCCAAAACAACCATCCCAGTGTTTCCTCCCTCCCCCAGTCTATTCTCTCCTATGTCACTTTTTGGTAGGGCAGAATGGATCTCCCAACTGCAGGGCCTGTGTATCTCAAGTTCCAGTTGGATGTAGTCGATAATAATAATAATAATAATTGCACTATTGAGTTTTAATGATAACCCATAAGAGCTCTGTACTTCAACCTATAGCTCTTTCAGTAAAGACTGGGCATATCACCTGGAATATGTGACCTTTTGTATTCATTGCCTCTAATGGCAAGCACAGTAATACGTTGTTATACGTTTAAGCTTTCCAAGTCCCTTTGAGCCTCACCTTTGATTGTAACAATTTTTTGTTGAAAACAATATACTTTATGCCGCCCTTATAGGCTTAAGGGATTTTGGAGACCTTTCTTGGTATTAATAGGACTAAGGTCATCACATGGAGTCCATGGTGGGAGGAACTTACCCAAAGAGTGGGAGAGGAATAAGCAGAGCAGAGAAAAATGCCAGCATGAGTTGGGACCAAAAAGAGGTAAGAGAGAGAATGTTTGTGATGTTGGCACTCTATTCTGTCTGTGTTGATGTCACTTTGTCAGAATCAAGCATTCTGTTAAAGAGGACTTTACTGATGTTGCAGAAACCCTGAAAGAGGAATTTACTGCTGATACAGAAATCCTAGATGAGGACTTTAATGCTGATAAAGAAGCCCTGAAAGAGGACTCTACTGCTGTTTACAGAAGTCCTGGAAATTTATTGTTAATTTGTGTTTGATTTCACAGGAAAAAGCTTTTACTGTTGGTTTGTATCACTTTGTCAGACAGAACGTGAATTGAGATGATAGTGCTGGCAATGTATGAGACTATTGTTGTAGCTCTCTTAAATTTTGTCTTCCTAGAAACAGAAACTTCAATGAGCAGTCCCTGTAAGCTGAGGTTTGAAACAGTAGTGAAGAGGCACTCCCAGGCAAGAGTCAGAGTCGGGTGCATCCTGGGAGTGGTTAGAGACATGGGGTTTGGACAAAATCCTTGAGTTAACATGAAAGAGGACTTTACTTGGGTACTCTGCATTGACTGATGGAATTGTGACTTATTGTGACCTAGGGGTAGATGATATTTGTACTTTCTGCTACCCTTTAAGAATAATTGGCTTGAGGATAATTGGAAGCCAGCTTCTAGTTAAGATGAAAGAAGACTTTACTTGCATACTCAATATTGACTCATGATATTATAACTTCCTATGACCTAGGGGTAGTTGGCCTTTGTACTGTATGCTACCCATTAGGGATGATTAGCTTGAGGATGATTAGAATCCAGCCTAGAGTCAAGAGGAAAGATGACTTTACTTGGGTACTCTATACTGATTGAAGAGATTTGACTTACTGAATGATGTGTTTTGTTTAAGACTATGTGACCACCTTAATAATAAGTTTTTGTGTTATATTGTTGTGAATGTTGTGATTTATTTTCTTGAATGTTTTGTTTCAGTTTATTGCTGAATAAATAGAGAGTTCACTATACTATGTGATTAGATCCTTAAAATTATTCACAGCAGCTGTCCTCAGGAGAATTGCTTGTGATTGTCTTTACTTTGCCCTCAACTAGCTAATGTAGGCAATCAGAATACTCTTTGTTCCTCATCATCACCTTAAGGCTCTCCCTTTGCCTTCATCACTCATTAAACTCTTCTCCTTTGAGGGTCACTCAAATCATATCTACTATTCATTCAAAAATTTGGCAGCTGTTGTCTATTCACCTCCATAGTATTTCTTTTCTCTTACTGTAATCCAGTTCATGGATGACAGTATTTCTTTTCTATCCAATTATTTCCCTCATATTAGGGGATTGGAATATACATATTGACAGTCTAGAAAACACCCTAACCTCCCTATTCCTCAATTTAATATATTCTAATTTCCTGATCCCCAATCCACTCCACTCTCAATTCTATATAAATATTGTAATACCCTTATCTTGCTGTCATCAACAATATATTATCATTCCCGCTCTATCTTTGTCTTGCTATCTTATACTGTTTTCTTCATTCTCACTGTAACATCTAAACCCTAAACCCTCAGTTCTTTCCCAGTGCATCCACCTTTGATCCTGCTCTCTTTTCTTTGTTTTGCTATCTGTTTGACTTGATAGTTGTATCAGCAAGCATCCTAGCATACCCAGGATGGCTGCTAGCAGAGGTTCTTAGATCTGCTTTTCTAAAGGAAAGCAACTCAAAATGGGTTAAAAATCTTATTTTAATCAAACATATCATGTACCTAGTTCAGGGGGAATAGTCAGCACCCTGAACTTCAGAGAATACAAACAGAAGTTACAAACAAACAGAAAAACAGATCAGCAGATGGCTTCCAGGGTCTGACCATTGCATCAGTTACCTTGTCAGTTACCAGAGAGGGAAGCACCAACATCTGGGCTTTTCACAGCCGGGGGGCTCAACGACTGCCCAGACTCTCGTCTGGCCAAATAACACAACTCTTCTCAAAGTGAGCCCCAAACCAAAACCTCACATCAGGGCGTATATATAACCTTCTCCTGGCTTGGAGAATGTCACAGCCCTCTAGACCCACTGCCCAATCACAAAGCTACAAGGCACGGGCATTCCTGGAAAACAAGCCTGGCGCCACAGGCTCCACGTGACCACATTCAGCCTATTAGGGAGCAGAGTATACTTTCAAATCTGGGAAGGTTCTCAGAGACACGTAGCCACTTTAGCAAAGGGTCTAGGGGCAGGGAAGATCTTCAGATTCCCATAACAATAGTCTACTTTGATGTGTCTTCTTCTATGTCATATCTGCATCCTGATCCCCAACCCTGCTCATGCTCTGTTCCAGGAACTTTTATTTTTCCCTCTGTATTAATTATTTTGGTGATCTCTTAGATGAACATTAATTCAATTATCATCTCTATGCTCAAATCTACTTATCTAACCTTAATATCTTTCCTGACCTCCATATCTATCTCTAATCTCTTATGTGCAGTTACCTATTATATATCTCAAATCGAATGTTAATAATAAGCATGCTAAATGGCAAATTCCACATAGCACAAATTGAACTCATCATCTTTCCTCAAAAATCCTCTCTTCTTCTGAACATTTATATTAGTATAGAAGCTACCGCCATCTTCCCTCTTAGTCTCATAGTAATCAGCCTCTTACTCTCTTTCACACCTGATGGCCATTCTGTTATCAAGACTTGTTAGTCTTCCTTTGCAACATATCTTGTATGTAGCCCCATTCTCTGCCTTTATATTAGAATGACATTAGTACAGTCTCTCCTCATCTCATGGCTAGACAGTTACAATTTTCTGCTTGTTTGTCTCCTTGCTTAATTTCTCAAAATTTTGATCTATTTTCTACTGAATTTTTAAAGCTACCAAGTGATCTCCCTGGAGTGCATGTCTGACCATGTTACACCCCCATTCAATGAAATACACCAATTGTTCTCCATTTAGAGGATCAAATACAAAATCCTGTATTTGACATTCTAAGTCATTCAAAATCTGGTCTCTACCTACTCTTTCAGTCTTATTATGATGTTAACCTATTCTCCTTATATAGTCTTCCATCCAATGACACTGACATTCATGTTCCTATTATAGGACACACCATCTCCAAATTTTAGGCAATTTTTTCTGGCTGTTTTCCATTCCTGGATTTCTTTTTCTCCTCATCTATGCTTTCTGATTTTGACTATCTCCTTTAGGTTCTAGCTAAAACTCGACCTTCTTGAATAAGCCATCCCCAACATGTCTTAATGAGGGCCTTTCATCTATTGATAATTTCCAGTTTGTCCTGTTTAGATCTTGTTCACATGTAGTTTCATGCATATTGTCTCCGCCATTAAACTGGTCTCCATAGACTTGATTTTTCCATTTCTTCACATTTTCATCATATAATGCCTGGCTTAGTAGATGTTTAATAAAGGCAGGTAGTTGGTGCAGTGGATAGAGTTCCTGTCCTGGAGTCAATAAGACTAATCTTCCTGAGTTCAAATCTATCCTCAGGCACTTATTAACTGTGTGTCCTTGGCAAGTCATTTAGCTGTTTGGTTCAGTTTCCTCATCTGTAAAATGAGCAGGAGAAGGATTAAAAACATAAAAACCTCTATTATCTTTGCCTAGAAAAACCCAAATGGGGTCATGATGAGTAGGAGATGACTAAAAATTTACAAAAAAAAAAACCATGCTTATTGACTGTCTAACTGTCTTCCTTAAGGGAAGTAGAGTGCTTTTCTAAATCTCTTAACTTTCTTTGGGTTTCATTTTTCTTTGGTGCCTAATGGATTTCTCATTTGAGTAAGATCAATTAATTTATGATCATGGCCACAAAAGATGATCCCTGGATATCCTTCCCATTATATGTATGACAGGAAAGTCCATGAGGTGATGCACTGGAAAGAGCACTACAGTCAGGAGACCTTAGTTTAAGTCCTGTTTCAGAGGAAGCTATGAGACCATAAGCCAGTCAGTCAATATAATATAACAAAAGATGGAGACCAAGAGTGGCACAATGGACAGCACAATGGCACTGGAGGCAAAGTAACTGGGTTCAAATCCTATCTTTGTTGCTTACTACCTGTGTGACCTTGGGTGGATTATTATTCTCTCTGAGCTCCAGGTTTCTTATTTATAAAATAAGTGGGTTGAAACAAATAACTAATAATTTTTGTTGTCCCTGCTGCCTATGCCTATAATTTCGTCAACATTGGATATCATACCTTTGGTTGTTAGCTGAAGAAGGAAAGAACCCTGAAGTCAATGATATTTGCCAGAGCTAGATGCACATGTAACTTCTAAAAGCCTGAAATCTGGGTGGCATGGCAGATTCTGCAGTTAGCCATGAGCCAGAAAATTTTAGGACTGTGAATGCGGGCAGCTGCTGATGTATTACACTTGGCACCTGTGCAGAGATACCTGAGGTGAAAAATAAGATACAATTTCAAATACATAAATAAATCCTGCCTGTGAATTATTCCTAGGAGAAGCACATACAAAATAACCTTCTGAAGGCAATGTTCCTCTCACTTACCAAATTAGTTTTGTCACCCAAAAAAATATAACTATGGCTTTTTCCATACAAAGAGTACCTGGATATGTTCATTAAAGCATACTCCAAATTAGATCTAATGGAATAACTGTACCTAAATAATTTTAAAGTTGGAATTATGTAATTAACTGACGTAAGTAAAATACATCATTTACTAGTATCATTATCATGATAAGTATTATTATTATTTACTACAATTTGGCAGAATTCTTCAAAGGACTACAGAATTCTAGTTATTTATCTTTTATTCCATGAATCAAGAAATGACTGGTGATTATAAGTGGGGCAATTTAATAAATGCATTAGATGTATAATTCTTCTCTTTCCATGGAAAGCCTTAATATGTAGAATAGCAGAAGGAAGAATTTTTAAAAACCCCAAATGGAAAATTCCATTTTTATAAGTGAGGATAAAAAGGAAGCCTAGAATTTAAGAAGCCCAGACTTTCTATGAAACATACATTTCAAAATAAAAGCTACTCTATTTCATTAATTATTTTTTGACTTCTTTGTTCATTCCTTAGTTAATTTGATTGCTTATTTTTAGAGGTGTTAACAATGCACTGTAGAGAATGCAATAAGTATTGCAGATGTAGGGGAAAAAGAAGAAATAGAACGTTCCTAGTTTGAACACAGCTCATACCAAATTGCTTCCTATATCCTTTTGCATGTAACCTTTCTCTTTGAGGAGGGGGATTTAAGGGAGAGTTTCACCAAATACTAAAAGCAAAGAGGGATGATAAAGAGGAGATCATGACATGGAAATGAGAAAGATGAAGAAAAAAGAGACAGAAAGTGAAAATAAATTTGGGATAAGAAAAACAGAAGGGAAGGCTAGAGTAATTCTGGAGTCATGGGAGTCAGTCAGTCAACTAGCATTTATTAAATGATTACCATATGCCAAGCTCTTTATTTAAGGTGAAATTAGGGGGGCGGAGCTTCCTTCAGGAAACCCACAGTGTACTGGAAGAGACAACATGTAAATAATTAGATACATATAAGAGATATATGTAGTGGATGGAAGGTAATCTCAGAGCAGAAAGAGATACCATTTGGGAGGTCTACAAAAGGGCTTCTCCAGAATGTTGTTTTGAACTATCTTAAAGAAAAACAGTGAAATTAATAGGTGGACTCAAGAAGAGAGAATATTCTAGGCATTGGTGGAAAAGTGCAAAGATAGAGATGCAAGAGACAACAAATTGGCCTTTGTTTTGGGATTGTAAAATGCATATGGGGGCAGAAATCGTAAGAAGACAGAGAAGAAAGGTGTTTAGGGGTGAAGAGAGATCCACTGGAATTTATCTAGTAGAGGATATAATGCGGACAATTTTTTTTTGTAAAAATATTTTTTTCACCTTAGTACATGATTCATATGGAATTCTTCTTCTTGGGGAAAGTGAATCAATTAGAATGCTATTCCAACAGGGCAATAAGAGGTGATGAGAGCATATAGTCACAGTTGTCTAAGTAGAGGAAAATGAACATAGGTAAAAGATGTTGCAAAAGAACAAATTTCAAAATTTGACAAGAGATAAATTTCGGTGAGAGTGAGGAGTTAAGAACGACTGAGGTTGTAAATGTGGATAACTTAGAGGGAAGAGAAGGGGAACAAGCTTTTATAAAGGATTTGATATGTGCCAAAAGAAGAGACACAAGGCGACTTGAAGCTTCTTTCTGAAGAAATTTGTGAGAAATGGGAAGAACTATAAAAGGACCCTCCATCATGGTGTGCCATACTAAAGAAGGCACTCTGTTGCATGAGCAAAGCAGTATTACAGTAGCTAAAAAGAAATGCGATGTAAAAATTTAGATATATGGTCATTTTAAATAATGATATAGACTATTTGTGCCTGACCTGTGGCAGAATCTTCTGAGTTTGTATTGGTCTAATCAGTCACACTTGGACACTGTATATTGACATCAACATAGTGATATCATTTTGGTCCTCTTTGAGTATGAAGGACAGCAACTTAGCTACTATGTTCCAGGCACTATAGTAAGCAGTTTTCATAAATATTATCTCATTTTATACTCATGACAACCCTGCCAGGATAGTGATATTGTTATCCTCATTTTAAGTTTTGGAAAATAAAAGGAAACAAAAGTTAAGTGCCTTGTCCACTATAACAAAGGTAGTCCGTGTCTAGGTCAGATCTTAACTCAGATCTTCCTAACTGCAAATGTCATACTCTAACATTAAGATTCTTAGGAGACAAACAATGTAACATATTTAAAAGGAGAACATATTGAACAGATGTAACTCAGGAGAGAGTCTTATTTTGATATAGATCTGGAAATCATCTTTATACAGATGATAATTTAACTCTTGTGAGCTAATGAAATAGTATAAGTGAGATAGAGGGGAAAAAAAGGGTCAAGCTAGGTCAACAAGAATGAATTAAGTGCCTACTACATGCCAAATACTATTCTAGATGCTTAATTATGATAGAAGCCTCAGAATCCGTAAGATTAGTGGTATGACCTACATGAAGATCCAGCAAAGGAGACTGGGAAATGTTCAGACAGATAGGAGAACAATCAGAAAAGAATTAAGTCATGGAAAACAATTAGAGGGAAAGCTATCAGGAAAAGAGTGTGATCAACACTGACAAATCCTGAATAGATTTTTCTTTCCTTCTACTTTTTTTTTAATGAGGATTGAGAAAAAAAAAACATTTTAGATTGAGCAATTAAAAGAAAATTGGTAACTTTAGAAAGAAGGTTTTAAGTTGAATTATATGATCAAAAGCCATAAGATAAGGGGTGAAACCAAAGGAGGTGAGGTAAAAGTGGCAGAGTATATATGATTTTCACAAGAAGTTTAGCCAAGAATGAAATAAGAAATGATAAAATCTGGATGGCATAGATTTTGTTTCTTTAAATTTCAGTTTTGTTTTGTGTGGTTCTTTTAAATGCAGAAAAAATGGAATAATTTTAGGTAGCAGGGGATGAATCAGTACATAGGGAGAAATTGAAGATAAGAAAGAATAAGGAAGAGAGTGGGAAGGATAGATACAGAGCAGCATGTAGAGAAATTTGCCTTGGTATGGGTAAAGATCATCTTTTCATGAGAAGTGAAAGTGAAAGAGAAGATAACGAGAGAACATCTCTGAGATATGTAATGTAAGAAGGACAGGACTGCAAACTCGTGGGGAATGAGGTCATTTTATTTTTTCATTGGAATGTGATGTGAATTCCTCAATGGCAGTAAGACAATTCTGTGGGAAACTTGAGAAAGGGAAAGATTGTTTGAAATGGCTGCTATAGAGAATAGTGAATTGATTAGGGAGGAGTCAAATTATTGGCTTTGACCTAAATCTCTAAATATCAGGTCTGATCCTGTCAATCTCCACACCCCCCACCCCTATCCTAGCCTCTGAACTTAATTAACTCAAATAGCTCTACCCAGACCCTACAATCAAATACAAAATCCTCTTTCATGAATTCAAAACTCTAATAATCTAACCTTCTTCTATCTTTACAGTCTTATTATACCTTCCCACCATGTACTCTTCCATCTGTTGACAAAGAAGCCCCTCCAATGCTATAGTAGGCCTAATTCAGGACTGAAATTTAACAAAGTATGATTTTTTTAAGAAGACAAAAACATCTTGTCACTTGACTGGGAGTTCCACACAGAGAGAATGAATTGAAATAATATTGGGACCTTCCTTTTAAGAATGTGGTGAAAGAGAAAACATGTATATTTGTATGCATAAAGACACTCATAATATTCGTATATGAATAAATATTATGTTTCATATATAAATATGCATATATGAATATATAAATACATACGTATACATATGTGTGTATATGTGCATCTATCACGCAAATCACACTATACACACAAGTGTGTGTGTGTGAAAATATTGCAGATTCAAGGTGATTAGAAGGAACATTTACAAGAAGTTGAAGAAATCAGAAAAAAAAGATACTTGATGACTATGAAACTTGAAGGTGCCTTGAGTTTCAAAGAGGCTGATGTAAGGAAGGAATACATTCATGGAATTCAGGACAGACAGCACAAATGTAAAGAGGACTATCTGCAGTGTCAAGTATAAAGAAAGATAAGAGGGCTTGTCTGAGTTATCAAGCAAACTAGGGTTTTTGTTTGTTTGTTTGTTTTTAATTGAAAGCCCTTTTGTACATCAGACATTTTGCTAAGTGCTGTAGGCATTGTGCTAAACCAGAGGGGAAACTGAGGGGGAAATGTTGTAATGGGACTGGAAAGGTGGGGTGACTCTGTTAACAACTGGAATTCCTTTATAGATGCTCAGTTTCCTCATCTGTCAATTGAATGCAACATGAGAAAACATTCAAAAACAAAACATCCATCTCTAATTCCTGACACTTGGCTTCTTCCATTTTCCAATCAGTCTGTCAGAGACAGTAATATTTTCATTCTTTGGGATAAATACCTCTCAGAAATTTTTTTCATGTTTTGCAGCCCTTCTACAAAGCACCATGCCTCCAGGAACTGCTCATTATAATAACTGAATGAAAATGGAGTAGTCCTGTCTCAAGTCCTTAGAGGAAGTGGTTGTCTCTATGATGAGACTATTTGAGCAAAGAAAAGTAAATGCCTAGCTCTTTGCCTTAGGTTTTAATTTGACATAGGACCAATTTTAATAGGAAATGAAGGTTATTTTGTGTTTATTTGTGGGATATCTATATTTCTGTGCCTGTGGAGAGTTTGTAAAACTGGAGAATACAGAACAGAACAATAGCTAATGGAAAGGAAACTGGTCACTCCAGAGTAACCAATCTGCTTTCCTTGTGGAAAGAGAAACCCAGGATGACACACATGCAAATCTTGGTGCACAAATGGTCTCCCTGGAGCTTCACAGTCCTAAGATAGCTGTAAGAATGATTATACTACTGTCATTTGAGAAATGGAGAAAGCTTAGGAGAGGCTAAGGAATTTGTCCAAGTTCATAAAGAAAACATGGGAAATTGAGATGAGTCTATGCTATTTCAGGATGGTTGAAGTAATTGATCATGTCTGGACAGGGGAAAAGAAAGGAAAGATGGAGATGACATATTTTCTTGTATCTCTGTAGTGATAAGTAAGCATACAAGAAGCAATTTGTAAAGAAGTATGTTTTAAATTGATGAAAGAAAGAGGAAGGAAGGAAGGAAGGAAGGAAGGAAGGAAAGATGGAAGGAAAAAAAGAAGAAAGGAAGGAGGGAGGGAAGGAGAGAAGGAAACAGGGAAGGAAGGAAGGAAGGAAGAAGGGAAGGAGGGAAGGAAGGAAAGAAGGAAGAAACCATTCTAACAATTAGCATTATCCGTAAGGGGTTTCATGTGAAATCTTTTTTTTTTTTAATTTTACTATATTATAGAAATGCTTGTTTTATTCTATAAATTAAAAACAAAAGTAAAAAAATAAGAAAAGAAATAGTGGATTTCCCTTCATTGCAGGTTATCACGCAATCTAGATGACCAATTAATACAAGAGATCTGATTTTTTGGTTTCAATCCTTCTTCATACTTGCTAGTTGTGTGACAGGAGAAAGTTATTTAAGCTGTCTGTGTCTCAGGCTTTTCCAGTGTAAAATGAGAGAGTCTGACTTAATGACCTTTGAGCTGCCGTCTAGGTCTAAATCAACAATCCCATGACTCTCCATTATTTAATCCATTACACTGCACTGCTTCCATATATAGAAATAGAATCAGGAAGTTGGATAAGTGGGACAAGGGTTATGAATATACTAATAGATGGTATAAAATGCTTCCTCAAATGTATTCCTCAGTTTGAGTAGGAAATATGTTCCTTCCATCCCTGTCTCTATGAGCAGGCTCTTTTTATTTTATTTTATTTTATTTTATTTTTGGAAGGGGGAGGTGAGGCAATTGGGGCTAAGTTACTTGCCCAAGGTCACACAGCTAGTAAGTGTTAAGTGTCTGACACTGGATTTGCACTCCTGACTCCAGGGTTGTTGCTCTATTCACTGTGTCACGTAACTGCCCCAAGCAGGCTTTTTATCAAGGGAACAGAAGCCAGTGGTATTTAGAAACTTGTTTTAAACTCTTAGAAAAAGAGGACCATCCCTGGTTGCTCAAAGTATAACAATAATTTCCTTGAAATCAGCACATGATCAGTGGTTAACTGCCCTGACCAAACCTTTCAAGGCTGTATGAAGGGAAGAAGAATGCTCCTGATTGCAGTGACTAGGGTCAGTCATTTCCTTAGTAATTACAGTCAGACACGATTTATTCACATATATTAAATGGCTCCTCAAATTTTCATCCTTTTTAGTAGTAAAATGTTAGTTGAGTGGAAGAGAATTATATTCACGAATATAGAATTGAAAATTTTGTGCCCACTTATGTTTACCCAACACAATTATATGTTATTAAAATAATATTTGAGAAAACTGGGCCAAGTTGAAATAAAATCACTGCAGCAAGGTCTGTCATAGAACAACTGAAAAAACATTGAATTTGGTGTCACAGGATCTGACTTTAAATCTTGCCTCTGACGCTTAGTATCTCTCCATATAACCTTGGACAAGGAATTTAACCTCTCGGTTTTGACTTTCTCATCCATAAAATGAGGGTATTGAACTACAGGACCCCTGAATAACCTTCCCACTCTAAAGTGGTGACTCTATGACCTACTGCTGTGATGTCAATTAGGCAACAACAAATTAATCGATTCTTTCCGAGAAACCATGTGATGGGTGTTGTATACATGAAAGGCTTGTCAATTGATTTAATATGCTGGCACTTTTCATCTGTCTGTTTGGAATCATGGGGTACATTTCAGAGCAGTTAAGTGATCTATACAGGCTCCTGGAGTAATAGGCCTAGAGTTGGAAGGGACCTTAGAGGCCATGTATAGATGAGGTCGTTAAGCGATTTCCCCAAGGTTACAGAGCCAAGAAGTGGCAGATGTGAAATCTGAACTGTGGTACTCTGACTCCAAATGCCTCACACAATCCATTGTGAAATATTGCCAATCTGAAAACCTTACATTTTTTTTCCCTCTCCTCCATAGCAAAGTACTTCTTCCTTTATTACATCTGGTTAATGTGTCTTTTTCTTTCATTACCTTCCTAATTTGGATACTTCTTTAACTCTGCATGAATATTATTTCAATTAAAAACTCACTTTGTTCATACATTTGTGACAGGCAAATTAGGCATTCAGGAGAGAGAGACAGAGACAGAGAGAGAAAGAGACACGGAGGGAGACACACACAAAGACACAGAGGCAGAGAGTAAGTTTTAGATGAGTATAGAGAATCAGGAGGTCTGGGGGAAAATAATTAAGGTTGGTATGCCTTAACCTTGATATTTAAGATATTTCTTTTAATAACAGAAGGGGGAATGGCAGCCTATAATATTGTACGTATAAGGGGATATATTATGAGAAATCTGACCATGTGATATAAAAAAGACAGTATGGAGATAAGGTTAGGTGGCACAGAGAGAATATCTTATAGAATTAAGTAATCCATGAAGGTTTATCATTCCTCCTGTAAAGTTAGGTCATGATACCTAAGAGCCTTTTAAGAGGGGAGCCACAAAAAGACAAAGCCATGACAGCTCACAGTGCAAAATTAATTAACAGGGATAAAAAATAAATAAGAAAACAAAACTATTTGATCTGTGACTCAAGAGAGGTCCAAGATGGAAATCATCCAACAAGATAGCTTTCCACTTCCCTTCTTGTGTAAGAAAGCTCTCGAAAATTAATCCTCCCTTACATATTGCTTTGTAGTTTAAACATGTCCGTTGAAGGGTGACCTCTAACAGCTTCAGACTGGATTTCCTTGTTTCTCATTGTTAAATTTCATTATGAATTGGTTTCATCAATGTCCAGTTATATCTCCCTCTAGATATTAAAAAATGATGCTTCTATCTGTCTAGTGAATAGCCATTCTAATTTCTGTCTTAGAATATTCTTTTTCCAAGAGATTGCAGTAAATAAGTATTAGTTTACAGTAAAGTTGGAGAAATACTGGTTTAGGAGCTAGGAGATGTGGTTTTTCCATTTATTAGATATGTATACATAATAAGAAATGCAGTCTTTCTGTGTCTCAGTTTGCATAGTTAAAAACCAACAGTTCACATTTTATGTTATTTTTACTTTTTGTAGGCAACTGGGGTTAAGTGACTTGCCCAAGGTCACACAACTAGTAAGTGTTAACTGTCTGAGGTTGGATTTGAAATCAGGTCCTCCTAACTCCAGAGCTGGTGCTCAATTCACTGCACCACCTAGCTGCCCTCTTACAGTTTACATTTTAATAGTAATATCTTAGGTGACTTCCTGATAATGACTCTCTGGTAATGTAAAGTGTAGAAAAAAATTTAAGGGGAAAATTTTCATTTGCTAGCCCCATCCCATTGCAATATGTTACCCAATGGGAGGCAACACTAAACAAAGATAAGAGTGGTGTATAAGAAGTCAGAAAATTGAGGTTTAAACTTCATTTCTTCCATTGAATGAGAGTGAACCTTTGAAGTATTCTCAATCACTTGTAAGTTCATAATCTTCAAATCAGAATTTGGACTTGATGTTCTTTTATTTTCATATCATGTGTGAAAAAATTGTGAGAGACAGTGGTCACTAAAGAAGGAAACTACTGTAGGAGAATATGAGAATTGAATTCAAGAATTTGAACACCTCTAGTGTGGAGGAGGAGCTGTAATTTTTCTGATTGTCCCCAGAAAAGTGAATTAGAAGTAGTGGGTTGAAGTTATAAAGAGGTTAATTTAGGGATGAGGTGAAGTAAAAGACTAAGCAATCTGAAATACCTAAAAATGGAATTAACCTGTGCTAAAGGTGGTGGGCTACCTCTCGCATGAGGTCTTCAAGCAAAGCTGAATGGTAACTTCCTTAGTACCTTGCAGTGCATTTTTTTTTCAAGATATGGGTGGAGCTTAATGGTTTTTGTTGTCTCTTCTAAATCCCAAATGCTGTGTATATTATTATTTTTTTTATTTTGACGTCATGGAAAGGTTTTATCTATTGAATCAGAAGTCCATAGTTACAATACAAACTCAGTCACTGGCCTATTTGAATGATGCTGGCAGATTTGCTTAGAGTATCTTGGCTTCTCTTTTCTCATTTATGTATAGGTAGCTCTGGGGAGCTAGGCATTGCACCTGCCCATCATCCAATGAGCCAGTTTATTGATTGAACATACTGGTACCAATCACTCCTCATCCTTCTTGTAGGAGGAGCTTCCTAATTACCTAAAACCCTCACTTTTAGTGATGTATTCCAAAGAGATCATACAAATGGGAACAAGACACACAAGAAGAAAAATATTTATAGCAGCTCTTTTTGTGGTGGCAAAGAACTGAAAGCAAGAGGATGTCCATCAAATTGGAAATGACTGAACAATCTCTGGTATATGAATTTAATGGAATACTATTGTGTTATAAGACATGATGACCAGGAAGACTTCAGAAACACCTGGAAAGACCTATATGAACTGATGCTACATGAGAGAAGCCAAACCAGGAGAACATTGTACATAGTTGCAGTCACATTGTGCAATGGCTAACTTTGATAGAGCCAACTCAAGAATTCAAGGTACTGAGACAACTCGAAAAGACTCACGATGGAAAATGCTATCTACATACGTAGAAAGAATGAATGTAGATTTTAGACTTTAAAAGCCTGTAACTGAATGTTATTAAGTAAAAATAAATAAATTTTCAAAAATTAAAAAACATGACTAAAATGTCATTTTTCCTTTCACTATCATATATGTATACACATATATGTACATACAATTACATAATTCACATACACTATGTATGCATATATGCATGCTTGAACATATATGTTTGTATTAAATCTACTTGCATGCATATGT